>BSBK01002252.1:517500-707500 GCA_027943335.1 Chamaecyparis obtusa
AAGACTTTTTGCTGCATTTTGGAAGAAGTTTATTTTCATTAATGCCTTGTCAGATTTTATTAAGTTTGAAATTTAAGGAGGAGACAAAGTATTTAATAGTTTTGTTGAATGTCTTTTCTCATGGCCCTTCTACTCACGTAGGGGTATTGTTTGTTTAAGAAATAAGCTTATTTTACTCCCAAGTCAATCACCTGTGCATGGGAGAAAGACTTTGGTGTGGGGTCCACTAGCAAGTGGGGAGTTTTTATGGAGTTTTTTATTAATAAAGTTAATTTGAAACTTAATCAACATAGGTTAGAGAGTATTAATATGGTTAATATATAGTTTAGGCTATTAGTTTAATTTAGGTGATTATATTGAAAGGGGAAAGGGGAATATTCTCTGTGGTAAGAGAATATTTCCCTTCCCCATACAAAAATCAAAAAGTTATTTGCTCTAATAAAATTCTGGGAGGTGATATTTTATGGTATAGTTTTTTTTTCTTGTTTTCTCAAGCTTCTTGTTTGATAGAAGAGATCTAATAAAATGAGTTTGAGAGTTTAATTAGTGTAAGGAAATGTGAGAAACATGAATATCATATTACTTCATAATTTTAATTTGATTGAGCTTATTTTGTTGGCATGTTTATTCAAGGAGAAAAATAGATTGAAATATTGTTTCAACTAAAGTGATGTGCGTGTTGTATATGTGATTAATCAAGGAGAGCTAGATTAAATTTGAGCTCAAATATTATAATCAAACATCAATAGATTACAAACTTCATACATCTACATCCATATAAACATTCCATTGAAATTAATAACTTGATTATTCTATCAACTTGGAAATCACTTTTTTTTTTTTCTCTTGCATTACATGGATAACTCTACTAATGTAAAAGAAAAATTACAATGGCATGAAGGTAATTGATCAATCATAATCATAATGAGATCTCTCTTACATTTGCAAATACATATAACACAAAAAGAGAAGTCCTCTCATTTACAACTAACACAATACAAAGGTGGATAAAACTCAATCAAAGTTCAATCGAGATGACAACTCTCCTCCATTACATCTTCACAAAGATCAAAAGGTATACAACAACATTTCATTATTCAATCAAGATGATGATTCCTCATCAAGAACCAACAATACCACACAATATAGAACATTTATACACTATTACACCAAGAAGGAGAACTTCTTCAAGCATCTTCCACATGAGTATTGGCATCCCAAACCTACAATAAAAGAAATGGAGAACCATGGGTGCTCACCACCCAACCTAGGTCTCTTATGAGACCACCCCCGAGCTTGGAGAACCAAGGCTAAATGGGTATGCAACAAGATCAACAAGATGCTCACAAAACAAGTTACACAAACATGCATACAACAAATTACTCCCTCCCAAGGCTACACAAATGAGTCTTACAAACTCATTGAAGAGGGTGGAGGTGGGCTTTTCCAAGGGGAGATTGCCATTGCATAATAATTTCTCAACATGAGCATTTTGTTTCCTCTTCAAAGCTATATAACCAATATCTTCATACACATACTAATTTCTCAACATGAGCATTTTTTTTTGCCTCTTCAAGGCTATGTAACCAATATCTCCATACACATACTTTTCTTATCAATATCCACAAAATACAAGGATACAATGGCTTCCATGGTGCCCATACACCATGGACTTATCCCTCTTCTCCAAGAGAAGAGACTCTCACCTCATGGAGAGCCCAACTAACCCCTCCACCCATAGGCCACTTCTTCCCTTCCCAAAGGGTGAGTAATGCCTCACACCCATAAACAAGAACTCCCTCAATCAAGCAAAAAAAACAAGATCAAACCATGAAATCAAAACCCAAAATCCCTCCATTACAACACATTATCACAACAAGAACCAAGATTCATATGCATGAGAGAGCAAAATACAAGCTAATCTAATGAACAAGAAGAAAGGCTTCCATGAGCATAGTAACCAACCTCCACAAGTGTGATGGAAATGGAAATTTGAGAAGAGCTTATCCACTTATCCTTCCTCAATCCAAACCCTAATGTCTCCAAATGTAGAGAGTGGGTGAACACCCACTAAATCTCCTAAGGGCCCCTAAAAAGGCCTCTAAATTTCTACCCACCCACCATCCATAAATGTAGACTTGACTCTATGGCCTTGTTGTCTTTCCTTGTCCCCCCATGATAAATGCTTGATTGAAAGAAAGCGGGTGGAGTTGGGTAGAGATCATGACTTATCAAATTTCGAAGTTAAGGGTAAATGGGTCATAAAGTGGGTTACCAAGGTCACTAGGAATTTCTAGACATGCTCAAAACTTCCCTAACCCATGCCCTTATCAATTAGGTACTTAAATTATGCCAAAAATGACCCTTAGAACCCCTTATTGGTCTCTAAAAGTGACTAGAACAAAGATGAACTAAAACATGCACATAACAAGTGTCAAGTGACACTAACGATTACACATTACATACTCAAAGTCACGTCCTGGATGACAACAAGAAATTAACCAATAACACACATGCAAAAATCCACATTTACAAGGAGTTCACATTACAACGAGGCTTTTAATCCCATATCAAATTAAGCCTTGGCTTACTCAATTCACATATGTTTAACCTTGGTTCTCCGATTAATTTCCATGGTTCTCTTACCTACACACTGCACATCGAGCATCAGTAGTTCAAGATGATAACATTACATGAAATATACATATTCAATTCTAATTGTTATATGCAGAATCCAAATTTTCTATTCAAAGTGTTTAGGCATCACACTTACATAATCATCATGACATGTCACCTATGGGGAAATCAAATTTAAACAAGATCCATTATTTCCATCAAAATCACACTACTAAATATGCATAATCAAAATCTCAACATACTCTAAATTCTAATGCACATCATAAGGTGATCCACATGGCATAGTAATCATCATCAAAATATAGTATCTCGAGTCTCTATCAGAATAAATCAACAAGTGCACCAATGTATCAAAATGTAGATAGAACAAGGTGCTATGATGGGTCGGGGTGAGGCCTCACAGACATGTATACATGTCATATACATACATACATACATACATACATACATACATACATACATACATATATATATATATATATATATATATATATATATATATATATATATATATATATATATATATATATATATATATATATATATATATATATATATATATATATATATATATATGTCACATGTATCTGTATATATACATATATTTTTATATATATACATGGCATATATATATGTTATGTATATATATACATGTATACATACATACATATGTACATACACATGTACATATGTATGATATGTAGGGTATGTGCAAGATCCTGGTATGCCAAAAAGTGGCAATCTGAAAAAGAAGTCCTAATTGAAAAATAACTATAACTTTCAAATAGTATAACATTTTTTAAATTTGAAACATATATCACATCTTATGCTTTTCCTACTACAAGAAGAAATTTTATTTTTTCAATTTCATGAAGTTTAGACTAAGTTAATGTGGTCAAACATGTGAGATTTTATATTCTGAAAAAATTGTACTAGAAAAATCATAATAAATTATTTATTTAGAAATAAAATTATAAATAAATATGTGTCACATCTGGACATGAGTCTACAACTTATATCTAGAAACTTGTAAAAAAATACTATCATTTGATTGTGTTTAAGGTGGTTAGACATACACCTACTTCTTATCTTTTTCTTGAAATTTTCATACTATTGATAAACTAATTGGAAAATAGCTATAACATTCAAATAGTATAACATTGATGAAATATAAAATATGTTTCACATTCTATGTTTTTCCTAATGCATGAAAAAAATTTTAAAAAATTAATTTGATGAAGTTTAGACCAAGTTAAGGTGGTCAGACACGAGATTTTTTATATTCTCAAAAAGTTATAGTAGGAAAATCATAATTAATTATTTACTTGAAAAAAAATTACAAAAAAATATGTGTCACATTCAAACATGAGTCTACTACTTATATCTATAACCTTGGAAAAAAATATTATCTTTTGATTATGTTTAAGGTGGTCAGACATACACCGACTTCTTATCTTTTTCCTGATGTTTTTATACTATTGTATTGAAATTTTCACCATATAGAATAATTTATTTTCAAAAAAGGGCTAGTATATTAGAAACTAAATTCAATTTTCTACAAATTCTCTTCTTACATATTTTTTGTATAAGATTGATAAATTATTCAAATTTTTACGTCAACTTTCCTAACCCTGATTTTCTAAATTTTCATTACCACTTCAGAGCCTAGTTTGGCATACCATGATCCTGCACATATCCTATATACATGTCATATATATACATATATATATATGTCACATGTATATGTATATATACATAAATTTCTATATATATACATGACATATATATGTCATATATACATGTCATACATATGTACATGTGTATGTACATATGTACATGAATATGTACATATCATATATATGCATGTTTATATATGCATGTGTAGATATATGCACATACATATGTGTACATGTATATATGCATGCACGTGTTTGTGTGCATATGTACAGTGCACGTTTATTTACATTTCAATGTATTATTTATGTAATTGATTTTACTTTGAAGTAATGTAGCGAAATGTGCATACTTTATTTTTATTTTTAATTAAATTAGGAAAATGTATATATGTAGATTTCATTTTACATTAAATAAAATCTTTCACGTATACATATGTTCTATCTATCTGACATATTATTGTACATCACATATGGTAGATGCATTGATTCCCCCCCACGAAAATATTTGCAGGCACTAATAGAGAAATTGAATTATTGCAAAAATTCATAAATAATCCAACTAGCTCTAGTGTCTATAAGAGCACATGTCAATCCATACTTACTAGATTGATTAGCATTAGGGATGACATTCATGGTACCACTCCTTATGCCCTAGATGTTATAGAGGCCATACTTAAGAGGAAGAGACAAGAGGTTGGCTCTGCTCTTTCTCTTAAGGAGGTATAGGCTTTAGTGCCTAAAGTGACCCTGAAAAGGGAATCTTTCCCATCTTATGTAGATTTACAGTATGTGAAGGGATATCAAGCTACCAAGTGTCAGGATCCTGCTATATCAGCATTGATATACTCATGATTTCTAGGGAGGGTTGCTAATTACATTAATTTTCCATCACATCTAGGATAGGGGTATGGTAGACTTGCTGATAAAGATTCTTTTTGTTGAGCTGATCAGCAAAGGCCAGTACACAGGACCATTGTTGGTCATAGGGAACCTGCTATAGCTCCTTCATTAGGTCATGTTGCAGATGATGTTATTCATAGAACCTAGCTTCAAGGTGCGATTGATAATATGGGGGACATTATAGTAGCTGTCGTATTCATATCTAGTGATCGGGTTGGTTAGTACCTAATCTCTCGATGACACTCCAGATCATCAGGTGGAGCACCCTCTAGCAGGACCGCACATGACATGTAAAGTGCAGTAGGCATCCCTTCACTTTCTTGCCTAGAGGGACTTACATGAGATATTTCTAGGAATAACATTCCACAATACAACTGAGAGGGGGGTGAATCAGTTGTATGGTAGATTATTAAACTTTAAACTTTTAATAGCAGCAATATCAAATCCAATGAACACAATGAATGCCAACATGACAACACAATATTTTGTTGTCGAAATATTATTGTCGAGGAAACCCTGTTAAAGGTAAAACCCCAGTCGAAATTAACACCCACTAATGATGTACTGAGAGTATAGTATCCTAGTTAAAAGATCTAGCCCTATTAGGAGCTTATTAAAGCATTACTGCCTAGGCTCACATCCCAAAGAAGGTTAAATCCACCTTAAAAAATCACCATTCACAACAAAAGTGTATATGAAGAAATACATAATCTTTTGAACTATCTGAAAGAAACTATCTTTTCTTAATCAGTTCCAATGAAGTACACCACTAATCCTCTTCTCTACATCTAGTAGACACAACCTCACAACTTTCACAATCTCTTTTCTATCACATACATTCTCACCATATCTTTTCTTAAAAATAGATCTTACAGATATACCCTCTTACATTCTACATGATCAGGTGGGCCAATCATGCTTTCCTAATATACAAATAACTACATAAACCATTGCTAAGATACACACGATATCTAAAACAAGTGTAAAATGATTACATTACAATAATTAAGGACCAACATCCTTAATTTACATTTTCCAACCAAAATGCACACTAGATCTCTGAAGTCGGCTCCTAGATGAGTCTTCTCAAGATCACACGCCATAGCTGATGTCATCCTTCTTTCTGTGACTTGCGCTGACCACTAAACATTCTTTAGTACCTTTTCTATCATCCCTTAGGCTCACATACATTGAATCTATACCTTCTATAAGATATACTAGAAACACAGAGACTAACTTTGTTAACTTCCACTATCACTTTCCAATAAGCAATCTTCACCAAAACATCTGTAACTCAACCAATACACAATATTACATTATGTGATCTTGGATATAAGATCACAACATCTTCCTGTACTCTCATCTAACTTCGCATGTTCTGAAACATCTATATAGTATACGTACACTATAATAACCAGCCCGTTCTCTTCACAAAAACATATGTTGACATTAGTGACGAAACATGAATGAAAACAACAACAATTCTAGTATCACTTAACATAGTGACTAAAAATATTAAATATATCATCAATATCCCCATTGCATTAGCAATATCCAACAACATCCCCCTTTGGCATTGATGGCAACATATGTGAAAATCCATCAACCCAAACAGTATTCTCTCAGTATCTTCTTTCTTACACAGTATCTCTCCCCTTTAGGGATTTTCTCATTGTAATTCTCCCCCTTTGACAGCAATGGAAAAGGGTTCCATAAGTCATCATCTATCTTCAATAATTGTCTTTATCTAATCACTCCCCTTGAGGATTAGATCCCTACATCAAGTCCAAAATATGATAAGGCTCTGATAACCTCTAGAGTGATGCATCCATGCATCATTTAATTCTGACTAGGAGGGGCCTGAACCCCAAGCATACCTCTAAGATATTCAAAGGTATCTTTTTGTAATGTCTTTGTATAGATATTTGAAATATATTCCTTTATGCTAATGTATTCCAATTTTATTTCCTTCTCTACTACCTTATCTCTTAAGAAGTGATACTTAATTACAATATTCTTCATTTTAGAGTGCATCACAAGATTCTTCAACATGTTCACTGTACTGGTGTTATCACAATGGATAACCACTGGATCATCAAAATTTATTCCAATATGTTTTAGCATTTGTTTCATCTAAACAATCTGAGTATAATTAATAGTAGTAGAAACATACTCTGATTATGCAGTAGACTGAGAAATATAGTCTTGCTTCTTACTTAGCCATGAAACCAACTTTTTCCCAAGGAAAAATGCACCTCCAGTAGTACTCTTCATGTCATCAATGTTTCCTACCAAATCAGCATCAGTATAAGCATGAAGTTCAAAGTTATCATTTCTATCATACCATAAGCCATAGTCTATTGTTCCTTTCAGATATCCAAGTATCCTTTTCATAGGAGCTAGGTGTGTCTCTTTAGGTTCTGCGTGATATCTAGCCACAATCCCAACAACATTAGCAATATCCGGTCTGGTGTGAGTCAGATATTGTAATCCTCCAACCATTGATCTATACTTGGTATGAAAAACACATTTTGATTCATCGTCATTTGTCAGTTTATTACTAGTTACCATGGGTGTTACAACTAGTTTACAGTCTTCCATTCCAAACTTTTTCAACATTTCTTTAATATATTTAGTCTAAGAAATAAAAATTTCATTCTTGCTCTGATTTATTTGTAGTCCAAGAAAGAATTTAATTTCACCTATCATGGACATCTCAAATTCATTTTCCATGTCTTTAAAAAATTTCTCATAGAATTCATCATTTCCAACAAAGATAATATCATCAACAAAAAATTCTATTATCACAACTCCATCTTCACTAGTTCTTAAATACAAATTGATGTCAGCATTACCTTTTTTTAAACCAATCCAAAGTAAGTATTTGTCTAACCTTGCATACCAAGCCCTTAGAGATTATTTTAACCCATACAATTCCTTCTTCAACTTGCACACCATGTCTCCATCTTCGTATAGGAGTAATCCATTAGCTTTTTCTATATACACTTCTTCAAGATCCCCATTCAAGAATGCAAATTTCACATCCATCTAATATACCTTGAAGTTCTTATGTGTAGCATAAGCCATGAATAATCTGACAACTTCAATTCTAGCAATAGGAGCAATTGTCTCTTCAAATTTGATGCCTTCTTATTGTGAGTAACCTTTACACACCAATCTTTCTTTGTTTCTTACAATAACTCCTTCATTTATTTTGTTTTTGAAAACCCACTTAGCTCCTATTACATTTTTGTCTTTAGGTCTAGGAATGAATTCCCAAGTTTTATTTTTCTTTATCTGATCTAACTATTCCTTCGTAGCATTTATCCAAGATTCATCTCTACAAGCTTCATTTGTAGTCTTTGGTTCAACTTGAGAAATCAAACAAATTTCTTCTCTAACCTTTGATCTATTCATTACTCCATGATTAGTATTACCAATAATTTAATTTTCAGGATGATTGTTCTTTACATCCCTTGGAGTCTTAGGAATCTCATTAGCCTCTTTTGTTTCATCATCCCAAGTCTTATTCTCGCATTCAGTTTCAACAAGTTCTTCTTCTTCTATAGTAGCAACCTCCTTGATTTTTGTATACTGATTACAATCATACATTCTCTCTTTTATCTAAAATATTTCATCTATCCTCACATTGTGACTTTCAATCATCTTCCTTAATCTCAGGTTAAAAAATTTGTAGGCCTTTCTCTTAGTAGAATAACCAAGGAAAATTCCTTCATCACTTCTAGCATCAAATTTCCCTATCTCATCATCTCTTTTGATATAGCATTTACTACCAAATATTCTAGTGAAATATTTTATAGGAGGAGTATGATCAAACTATAATTCATAAGGAGTCTTACTTTTACCTTCTCTAATTTGAATTCTACTCAATGTGTACACCGCTATCCCAATAGCTTATCTCCAATGCACATGATATATATTTCCTTCAAGTAACATTCTTCTAGTAGCATCTAGTACTATTCTATTCCTTTGCTCTACTATCCCATTCTATTGCAAAGTCCTAGGAGAAGATGTTTGTCTTTGTATTCCATGTTCTTCGTAGTATGGATTGAGTAAGTCTGAAGTGAACTCTCCTCCTCTATCTAATCTCAAACATTTTATCTTTGAACTTGATTCATTCTCTACTTTTTCCTTGAATATCTCAAATTTATCAAATGCTTATGATTTCTCTTTCAAGTAAGTAATCCACATCATTCTAGAAAAGTCATAAATAAAAAGTATAAAATACCTTTCACCATAGTATGATCTTGTCCTTGTAGGTCCACATAGGTTTGTATGTACCAAATCCAACTTCACTTTTGATGCATATGCTTTTCTTTTGTAACTGCTTCAGGTCTATATTCCCATAACACATTCTCTGCATACAGTGTTAGATGGTTTCACAATCCTCAGGAGCTCTCTTACTACATTAGTCAAACTTTCCATCACAATATTATCAAAATTAACATGAAAAAACCTTACGTGTCATAACCAACTATCATCTACCTTCACAACAAAACAAGAATCTCTAGATGTATTTAACTCAAATACATTACATTTAGATTTAGTACCAATTGCAATCAAGTTTCCTATCTTACTACTGATAAAAAATTTCCCATCAAGAAATTTTAATTGAAAACCTTTATCCATCAGTTATCCAACACTCAACAAGTTATGCTTAAGTCCATCAACAAGCAATAAATTATCAATATTAGTCTTTCCATCTAAAGTAATAGATCCTACTACTATGATAGCTTTAGGAAGATTGTCTTTGAATCTTACAACACCACTGTCATACTTTACTAGTTTCACAAACTTATTTTTATCTCCAGTCATATGATGTCAACAACCACTATCTATAATCCATTTAGTTTTCTTGTCAACATGTGACACTAAATCTTTTTCCTCATGTACTAGTTTTTCATATTTACTAGCAATAAATCCAATCTCCTCATAATCCAAATCATCATCATATGAAATACCTTCACTAGCATAAAAATTGACAGGGAGGTCTTTACTCACTAGTCCTAGTTCACTTAGGACTTGTTCTAGGCCCTTCTCCTGACCTTCTCTAGGGTTACCTTGGACCCTATTCATTGAGGAATTCTTGTCAATCACCTCCAATCAACTAGACCTCTCTACCAAATTGTGTTTCCCTTCTTTCTCCTCAACTCCTTCATATGAAATCCTTCGACAAGTTCATCTTCTTAACAAGAAATGGTCACTGTACTACAATTAAGATAGAAGACTTTCTTTTAGATTGTCTTGACTTGATTTGAGGTGTTCTAAGCTCCATCCACTTTCATTCAATAGTCGATCCCCTTGAACTAGGCCTAAAGATCTATTAGGCCTTTCTAGGTCTCCAAACCTTCTTTTTGGGGTATAGACCACAAACTCTCCAAACAAGTTAAAAATATACCACCATATTCTTACACCCTTTTCGAAGTTCTTTAGGATTCAATGATTCTTGGGTTCCCAAAGTGTCCATACTATACTTCCTACATCCATACCTATTTTCTAGGCCGAAGTAGGCCTTGCTGGTACTCAAAAATACAACATGAGTTTTTGAGTACCTTGTTAAAATTTTGCAGTTTGAAGCCCTTTAAATGCTTTTCATGCATATGTACCCGGCTGTCATTTTGAAGCTTATGAGGTGTTCCAGGTGTTAAACACACTCCATTTAGTATATGCATGCATTCTATGATCTTATTTTATCATCCGGAATCATTCGATGAAGTCCCATTTTGAACAAGTGTCAAATTGCACAATTCTGCCCAAGTGACAAACAAAGTACAGTAGCCCAATTTGTCTTTGAATATCTTGTGTCTAGAAATGTTTCATGACACACCACTTTGAGGATGTTTAGTATGCATATCAAAGAACCTATGTTATAATTTTCAAGTCATTTTGAATTTGTTTGATTAGGTTTCGAACCCCTCAAAGTTGGTAGTTTGTTGTTGTCATGCACTTGTGTAATTGTCCAAAATTCTAGAAGGGCCTATTTGACCAGTCATATCTTTGACCCAGTTCACCCTATTGAGAAAATTATTTTTGCATCATATTCCAGGGGTCAAATACTTCCTATGTTTCAATTTTCAGGTCATGACGAATCCATTTACTCAGTTTACAAATGTGATTCCAAATACAACTTCTGTTGTTTTACAAGTTGTGAAATGTGCAGATTGATTTGTACCCTTGTTCATGATGTTATAACTTTTGATCCATGATTGATGAGCCTAAATGAGTTGTACCACTATCTTCTACTCTGAAAGTACTACAAGTATGCCAAGTTTTAGCCCCACATGTGCTCATTTAGTCACTTTGCTAGAGCCATTTTGTTCGCAATTTATTAGAATTCTCTGAGTGCACACTGTCCAATTTTACAAGTGACCTACTTTGAGTTATCCCAGTTTATGCCCTATGCAAGGCCCACAATAATTGAGTGTGGTTCCATACTATAGACCTAGAAGACTATGTGTCTGATGATTTTCAAGTCTTTACCAATCCATTTGATTACTTTCCCAGGCCATTTCCAAACCCAATTTCTATGTTTTTCAATGTTCTAAATTCTGAACTTATCTAATAAGCTGACTTTGCTGATTGAATGCATTTTTCCATGTGACTTTCTGAGGAAGCTAGTTATGGTTTTGTGTTCCTTGTTTGAGGGAGAATCAGTGCCTGTGTTTCCAGTTCCTAAAAGTTTCAATGAGTCAATTTTCAAAGCCAGTTCCCGGGGCAACTTTAGTGATTCTGGTAGTTTTAGTTTTCAAGTGGTCGTGTTTGGTTATGAATATCTTTTGGCTCGAATCTTTTTGGGCGATATCCTTTGGCGAGTGTGATAACATGTTGGAGGTGAATGTATGTTCCCAGTGGTGTGATCCTGTGATGGCTTTTTGTCAGTTTTAGAAGCTAGTTCTGGAAGCCAGTTGGTGTTATTAGTCACTTTTGCAGAGATGTGAAAATGGGTGATGTGGTTGAATTCTCCGATGCACTGAGGTTTTTTCTTATCATGGGGTTTCATTTTCAATTTGGAAAGGGTGTGTTCACACCATTTTCTAAGTGCCATTTGACAGTAATGTGGTGCACACTATGTTTGTTTTGTGTATTCGCTTTTTGTTATATACACATGTTTATTCGGTGTGCACGAGTCTTCGAGGAAGGGTTGTGTGCGCACTTGGAGTTTGGAGGTTGTGTACATTTGAGGAGTAAATGTGTGCCAGTCAATGTTTTGGCTACATATTTTAAAAGGAAAAAACCCGTAGAGCATTGTACATGGAGTTAGGTTTGGGCTACCAAAAGGAAATGTGAAGGCTTGGGGAACCGGTTTGCTTGTTATTTGCAAGATATTTTGTTTTGCAATAGGTGTTTCATGTAATCAATGGATGGAAGATGCATATATTACTGAATGTAGTGCATTACTAGCGTAAGATGACATGCACTAAGTGCAAGGTGTGCGCACCAAATATGTGTGTGCCATAGTGTTGAAAGTGGTGCACTTGTTCTTAACGAGGGCCATGCATAAAGGAAATCCAACGCAAAATGGAGAGTGTTCTCACTATTGATAAAATGCCAAGGTGTATTGGGGACATACAAAGAAAACAATGGAGGCATACTTTTCACATGAGAATCCTACACAATGACATAAGGAATAGCCCATACAATGGATTTTGCAAACACGAATTTGCAGAGAAAAAACAAAACAGTCATATTACAGGAGGCATAACTTTTAATTCAATTGTTGGATCACGCTACATTTTGGATATGTTGTCACAAACCTAGTTCTCTAGAGTCCCACTAGAAATATTTTCAAAATTCATCTTGGTTTGTGAGATACAGGTGACTGAGTGCAGCACTGTTAAAACTACCCATAAAACCTTCATGACAATTATCCCACATTCATTGGGATTGGGGAGTTTTTAGCATTTAAATACATGGCAGATCAATACAAAGTTAAATGATGTGTGAAGAGGCTATGGTTGCCTCACGCCTTGTGGGCCCACCTTAGGGTGCATGCCAGCTAGGTGCTAGCCATTATTTTGAAAGAAGTCTTTAAAACTTACAAAAACATTGTCCCACATTCACCCCAGTTTGAGGAATTTCAATGTTTATAAGCAATGTTCCTCACATGATGAAATACATGAAGAGATGGAGACTATGCTCATGTGACCCTCCATGTGGGTGCCTTGATTTTTGTGTCGGTGGGCCAAATGGTAAGTAAATTTTGTAGAACAGGTGGCGCACTAAGGTGGACAAAGATGACACATCTCATGCATTCGTGAAGTTGCTGGATCAAGCCTGCAGTTAGCTGAAAATTTAGAGATTCAAAGGTAGTGGCTAGTTAACTGCCATTCGCCACGTCATTGAATGCTAGCGGTTAAGGGCCAGCCATTTTCAAATCCAGAGATAGTGCAGTCGAGCGGTCGCTAGAAAACTGCCAATGTAGCACTAACATTCCGAGATCATGAGATTACATTGTTCACCAGTTCTCCAAGTCTGAGCAGTTAGTGACAAAACATTTGGAGATTGGGAGAATGGGCTCAGTCACCCATTCTCCAGATCTAACGCAAGGTCAAGGAAGAATTCAGAGAATTAGAGAATGGCTTATTCACATGATCTCAGGGCTTAACCATGGTCAAGGAATCTATTCAGAGACTTGAAGATTGCATGTATTTGCTAGTTCTCAAATGAGGGGTTAACCAGAGGTCAAGTCTGAGCATCCAATGAGGAGATGACAAGTGTTAAGTTCTGGTGCATTCTATGGATAAAGTGCATAAAAATGGTTAAAATGATAGATTTAAAAGATTTAAATAAATGATATAGTCCAGACATTTGAAAATATTCAAAAATTTAAAAGACCAAGCCTATTCATGGAAAAATGTCTTAGAAATTCAATTTTTATTAGAATATATAAGTGTTATATGTTTTCGGAAATGAAAAAAGAAAAGGAATCTCATGGTGATGATTATTTTCAATTTCAGTCAACTGTGAAAGAGAAGTCTAGGTTTGAAATCCGAGGATCAGAATCAAATCAGTTGGGGAAATGATTGAAGAAGGTGGATCAAGTTTGGAGAATCAGTTGTAGAACAAAGTGTGGGAAGAACTTGGAGATATTTTCATGCCAAGAATGGACAGCTATCAGTTGGCTTTCAACTGACCACATTCTCATATACCTCAGTTTTTCTTCTCATTTGTAAAGGATGGTGAAATTAATGCTACAAGGCAACTTTCTGGTTCTAGGCTCATGTTTTATGAGTTTCTTCAGTCATTCTGGATGTATTGAAGCATAAAGATCTTAATAAAACACAGTGCAGTTCCTATTCTAGTTATTGTTGTCTCTTTATATTTTGTTGATGCTCTTGTATGTTTATTTTGTAAGGCATTCTGAATGTACTGGTTACAAGGTAACCATGCAATTACCTGTGAGTTTCCTTCAATGAAGGAGTCAGTCTCATGAGTAATTTCAGAGGGATAAGCATTTGTATGAGGATTTGATACAATAGTTTGGGAATGATAAGATAGTTTATAAGGCATTCTATCTGAGCTGCATCTAGATTGTAAGGCATTCTATTTGTGTTCCTATTAAGTGATTTCTATTGATGTACATTTTTATGAATCTGTTGCCCATTAGATATGACACTAGTCTTTGCTTGTCCTTCAGTTTCATCATCAAACCATTAATTCAAATCACTTTACATTTCCAATTTAAGAACATAAATGTTTGTAAATTGCATTGAATAGTGCAAATGTTGTTGGTGATTCCTTATAGAAGTGAATCTGATAGGTTAGCCTGCCTGAGCCTCTTGGTTCGAAGCAAAGAAGGATGAATATCCTTGTCATTATCCACTAATTTTCATGTCTGCATAAAGGGTTTAGTGAGAGAATTTTTAGGTATGAACATTTAGTTTGCTTAAGGTACACCCGTCTGGGTCTGTGGAGCCTAAAGTGTAGGAGTTTCTCCTTGTCAATTAGTCTTTTCTTGCTTGAGTCATGAGTTTAAAAATCACAGAGTTCAATTGAAGCATTTAAGGCTTGTAATATGATTCAACAAGAAAAATGACTAACAGATTGGTGACTCTACTGGGGAACAAATAAATGATAGCAAGTTTAAGATGTCCAATTCCTTTCTTTGTTGAATCATCCCAGGGTCTGGTCCAGTTTGGTTATAGAGTCTATTCTTTTGAAAAATTATTATATCTTCTCATTGAATGTGAGTGGTGACTCTGAATCTCTATTTGATCAATTTTTTGTAAGATGAAATTGCAATGAATGTTGTGGTCCTGACAAATAGTGTATCCTGTGAAGTTGATTTATGTTTGCTGATAAAGAAGGTCTAGGTGTGAGATCAAGGTTCTCAGCTAGTTTAGAATTGGTCCTCTTCAAAGAGGTGGCGGCTCTACAAAGATTTGAAATGTGAGTTGAGGAAGGCTTTAGATTAGTATTATACACCAGAAACAACACTTCCAGGTAATCTTTTATCAAAGTAAAAAAAACTCCTTAAATAAGTGAATCAGACACTAAGGAAGAGGGAAATTAGTTTCAAAGTTCATGCCATATTTATGGATAGAATATTCAATTGCTAAAAAGTATCAAAAATATGTTGATGTTTAATGAAGTCAGTGGTTGCATAAATTTGGATATAAATGTTGTCATAAGAATAAGTGTTATTGTTTTGTCAGTGTGTTAGAATGGAGTTCCCAGCTATGATAAGTCAGGATGCTTCTAGATCTAAAATTTTTCAGTCAAATCTAGAAAGTTATAATGATGAGCTTCATTTTATAACTCAAAAAATTCAGCATAATTGTATACTGATGTTAAGATGTGCAATAGGAGAAAGAAATGAAGAATCTACATTGTTTTATTACAAGAAGTTTCGTATTGCATGTAGTGAGATTCATGTGGGTTTAGATTTTCATGAATCCCAATATGCTGAAATGTTCCTAGAACTTTCAATGCCCGAATCAATCTGTTGGACTACATCCTTAAAGGATGGAGCACTAGAAAATCTTAAGGAATGGATAGACTCTTTTACAAATGTTGAATTCAATCATTTTGAGTCTTATTCATTTGAGGATGTTGAGTTATGTGATGTTAATAATGCTAGTTATTGTGCTAATGATGAAACTTGTGAGTTTCAAGGAGTGAAAGATGAATTTTCAGTTGATAGTGATTTCCTTGAGCTTGTAGATTTCCCCTTTTCTCAGCATGATGCTAATGTTTCCTTGTTTCAACTTAATGGTGTTTTGTGTGAACATGAATAACATGATTATAATGCAGATGATAGTTCTTGCAGTGATTACTTCACACAAGGTAATCTGAGACAAGTAAATTCAGTCCATGTTTCAGATGGAGAAGAGATTTGCAACATCAGTAGTGAGAATGAAGAAATGAAATGTGATATTTAGTGCTTGCTAAGTTGTGAGCATATCTCAGATCTCTTGGATGCTGATTTTCAAAGGTATACTACCAAGTTTGTTTCCATAATTCCATGCCCGGTAAAAATAAGTTTTGATGAAAGTGATTTGGATGATGGCATGATGAGTGAAACACATCTTGATGTCTCTTCTCCTATTTTAAATCAACAGTGTGAAAGTGCATTTCATTGTTATGATTTCGATAATGTTATTTTTGATGAGTACAATGATGAATGCACTAGTGAGTACTCTAATTTGCAAGAATTTGCTAACTGTGGTTCTTGTGTACATTTTGATGCTGAAGAAAGTAGTAAATCTGAATGTGTATTCTCAAATTTTCTAATGACTAATGAGTCACTCACTGACAAAGCTTGTTCTTTTCCAAATGTTGTTGATGTAGTTGGTGAGAAACATGATGTTTCTAGTTCTATGCAATCAGAGATTTATTTTGAGAGGTTCTACCTTAGTTTGCAAAGTGATGAGATATAAGTGTTTTATTCTTTCTTGCAAACTAATGATCGAAATGATAATATAACCAGCTGTGATGTTGAGTTGCACTGTTTTCTTTTTCAGCATGGTAGTGACAATGAAGAGTGTGATGTTTTCATATCAAAAAATGATCAGTACTCATGGCATCCTAATGGCTTTCCCTTGTCGGATAATGGTGAGTTTAGTGATCAATTTTTCTATAATATGCTAAAGATAAATCATAATGTTTTTCACTGGCTGGATGAAACATGTAATCTTAGTTTACCTCCATTGTATGGAGATGAGAATCATTTATTTGATAGAGGTAAAGACTGACTAGGGTTTTGGGGCTTTGAGCCTTTTTCTAAATGTTGTAAGTTCATGTATAGTCGCTTTCCCTTTTAGTTGTGTGTTTTCTTTCAGTAAGGGGTTCTCTGTTCGGAGTTTTGAAAAAGAAGTAAATTGTCAAGCTAATTCTCTTTGGGTGGTCTTATGTACCATGAGATTCTGAAGTTTTCTACATCCTCACATGGGGCACGCGTCCATAGTTAGAGCCACTACTGGTACTCAAAAATACATGGGTTTTTGAGTACCTTGTTAAAAAAATTTAGTTTGAAGCCCTTTAAATGCTTTTCATGCATATGTACCCGGCTGTCATTTTGAAGCTTATGAGGTGTTCCAGGTTTTTAACACACTCCATTCAGTATATGCATGCATTCTATGATGTTATTTTATCATCCTGAAACATTCGGTGAAGTCCCATTTTCAACAAGTGTCAAATTGCACAATTCTGCCCAAGTGTCAAACATAGTATAGTAACCCAATTTTCCTTTGAATAACTTGTGTCAAGAAATGTTTCATGACCTGCCACTTTGAGGATGTTTAGTATGCATATCAAAGAACCTATGTTCCAATTTTCAAGTCATTTTGAATCTGTTTGATTAGGTTTCAAACCCCTCAAAGTTGGTAGTTTGTTGTTGTCATGCACTTGTGTAATTGTTCAGAATTCTGGAAGGGCCTGTTTGACCAGTCATATCTTTGACCCAGTTGACCCTAATGAGAAAATTCATTTTGCATCATATTCCTATGTTTCAATTTTGAGGTCATGACGAATCCATTTACTCAGTTTACAAATGCGATTCCAAATACAACTTTTGTTATTTTACAAGTTGTGAAATGTGCAGATTGATTTGTATCCCTGTTCGTGATGTTATAACTTTTGATCCATGATTGATGAGCTTGAACAGGTTGTACTATAGTGTTCTACTCTAAAAGTACTACAAGTATGCCAATTTTTATCCCCCCATGTGCTCGTTTAGTCACTTTGCCAGAGCCATTCCTTTTGCAATTTATTAGAATTCTTTGAGTGTGCACTATCCAGTTTTATAAGTGACCTATTTTGAGTTATCCCAGTTTGCACCTTGTGCAAGGCCCAAAATAATTGAGTGGGGTTCCATACTATAGACCTGGAAGACTAAGTGTCTAATGATTTTCAAGTCTACCAATCCGTTTGATTACTTTCCCAGGCCATTTCCAAACCCAATTTCTATGTTTTTCACTGTTATAAATTCTGAACTTATCTAATAAGTTGACTTTGCTGATTGAATGCATTTCTCCATTTGACTTTCTGAGGAAGCTAGTTATGGTTTTTTGTTCCTTGTTTGAGGGATAATCAATGCCTGTGTTTCAAGTTCCTAAAAGTTGCAATGGGTCAGTTTTCAAATCCAGTTCCAGGGGCAACTTTAGTGATTCTAGCAATTTTAATTTTCAAGTGGCCGTGTTTGGTTATTAATATCTTTTGGTTCGAATCTTTCTGGGCAATCTCCTTTGGCGAGTGTGATAACATGTTGGAGGTGAATGTGTGTTCCCAGTGGTGTGATCCTGTGATGGCTTTTTGTTACTTTTAGAAGCCAGTTCTAGAAGCCTATTGGTGTTATTAGTCACTTTTGCAGAGATGTGAAAATGGGTGATGTGGTTGAATTCTCTGATGCACTGAGGTTTTTTCTTATCACGGGGTTGCATTTTGGATCGGCAAAGGGTGTGTTCACACCATTTTCTAACTGCCATCATTGTGCACGAGTCTTCAAGGAAGGGTTGTGTGCACACTTGGAGTTTGGAGGTTGTGTACATTTGAGGAGTAAATGTGTGCTAGTCAATGTTTTGGCTACAGATTTTAAAAGGAAAAAACCCGTAGAGCATTGTACATGGAGTTAGCTTTGGGCTGCCAAGAGGAAATGTAAATGCTTGGGGAACTGGTTTGCTTGTTATTTGCAAGATATTTTGTTTTGCAATAGGTGTTTCATGTAATCAATGGATGGAAGATGCATATATCACTAAATGTAGTGCATTACCAGAGTAAGATGACACGCACTAAGTGCAAGGTGTGCACACCAAATATGTATGTTCCATAGTGTTGAAAGTGGTGCACTTGTTCTTCAACGAGGGCCATGCATAAAGGAAATCCAATGCAAAATGGAGAGCGTGCTCACTATTGATAAAAGGCCAAGGTGTATTGGGGACTTACACAACAAACAATGGAGGCATATTTTGCACATGAGAATCCTTCACAATGACATAAGGAATAGTCCATACAATGGATTTTGCAAACACGGATTTGCAGAGAAAAAACAAAATAGTCATATTACGGGAGGCATAACTTTGAATTCAACTATTGGATTAGGCTACATTTTGGATATGTTGTTGCAAACCTAGTTCTCTAGATTCTAACTAGATAGATTTTCAAAATTCAACTTGGGTCACGAGATACAGGTGACTGAGTGCAGCACTGTCAAAACTACCCATAAAACCTTTATGACAATTATCCCATATTCACTGGGATTGGGGAGCTTTTAGCATTTAAATACATGGCGGCTCAATACAAAGGTAAATGAAGTGTGAAGAGCATATGGTTGCCTCACACCTTTTGGGCCCACCTTGGGGTGCATTTCAGTTGGGTCCTGGCCATTATTTTGAAAGAAGTCTTTAAAACTTGCAGAAACATTCTCCCACATTCACCCCAGTTTGAGGAATTTCAATGTTTATAAGCAATGTTCCTCACATTATGAAATAGATGAAGAGCTGGAGGCTATGCTCAGGTGACCCTCCATGTGGGCACCTTGATTTTCATGCTGGCGGGCACAGTGGTAAGTAAATTTTGTAGAACAGGTGGTGCACTAAGGTGGACAAAGATGACATGTGTCATGCATTCGTGAAGTCGTTGGATCAAGCCTGTAGTTAGCCAAAAATCTAGAGATTCAGAGGTAGTAGCTAGTTAACCGCTAGTCACCACGTCGTTGAATGCTAGTGGTTAGGGGCTGGCCATTCTAAGATTATGAGATTACATTGTTCACCAGTTCTCCAAGTCTGAGTAGTTAGTGACAAAACATTTGGAGATTGGGAGAATGGGCTCAATCGCCCATTCTCTAGATCTAACCTAAGGTTAATGAAGAATTCAGAGAATTAGAGAATGGCTTATTCATGTGATCTCAGGGCTTAGCCATGGTCAAGGAATCTGTTTAGAGACTTGGTGGTTGCATGTATTCGCCAGTTCTCAAATGAGGGGTTAACCTGAGGTCAAGTCCGAGCATCCAATGAGGAGATGACAATTGTCAAGTTCTGTTGTATTTTGTGGATAAAGTGCATAAAAATGGTTTAAATGATAGATTTAAAAGATTTAAATAAATGATATAGTCCGGACATTTGAAAATATTCAAAAAATTAGAAGACCAAGCCTGTTCATGGAAAAATGTCCAAGAAATTCAAATTTTATCAGAATATAAGTGTTAAATGTTTCTGGAAATGGGAAAAGACAAGGAATCTCATGGTGATGATTATTTTAAGTTTTAGTCAAGTGTGAAAGAGCAGTCTGGGTTTGAAATCTTAGGATCAGAATCAAATCAGTTGGGGAAATGATTGCAAAAGGTGGATCAAGTTTGGAGAATCAGTTGTAGAACAAAGTGTAGGAAGAACTTGGAGATATTTTCATGCCAAGAATGGACAGCTATTAGTTGGCTTTCAACTGACCACATTCTCCAATATCTCAGTTTTTCTTCTCATTTATAAAGGATGGCTAAATTAATGCTGCAAGGCAGCTTTCTAGTTCTAGGGTCATGTTTTATGAGTTTCTTTTGTCATTCTAGATGTATTGAAGCATAAAAATCTTAATAAAACATAGTGTAGTTCCTATTCCAAAGTATTGTTGTCTCTTTATATTTTGTTGATGCTCTTGTATGTTTAGTTTGTAAGGCATTTTGATTGTACTGGTTACAAGGTAACCATGCAATTACCTGTGAGTTTCCTTCAAGGAAGGAGTCAGTCTCCTGAGTAATTTCAGAGGGATAAGAATTTTTATGAAGATTTGATACAGTAGTTTGGGAATGATAAGATAGTCTGTAAGGCATTCTATTTGAGCTGCATCTAGATTGTAAGGCATTCTGTTTGTGTTTCTATTAAGTGATTTATGTTGATGTACATTTTTATGACTCTGTTTCCCATTAGATATGACACTAGTCTTTTCTTGTCCTTCATTTTCATCATCAATCCATTAATTCAAATCACTTTACATTTCCAATTTAAGAACATAAGTGTTTGTAAATTGCATTGAATAGTGCAAATGTTTTTGGTGATTCCTTATAGAAGTGAATCTGATAGGTTAGCCTGCTAGAGCCTCCGAGTTCGAAGAGAAGAAGGATGAATATCCTTGTCATTATCCACTGATTTTCATGTCTACATAAAGGGTTTAGTGAGAGAATGTTTATGTATGCAGATTTAGTTTGTTTAAGGTACACATGCCTAGGTGTGTGGAGCCCAAAGTCTAGAAGGAGTTTCTCCTTGTCAATTAGTCTTATCTTGCTTGAGTCATGAGTTTAGGAATCACAGAGTTCAATTGAAGCATTTAAGGCTTGTAATAGGATTCAACAAGAAAAATGACTAACAGATTAGTGACTTTGCTGGGGAACAAGTAAATGATAGCAAGTTTACGATGTCCAATTCCTTGTTTTGCTGAATCATCCCAGGGTCTGGTCCAGTTATGTTATAGAGTCTATTCTTTTCAAAAATTATTATATCTTCTCACTAAACGTGTGTGGAAACTCAAAATCTTTGTTTGATTAGTTTTTTGTAAGATGAAATTGCAATGAATTTTGTGATCCTGACAAACACTGCATCCTATGAAGTTGATTTCTATTTACTAATAAAGAAGGTCCAGGTGTGAGATCAAGGTTCTCAACTGGTTCAGAATTTGTCCTCTACAAAGAGGTGGTGTCTCTACAAATATTTTAAAGGTGATTTGAGGAAGGCTACAGATTCGTATTATACACCAAAAACAACACTTCCGGTAATCTTTTATCAAAGTAACAAAAGTCCCTAAATAATTTAATCGATCACTAAGGAAGAGGGAAATTAGTTTCAAAGTTCATGCCATATTTATGGATAGAATATTCATTTGCTAAAAGTATCAGAAATATGTTGATGTTTAATGAAGTCAGTGGTTGTATAAATTTGGATAGAAATATTGTCATAAGAATAAGCTTTATTGTTTTGTTAGTGTGTTAGAATAGAGTTCCTAGCTATGATAAGTCAGGATGCTTCTAGATCTAAAAAATTTTAGTCAGATCTAGAAAGTTATAATGATGAGCTTCATTTGATAAATCAGACAATTTAGCATAATTGTATACTAATGTTAAGATGTGCAATAGGATAAAGAAATGAAGAATCTACATTGTTTTATTACAAGAAGCTTCTTATTGCATGTAGTGAGCTTCCTGTGGGTTTAGATTTTCATGAATCTCAGTATCCTAAGATGTGCCTAGAACTTTCAATGCTCAAATCAGTCAGTTGGACTGCATCCTTAAAGGATGAAGCACTAGAAAATCTTAAGGAATGGATAGACTCTTTTACAAATGTTGAATTCAATCATGTTGAGTCTTATTCATTTGAGGATGCTAAGTTATGTGATGTTAAGAATGCTGGTTATTGTGCTAATGATGAAACTTGTGAGTGTCAAGGAGTGGAAGATGAATTTTTAGTTGATAGTGATTTCCTTGAGCTTGTAGATTTCCCCTTTTCTCAGCATGATGCTAATGTTTCCTTGTTTCAGCTTAATGGTGTTTTGTGTGAACATGAAGAACATGATTATAGTACAGATTATAGTTCTTGTAGTGGTTACTTCACACAAGGTAATCTGAGACAAGTAAATTCAGTCCCTGTTTCAAATGGAGAAGAGATTTTCAGCATCAGTAGTGAGAATGAAGAAATGAAATGTGATGTTCAGTGCTTGCTAAGTTGTGAGCAGATCTCATATCTCTTGGATGCTGATTTTCAAAGGTATACTCGCAAGTTTGTTTCCAGAATACCATGCCCAGTAAAAATAAGTTTTGATGAAAGTGATTTGGACGATGGCATGATGAGTGAAACACATCTTGATGTCTCTTCTCCTATTTTAAATCAACAATGTGAAAGTGAATTTCATTGTTATGATTTTGATAATGTTATTTTTTATGAGTACAATGATGAATGTACTAGTGAGTACTCTGATTTGCAACAACTTGTTGACTATGGTTCTCGTGTACATTTTGATGCTGAAGAAAGTAGTAAATCTGAATGTGTATTCTCAAATTTTCTACTTCCTAATGAGTCACTCACTGACAGACCTTGTTCTTTTCCAAATGTTGCTAATGTCGTTTATGAGCAATAGGATGTTTCCGGTTCTATGCAATCAGTGATTTATTTTGAGAGGTTCTAGCTCAATTTACAAAGTGATGAGATAGAAGTGTTTTATTCTTTCTTGCAAACTAATGATCGAAATGATAATATTCGCAACCATGATGTTGAGTTGCAATGTTTTCTTTTTCAGCATGGCAATGACAATGGAGAGTGTGATGTTTTCACTTCACAAAATGATTAGTACTCATGGCATCCTAATTGCTTTCCCTTGTTGGATAATAGTGAGTTTAGTGATCAATTTTTCTATAATATGTTGAAGATAAATCATAATGTTTTTCACCGGCTGGATGAAACATGTAATCTCAGTTTGCCTCTGTTGTATGGAGATGAGAATAATTTATTTGATAGAGGTAAAGACTGACAGGAGTTTTAGGGTTTTGAGCCTTTTTGTAAATTTTGTAAGTTCGTGTACAGTCGCTTTCCCTTTTAGTTGTGTGTTTGCTTTCAGTAAGGGGTTCTCTGTTCAAAGTTTTGAAAAAGAGGTAAATTGTCAAGGTGATTCTCTTTGGGTGGTCTTCTGTACCATGAGATTCTGAGGTTCTCTGCATGCCCGCATGGGGCATGCGTCCATAATTAGAGCCAATATTGGTACTCAAAAATAAAACATAGGTTTTTGAATACCTTGTTAAAATTTTCCAGTTTGAAGCCCTTTAATGCATTTCATGCATATGTACCTAGCTGTCATTTTGAAGCTTATGAGGTGTTCCAAGTGTTTAACACACTGCATTCAGTATATGCATGCATTCTATGATGTTATTTTATCATCCTGAATCATTCAGTGAAGTCCCATTTTGAACAAGTGTCAAATTGCACAATTCTGCCCAAGTGTCAAATAGAGTACAGTAGCCCAGTTTGCCTTTGAATATCTTGTGTTCAGAAATGTTTCATGACCCACCACTTTGAGGATGTTTAGTATGCATATCAAAGAACCTATGTTCCAATTTTCAAGTCATTTCAAATCTGTTTGATTAGTTTTTGAACCCCTCAAAGTTGGTAGTTTGTTGTTGTCGTTCACTTGTGTAATTGTTCAGAACTCTGGAAGGGCCTGTTTGACCAGTCATATCTTTGACCCAGTTGACCCTATTGAGAAAATTCCTTTTACATCATATTTCGGGGGTCAAATAATTCATATGATTTAATTTTGAGGTCATGACGAATCTGTTTACTCAGTTTACAAATGCGATTCCAAATACAACTTCTGTTGTTTTACAAGTTGTGAAATGTGCATATTGATTTGTACCCCTGTTTGTGATGTTATAACTTTTGATCCATGATTGATGAGCCTAAACGGGTTGTACCACTGTGTTCTAATCTGAGATTACTACAAGTATGCCAAGTTTTAGCCCCCATGTGCTCATTTATTCACTTTGCTAGAGCCATTCCATTCGCAATTTATTAGAATTCTATGAGTGTGCACTGTCCAGTTTTATAAGTGACCTACTTTGAGGTATCCCAGTTTGTGCACTGTGCAAGGCCCATAATAATTGAGTGTGGTTCCATACTATAGACCTGGAAGACTAAGTGTTTGATGATTTTCAAGTTTTTACCAATCCGTTTGATTACTTTCCCAGGCCATTTCCAAACCCAATTTCTATGTTTTTCATTGTTCTAAATTTTGAACTTATCTAATAAGTTGACTTTGCTGATTGAATGCATTTTGCCATGTGACTTTCTGAGGAAGCTAGTTATGGTTTAGTGTTCCTTGTTTGAGGGAAAATTAGTGCCTATGTTTCCAGTTCCTGAAAGTTTCAATGGGTTAGTTTTCAGAGCCAGTTCTAGGGGCAACTTTAGTGATTCTGGCAATTTTAGTTTTCAAGTGGCCGTGTTTGGTTATTAATATGTTTTGGCTCAAATCTTTCTGGGCAATTTCCTTTGACGAGTGTGATAACATGTTGGAGGTGAATGTGTGTTCCCGGTGGTGTGATCCTGTGATGGCTTTTAATCAGTTTTAGAAGCCAATTCTGGAAGCCAGTTGGTGTTATTAGTCACTTTTGTAGAGATGTGAAAATGGGTGATGTGGTTGAATTCTCCGATGCACTGAGGCTTTTTCTTATCATGGGGTTTCATTTTGGATTCGCAAAGGGTGTGTTCACACAATTTTCTAAGTGCCACTTGATGGTAATGTGGTGCACACTATGTTTTGTTTTGTGTATTGGCTTTTTGTTATATACACATGTTTATTCGGTGTGCACGAGTCTTCAAGGAATGGTTGTGTGCACACTTAGAGTTTGGAGGTTGTGTACATTTGAGGAGTAAATGTGTGTCAGTCAATGTTTTGGCCACAGATTTTAAAAGGAAAAAACCCATAGAGCATTGTACATGGAGTTAGGTTTGGGCTGCCAAGAGGAAATGTAAATGCTTGGGGAACCGGTTTGCTTGTTATTTGCAAGATATTTTGTTTTGCAATAGGTGTTTCATGTAATCAATGGATGGAAGATCATATATTACTAAATGTAGTGCATTACCAGAGTAAGATGACACGCACTAAGTGCAAGGTGTGCACACCAAATATGTATGTGCCATAGTGTTGAAAGTGGTGCACTTGTTCTTCAACGAGGCCCATGCATAAAGGAAATCCAATGCAAAATAAAGAGTGTTTTCACTGTTGATAAAAGGCCAAGGTGTATTGGGGACTTACATAGAAAACAATGGAGGCATATTTTGCACATGAGAATCCTACACAATGACATATGGAATAGCCCATACAATGGATTTTGCAAACACGGATTTGTAGAGAAAAAACAAGATAGTCATATTACAGGAGGCATAACTTTTAATTCAACTGTTGGATCAAGCTACATTTTGTATATATTGTCACAAACCTAGTTCTCTAGAGTCTCGTCCAACAGATTTTCTCAATTCATCCTGGTTCGCAAGATACAGGTGAAAGAGTGCAACACTGTCAAAACTGCCCATAAAACCTTCATGACAATTATCCCACATTCACTGGGATTGGGAAGATTTTAGCATTTAAATACATGGCGGCTCAATACAAAGGTAAATGAAGTGTGAAGAGGCTATGGTTGTCTCAAGCCTTGTGGGCCCACCTTGGGTTGCATGCCGGCTAGGTGCTAGCCATTATTTTCAAAGAAGTCTTTAAAACTTACAAAAACATTGTCCCACATCCACCCTAATTTGAGGAATTTCAATGTTTATAAGCAATGCTAATCACATGATGAAATAGATGAAGAGCTGGAGGCTATGCTCATGCGACCCTCCATGTGGGCACCTTGATTTTTGTGCCGGCAGGCCTAGTGGTAAGTAAATTTTGTAGAACAAGTGGCGTGTTGAGGTGGACAAAGATGACATGTGTCATGCATTCGTGAAGTGGCCGGATCAAGCCTGCAGTTAGCTAAAAATCTGGAGATTCAGAGGTAGCAACTAGTTAACCACCGGTTGCCACATCATTGAACGCTTGCGGTTAGGGGCCAGCCATTTTGTGATCCAGAGATAGTGCAGTTACGCGGTCGCTAGAAAACTGGCAGTTGAGCACAAACATTCCGAGATCATGAGATTACATTATTCACCAGTTCTCCAAATCTGAGTAGTTAGTGACAAAACATTTGGAGATTGGGAGAATGGACTCAGTCGCCCATTCTCTAGATCTAACCCAAGGTCAAGGAAGAATTCAGAGAATTATAGAATGGCTTATTCGTGTGATCTCAGGGCTTAACCATGGTTAAGGAATCTGTTCTGAGACTTGGAGATTGCATGTATTCGCCAGTTCTCAAATTAGGGGTTAACTTGAGGTCAAGTCTGAGCATCCAATGAGGAGATGACAAGTGTCAAGTTCTAGTGCATTATGTGGATAAAGTGCATGAAAATGGTTAAAATGATAGATTTAAAAGATTTAAATAAATGATATAGTCTAGACATTTGAAAATATTCAAAAATTTAAAAGACCAAGCTTGTTCACAGAAAAATGTCCTAGAAATTGAATTTTTATCAGAATATATAAGTGTTATATGTTTCAAAAAATGGGAAAAGACAAGGAATCTCATGGTTATGATTATTTTTAGTTTCAATCAAGTGTGAAAGAGTAGTTTGGGTTTGAAATTTGATGATTAGAATCAAATCAGTTGGGGAAATGATTGCAAAAGGTGGATCAAGTTTGGAGAATCAATTTTAGAACAAAGTGTGGGAAGAACTTGGAGATATTTTCATGCCAAGAATGGATATCTGTCAGTTTTCTTTCAAGTGACCACATTCTCCTATATCTCAGTTTTTCTTCTCATTTGTAAAGGATGGTGAAATTAATGCTATAAGGAAGCTTTCTGGTTCTAGGGTCATGTTTTATGAGTCTCTTTTGTCATTCTGAATGTATTGAAGCATAAAGATCTTAATAAAACGCAGTGCAGTTCCTATTCCAGATTATTTTTGTCTCTTTATATTTTGTTGATGCTCTTGTATGTTTAGTTTGTAAGGTATTCTGAATGTACTGGTTACAAGGTAACCATGCAATTACCTATGAGTTTCCTTCAAGGAAGGAGTCAGTCTCATGAGTAATTTTAGAGGGATAAACATTTGTATGAGGATTCGATACAGTAGTTTGGGAATGATAAGATAGTCTGTAAGGCATTCTATTTGAGCTGCATCTAGATTGTAAGGAAATCTATTTGTGTTCCTATTAAGTGATTTCTGTTGATGTACATTTTTATGACTATGTTGCCCATTAGATATGACACTGGTCTTTGCTTGTCCTACAGTTTCATCATCAAACCATTAATTCAAATCACTTTACATTTCCAATTTAAGAACATAAATGTTTGTAAATTGCATTGAATAGTGCAAATGTTGTTGGTGATTCTAGCCTGCCTGACCCTCTGGGTTCGAAGAGAAGAAGGATGAATATCCTTGTCATTATCCACTGATTTTCATGTCTACATAAAGAGTTTAGTGAGAGAATGTTTATGTATGCAGATTTAGTTTGTTTACTGTACACCCACCTGGGTCTGTGTAGCCCGAAGTGTAGAAGAAGTTGCTCCTTGTCAATTAGTCTTTTCTTGATTGAATCATGAGTTTAGGAATCACATAGTTCAATTTAAGCATTTAAGGCTTGTAATAGGATTCAGCAAGAAAAATGACTAATAGGCCTCTCTAGTTTTCAGTGAGGCTTTGTCTTCTACACCCTTTGTTGGATTGTTCATGGACTCTCCTTCTTAGGATTGAGTCTTTTGCATATAAATTTCACTATTATGCACTTGGATTGACTTCCTCACTTCTCCATACTCTTTTGTAAGACATCTCAAGAGGTTTCCTAACACTCTATTTATCACCTTTGTTTGGCCATCCATTTGGGGAATATAAGTTCAACCAAATGCAAGCTTTTTTCCTAGTCTCCTCCATAAAGTCTTCTAGAAGTGTCCCATAAACTTCACATTTCTATCTAACACAATGCTGATTGGTAGGACATGAATCCTTACCACTTCTTTGAAGAAAAGGTGTTCTATATAGTTGGCATCATGTGTGGTCTTACATGGTATAAAATGACTCATCTTACTAAACCCATCAACCACCACAAAGACACTATAAAAACTAGTAGTTGTCTTAGGTAAGCCCACTATAAAATCCATACTTAGACACTCCCATGGCCTATTTGGGATTTGTAAAGGCTAACATAACCCTACATTGGTAGATGTTCCTTTATATTTTTAACAAACAATACATTTCTCTACATACCTCCTAACATCTTTTGGCATCTTGGGCCAATAGTAAAACCTTTGAACTAGGTCCAATGTCTTATTCAAGCCAAAGTGTCCACTAAGGCTCCCATTATGTTTTTCTTGTATAAGGTTCTCCCTCATTGATCCTTTGGGTACACATAACTGATTACTCTTAAATAACAAACCATTTTGCAATGTGTAGTCAGAAAAATCACTATGAAAGTGATTCTCAAATTTATCACATACATTGTATGCCTTGGAGAAGTCCTCATCTTTCTTATAGATTTCCTTAAATCCCTCTAAACCAATGCTTTGAAACTAGATTTCTTGGATATTCAACAAACTTTGATTAAGTGCATCAAATACCTTTTTGTTTAGACCCTTCTTATGTATAATGGTAAAGGTATAGGCTTGGAGAAACTCCATCCACTTGATATGCCTATGACTTTGGTTTTCTTTTCTGTTGATGTAGCTCAATGCTTGGTTATTTGTATAGACCACAAACTCCTTGGGAAATAGGTAGTGCCTCCATTTCTTGAGTGCTTGTATCAATGCATAGAGATCCAAATCATATGAGGAATACCTTGATTTAGCCTCATTCAATCTCTCACTGAAGAATGCAACTGGTCTTCCTTCTTGGTTCAAGACTGCTCCCACTGCTATGTTGCTTGCATCACATTCCACTATAAATAGATGGTCAAAGCTTGGTAGCACTAGGATGGGCTGAGTTTCCACTCTTTGCTTCAGTTTTTCAAAAGCTTCTTGATCTGCATTGGTCCATATGAACTTGGTCTTAACTCCTCCCTTAATGGTATTTAGCAAAGGTGCACATATTTCACTAAAGCCTCTTATGAACTTCCTCTAAAACTGAGCTAATCCATTGAAGCTCATCACTTTTATCCCTATTTTAGGAGTGGGCCAACTTAGAATGCCTTCAACTTTACTTGGATCCATCTTAAGGTTACCTTGGGACACGACAAATCCTAGGTAGACTAGTTCTTGCTTTAGGAATTCACTCTTCTCTAGATTGATGGCTAGTTTCTCTTCATGTAACCTTCTCAAGACAACCTCTAGGTGCTGCATATGTTCTTCCTCGGTCTTGCTAAAGTTGAGGATATCATCTAAGTACACCATAATAAACCTACCTATGTAATCCTTTAGGACCTCATTCATTAATCTCATGAATGTACTAGGTGAATTTGTAAGCCCAAAGGGCATAAGTAACCATTCATAAAGACCCTCATTAGTTTTATAGGATGAATTCCACTCATCCCTTTCTTTCATTCTAATTTGGTGATACCTACTTTTAAGATCAGTTCTAGTGAAGTATTGCAACCCCCCAAGACAATCCATAAGGTCTTATATTGTAGGGATAGGAAACCTATATCTAATGGTTATCATATTGATTTCCCTACAATCAGTAAATACCCTCCACTTTCCTCCCTTCTTTGGTGCCAAAACCACTGGGACAACACATGGGCTAATGCTCTTTCTTATCACTCCTTGATCAAGTAGCTCTTGAATCTACCTTCTAATCTCTTTATTTTGGTCTGTGGTCACTTTGTATGCTAATTTGTTAGGCAAATATGCTCCGGGTATAAAGTCAATTTGATGATTGATTTCTCTTTGAGGAGGAAGATTAGCTGGTGTACCATAACTAATTATGTCTTTAAACTGATCCAAAAGGTGTTGTACTTCTTTTGGCAAGGTGGCGTGTAGTGCCTTAGTCTATTCCTTGGCTTTTAGGACTATGGCTAGTCCAACTCCTTCCTCATACTTGATTTCATGCAAGAACTCCTTCCCACTCATTAAAAGTACATTAGGATCACATGTACTTGCATCTCCTTCCTCCACAAGTGACTATATTTTATAGGTAACCACATCCTTCTTCAAGGTGTACAAATTCTTCTTCCCATGGTAGACTACATCTTGGTCATATTTCCATGGTCTTCCTAGTAAAAAATGGAAAGAATCCATTGGTAGGATGTCACACAACATTTTATCTTGGTAAACACCTATCATGAACTCCACCCATACTTCTTAATTCAATAAAACATTGTGTCCCTTGTTTAACCAAGTCACTTTGTAAGGATGAGCATGAGGTATCCTCACAAGTTTCAATTTTTGGACTGCCTCCTCTAAAATTATGTTACCAGTTGAACCTAAATCAATGATAACTTTGCACACTTTTCCAAGGATCTTAAATTTGATCCTAAAGAGAGCCCTTCTATTCTTAGGTTCTTCTTTAACTGCTTCCTTTAGTAGAACCCTCCTATACATGAGGTTCTCACCATGTTCTAAATCCAAACTAACCTTTGGTGACTTCACACTACTGACTTCCTCTTGTGCATAAGCTATCTTTTTCTCACCTTTTTATCTACAAGCTTTTTCAGGGAACCTATAGGAAGGGTACCCTAGATGACCACAATTGTAACACTTCATGCTTGAAAAGTGTGACCCTCTACTAAAACTACTTGTTCTACCTCTTCCACCTTGAAATCCTTTTCCTCTGCCATAATTACCTCTCCCACTTGGCTCACTGATCTTCTCAACTAGCTTAGAGTCTCCTTGACTTCTTGGTTCATTACTTCTTCCACCATACCAACCTCTATGTCCTCTAGAGTCTCTCCCTCTTCTTCTACTTCTAGGATTAGAGTCTTGTTTCTTCTTTTTTTTCTCTTCTACTTTTAGTGCTAATTGGAAGCACTTGTAAAAAGTAGTTGGTGTCCATAAACTAATCTCCTCTTGGATACTCCACCTAGTCAATCCACCCAAATATCTAGCTACCTAGATGCTCTCCTCATCTTGAACTTTAGACCTTAAGAATTTTTTTTGAAACTCCTCAGTGTAAAAGGCCACAACCATCTCCTTGTGTCTAAGAATTTGCCTCTTCTTGTGCATTTTGATCTCATGATCCTCTCACAGATAATTTTCTTTAATGTTTTTTACCATATCCCTCCAATTGGCTATTGGTCTTTTCCCCTCTCTTTCCCTCTCTTCTTGGAGAAACTTCCACCATGTTAGGGTTGCTCCCCTAAGTCTTGACTTGGAAACCTTCACCTTTTGTGCCTTTGAGTCACCTTCACACTCAAAATGATTCTCCATCCCTTCAATCCATTCCATGACTAACTCTGAGTCCATCTTGCTAGTGAACAGGGGTATTCCTTCAAGTGCCTTACCTCCCAATTCCTTAATGGATTTAAGGAAGGGTTCTTCTTTCATTGGTGGATCTGGTTCATGGATGTAGTCTTCCTCAGCTACTATTATTCCCTTGTCATCTTCAACTTCCATCTTCTCTTTAATTTTACTAGCTACCTCTCCAACTTCATCAAGCTTATCCTTCAAAGCCTCTACAGTTTCTTCAAGGATTTGGTTCCTCTCCTTTTGTTCTACCACTTCCCTTGCCAAATTGGTATTGGTCACCATGGTGGATTCTTCCACTTATTTGCTTCCACCTTCTGACATACACTATGTCTTATCCCAATATTTTATTGGCTCTGATACCAATTTGATAGGGACGTCTTTACTCACTAGTCTTGGTTCACCTAGGGCTTTTTCTAGGCCCTTCTCCTGACCTTCTCTAGGGTTACCTTAGATACTATTCACTAAGGAATTATTTTCAATCACCTCCACTCCACTATACCTCTCTACTAAGTTGTCTTTCCCTTATTTCTCCTGAACTCCTTCATATGAACTCATTCCACAAGTTCCTCTTCTTACCAAGAAATGGTCACTATAATGCAATTAAGATAGAAGACTTCTTTTTGGATTGTCTTTACTTGATTTGAGGTCTTCTAAGCTCCATCCACCTTCATTCAATAGTCAATCTCCTTTAACTAGGCCTAAAGCCCTATTAGGCCTTTCTAGGTCTCCAAACCTTCTTTTTGGGGTATAGCTCACAAACTCTCCAAACAAGTTGAAAATCTAACACCATATCCTGTCACCATTTTCAAAGTTCTTTAGGATTCACTAATTCTTGCATTCCCAAAGTGTTCGTACTATACTTCCTACATCCATGTCTATTTTCTAGGCCTAATTAGGCCTCTTTGGTTTTTAGTGATGGTTTTTCTTATACACCCTTTGTTGGATTGGTCGTAGACTCTCCTTCTTAGGATTGAGTCTTTGGCATATAACCTTCACTATTCTGCACTTGGATTGACTTCCTTGATCCCTAAGCCTCCTATCTTTTGTTGATTCACCGTCAATCTTCCTAACCGATCATGCACTGGCTCACCTAGGGCTTGACTCCAAAAATGGTTCCACTAAAAACCTGTCCAAGATAATACATATTTACAAGATAAATAAAATACCCTAGCATATCCCAAAGGGTTGTATAGTTCCCTCCATGGGATTTCATTCTAGGGTCATGTTAGTGCTCTCCACTCTGGATGAACCAGTAAACTAGTCACAGAGGAGGAATTTAAAAACACACAAAAGGAAAAGTCTATCTACCAAAACAAAGACACACAAAAAATTAGAAACCTATGTAGAACTAATACATGGAATTAAATGCTCTCTTCTAATCCATAGATGAAGGATAACCGAGCTTTTGTCTCTGTTACGGTCTCACGGTCACACCAGTCAATTCATAAACAAAAACCAAAATGATTACATAGATCCAACCTTGTCCTTTTGTAGGGATATGTCTTAAATATCATAGGGGAACTGATCCAAATTGGTTAGAAAGACCCCTAACCAACTCTGGCCCTTGAATAGTCGTTTGACAAACTGTTGTCTTGATAACTTTGCAAAATTGCAAAGTTGTCATTGACAACTTTTACATTCTTGCTAACAAATTTTCCTAAGTCATCCAAATGTGTCTTAAATGACCTCTAAGACTTACCTAATTCTCCTAGGACCATCTCTTATGTCATTTCTCCATTTCATACATTCAATCCTATGCTTTGACTGACTAGCATGCTAAAATGGCATGTAGACCAAACTTCCTAGTTACACTCAAGCCTAATTAAGCCTTAGTTAAGACTACTAGAAACATTCCTAAACCTATTAGACCTCTTCACACACACATTAGGGACTTCTCTAAGTCCTTATTGGACAATGACTTGGCTAAGGTATATATGTAAGATCTTTTCTTTATAAAAGATATGCTAAGAATGTATGTGATGTAAAAGAGATTGTGAAAGTTGTGAGCTTGTGTCTACTGGATGTTGTATGTGACTGAATGTGACCTCTAAATCAGGCACAACACAACATGGTCATTATTCACTTGATAGAATTTGGGAGAGAGTATGAAGAACTCAATCCAAATTCCATGGTGAGGCGACCTGTTGCCTCCTATGTGAATGGGGTGTTTGAATACTCTCAGAACGAAAGCCAACAGCCAGGAGACCAATTCAACAATGGAGGATTTGAAAGCAAATAAAGATGAGTAAGATAAAACTAAGCTAAGAATGAATGCAATTAATCTAGAAAACTTTGAAATAAATATGAAATGCAGATTTTTAGTTGATTTTGAAATAAAGATGATATTAGACTAAGAACAAGTAAGCAAATTTAATCTAAATGTGAAATGCAATTATACTAATATGAGAAATTAAACTAGATAATGCAATAAAAGAGATTTGAAAATAATGAGATATGAGACTAAAAAATGCTATAGTAAGGATGCTCTCAAAAATTGCTCTCTTGAATGAGAAAAAGAGGTTCATTAAATAGAGAAGCCCGGAGAGGAATGAAGAGTTTCTTGATTCGAAACGGTGGACTCTTCATTCCCCTTTGAGACAAAAAGGTATGAATTATTTAATTAAAAGAATGAAATTTGTCACATGTGGGGAGTGACCTTTCGAGTAATTTGAATTATTAAATTCAAATAAAGAGATGTCCATTCAATTTAACTAAATATTTATTAATTCCTTTCAAGGGTATTTAGCTAAAGGGGGTGGAGTTTAATTTAATTAAAAGTACTTAGGACTTCATAATTAAATTAACTTATCATAGAGATTATTTAGCCAAATAAAGTCAAAGAGACTTAGGAATTAATTTTAGTGTTTGATTATTGCAATTTATGGTCTTTGCAATTGACATCAAGTCAAATAAAGTCAAGTAGGAGAGAGAAAATTGCCTAGGGAACTAGGACTTTGATGATGTAAAATTGAGATAATGCACCAAAATTGATGAAGTTAAATAGGTGCCAATTTTGGGGTATTACATTTGCCCCTCTTTGAATTGATGTGCGAACAACGCGTTGATTCAAAGAATAGTCTGAAGTGACAGATGAAAGCAGATCAAAGCATGAATTTTTCAAAGTCTAAGTTAGATTGCAAAGACAACGATCTCAAAAGAGAACCGGAATCGGGGTTAGATTGCCCCAATACCAATTGATGAAGATGCAGATTTAGGACTATCTCCGAATCAGGGTTAGATTGCCCCAATACGAAGCTTAGTCCTCCGAGACCCAGGTTAGATTGCCCAGATAACGGTCTAAAAGAGATTTTGAGAGCTATCTCCAAAACGAAGCTTGACTCCCAGGAATTAGGGTTAGATTGCCCCAATACCTAAAAGATTTCAAGAACCATCTCTAGAATGAAGAGTGATCCTTGAGGATCCGAGTTAGATTGCTCAGATACCTAAAAGATAGATGATAAGATAACAAGATTCGAGGCACCAAGATGCCCCTAGCAATGAGAACTGATGATTCAAATCAGACTGATTCAAGAATAGATTGGACAAGATTCAAATGATGTAATCCTACCCCCTCGGGAGCAAAATTGAAAGATGACATGTCAGAAGGATGATAAACAACAAGAGATTGCAGAGAAAAAGCAATTAGACTAGATTCGCGAAGCTATAGAAGTGAATCGGAGCAAAGCAGAGGTCCTGTTGATCAAGTTTGACCATAGTTGACTAAATATGACTTGAATTGACTTTGATGAAAAGAGCAAAGATCTCAAGAACATGATGTAAAGATGAAAATCTGGCAGGAAGATGACACCAGAAGGCTGACTACACAAGCATCCAATCCAGAAGGAGTTCAATATTTAAAATGCGATTTTGAGCCACATAGAGATGTCAGATTTCGATTTCGATCCCGAAAATGGATGCATCCAAGATGAGACTAGGACAAAAGATGAGAACCTTTGATGAGCAAATCCAGAAGAAAGTAATCAAGAGAGCAACAAGAAAGCACTCCAAATGCAAGCCTAGAATGAAAGATGCAAGTCTAAATGCAGGCCTAGGATGAACAAATGCAATCCTCCGGACTTGGCTGTTGGACTCATCATATTTATCATCATTGAGTTCTTTTAAGCATGGGACAATCACAAGATGCCATACAATTCTACCCAACATGAGAATATGAATATGACATAAGTCTTAAATTTGTCGGAATGAGGTGTAAGCATTAAGGCACAAGAAGCTAGAATGACCTGAACACCTATTCCTTTTAATCTAGCAAGTTAACATAAGCATTAGAGCATATTTGCTAGAATGACCTGAATGTCTCTTGCGAACAAACACACCAAGCACGCAGGAGTTCCTCCTTTTGCCAAAGATTGCTCATAGTGACCCTTACATTCACTTAACAGGACGAGCGTTTACAATTTCATCAGTAGTAGAAAGAAGTCACTCAAAAGACAAGGAGAAGAACCAACCTCACCAAAGCATCCATATAAAGGAGTCGAGGTATGTATGGCCATCCAATACGAGATAGAGGCTCTTACAGATGGACACCCCTCTTAAATGAATTCTTTGGATAGTTGGAACTAAACCAACAAGCAAAAAGCAAAGAAAGCAAAGCAAACAAACAAGCACTCAAAGAAAACAAAGCTCAGCAAGCCTCAAAGGAACACACATTTAGTTTAAGTTTCAGTTCAAGTTTGTGTTCAAGCGGATTGAAGTCGATTCGGAAAGATAACGTTTGAAGTCTCAATGAGATAATGATAGTAGGCAGATGTAATGAGAATCACTGGTTATTGATAAAAGGGAGAAAGGTCCCGAAAGTGAGAGGTCGAACGAAAGCTAGGTATCAGTAGGTAGGCATAGTGGGAACCACTGGTGACCAATGCTCAAAAAAGTTTCTGAAAGTGATAGGACAATGCCCCCTAGACCAGGCAGGTGCCCCCAAGTGTGAACCAGTTCCAATCCATGAAGAGTCGAGGAAAACTCAAAGACAAGCGCATGAGCTAGCAAACCAAAGCAGGAAACAAACTAAAGCAGGAAAGCAGGAAAATAAACTAAAGCAGGAAAGGAAGGAAACTAAAGCAGGAAACTAAGAGCCAAGCGACGTTGAGATGAGATGTTACTTCAGGAAAACAAGAGGCGCCTGTTTACCAGGTTTTCACCATCTTGGCAGAGATTCTATTTTTGCTACCATGACGCCTGTTTACCAGGTTTTCATCAATGGCACATTTTTCTCTTTTTCAATTTTTTTGTACTTTTCTCTTTTTTTTATTTTTTTGTATTTTTTGGAATATTTCATTTTTTTGTATTTTTGATGTTTTCATTTTTTTGTATTTTTGAAATTTTTCATTTTTTTTGTATTATCAAGGCGCCTGTTTACCAGGTTTTCACCAGGATAATAGATACATCAAAGCGCCTGTTTGCCAGGTTTTCACTAAGATGATCATTTTTTCAGGACATTTTGCAATTTTTAGGATTTTTTGCAATATATCAATTTTAAGGATTTTTCAGGATCAATAAGTATGTACATGAGCACACTGAGAATGTCAGTTGTAGAACTTCTTAGATGAAGAGCATTGATGGGCTCTTTGAGTTTCTCTCCTTTAGTAGGAATCTCTAAGAACACAGTCATTTGTAGTAGTAGCCAGCTGAGAAGTTGCAGAATCAGAACCAGATGTTGTAGCAGTAACAGGAGAGCCAACCAGTAGTGTCCAACAGTCAAGAGATCCATAGTCAAGGAAAGATCACTTAAGTGAGACCCATAAATATCCTCATGGACACACCTTAACTCTTTGTTGGATTTCCCACGCTCTAAATGCTTAGGAAGAGTACATTCTAGATTTCTCTTAGTCATGTCATTAGTAATAAGGAGATACTGATATGCACTTTGGGAAAAGGCAAGATGGAGTGAAGAGGGTAAAGTATGAGAGGCAAGGGTGATGGAATGGAGGGAAGCATGAGAATTTTGGAAGCTCGAATGACAACTTTGATTTTTCCTTTCTTTGGAATCCACATAGCGTTTGAATTTTTTCTTCTTTACTTTGAGGTGTTTTTGATGACAATGCCTATAGAATGGATTTCGAGATCCATTTTTTATTTTATTTTTTGGCTTTTGATTGTCTTCTTCTTTTTGAGGACCTTTGCGGTCTTTTGAACACCTTTGTTTCTTTCCTTTCTTCATAGTCACATGTCGATTAGATGGGACATCGTGACCTTGAGATATAAGTGGATTCTCATTATTTTTATTTTTATGTTGTACATCCAAGTTACTTCCAAAAGACTCAGGAATTGTGGATGAAAGAGGCTTATATGACTGGTTTAGGAGGAGAGGTGGAAATGGAAGTGGATGAGCCACTTTTCTGGGAGATGAAGGGGGAAGAAAAGTCAATGGGATGGGCTCAAGTGCAAATATATCAGTATCATCCTCATCATTCATGAATGCATCAGGTAGATCAAGAAAGTAATCTTCCATAGAGCGTTGTTGATTGTGAGTCATCTTAGAAGAGTCAGATAAGTTTGCAGGAATATTATGTGAGCCTAACCAAGATGGTCTATTCCAAGAGTTAGGTCCCCTTTCAGGTGGTAAGAGTGCACGAATAGGAACCATTTCAATTCTGGATCTACCAATATTCCATGAAGCTGTAACAGAATGGGGTCTTAGATACCCATGATTTGTTGGAGCAGTAGAAGTATAACTTGGAGCAGATGGCCTAGGAGCCATAGGAATGATCTCCACAGGAGGGTGGAAAGGATCATCATCAATAGCTTGATCTGGAGGATCATAACTTTCTCCTCTTTCTGAGTTGTTAAGACTAGCATATAATTACATAGCATCAACTGGTATTTCTGTAGTAGCATCTGATATGGAGTCTGATTCAGCTAGAGACATAGTCGGAGGAAGACTTTCTTCATCACTATCATCTGTCAAAGGAAACATTTCTTCAATAGCAGGATCTTGTTCAGTAGTAGAAGTAGCAGAGTAATCTGGAATAGGCATATCTTGAGGCATACCCAAGAGAAGGGAAGCATCCAACAGTTGCTCCCAATCAGTATGTGTGCCATTGAAGTTGGCATCAGTAGGAGTCTGTTCAATAGTAGAAGTAGTGGAACAATCTAGAGTAGGCATACCCAAGATAAGGGAAGCATCCAACAGTTGCTCCCAATCAGTATGTGTATCATTGGAATCGGCAGTAGTAGGATTTTGTTCAACAGTAGAAGTGGTAGAACAATCTAGAATAGGCATACCTTGAGGCATACCAAAGATAAGGGAAGCATCCAACAGTTGCTCCCAATCAGTATGTGTGCCATTAGAGGCAGTGACATATTCAGTAGTAGCTGCAGTAATAGAAATTTGTTCAGTAGAGTGTATAAAATCCTCCTGATGAGGACCAAGATCATGTTCTTGAAGCACTTGAGAAGGTAGATAAGACTCTTTCTGGTAGTCTAAATCAGAATTTTGAACATTCAAAGATCTTTCATGTGTCATAGGCTGAATCTGTGTTTCTTCATTATCTAAATCCTTGCATGAGTGAAAGCTGTAGCTAGGTTGGTCAAGCTCATCGCTCTGATAGCTAATACCAAATATATCTTCAGAGGGTTCTTCATAGGAATGTGGAGATATGGGGAGAGCTGTCAGTGACAAGATGGACTCAATCTAATATTCCCCCATTCCAATATCTTTGATCTTCAAGGTCTTTTCTATTTCTTTGAGCTTAGCATCATAGAACTCAATGGACTCTCTATTGGCAGGAACAAAGCTGTCTTTCGCTTGGGTAAGCATCTTAGTAGAGCAAGTATTTAGGCTAGCACTATTGTTAATGAGGACATGGGGGATACTCTTGGGGCCTGTCATAACTTCAGTGTGCACGAGAGGATTATGCGGGTGGCTCAGCAAGTGATCATCTTCCTCAGAGAATGGTAAATAATGAGGTGAGGTCAAATGACCCACCATAGATTGGAACTGATTGAGATTGAGATCTTTGGGGACGTTTTCCTTAGTGAGGGCTTTATCCATAGATAGTTTTGATCTAGATGTCGAAGGTTCAGGACCTTTGAGAACAATCTTTGCATGAGATCGAGGGATAGCATTCGCACAAGCTGGAGATTTTGTGTAGTTATAAGAGGGAGGTGCAGGGCCTCGCAAGACAAAGGGAGTTTTGGGTTTAGGAGTATCCTCACTCCCTGGAGCAATGATCATGGAACAATGAGAGAGCCAAGGTTTGTTTCTAGCAAATCGGGAAGGCGGTTGAGCTTCTGTCGTAGCCTTCTCAGTGGCTTTGACTGTTTGCATGCTAGAGCTAAGATTAAAGACAGACTTTGAGGGTTTTGGCATGTTAGAGCTGAGATTGAAAACTAACTTTGAAGGTTTTGGCATGTTAGAGCTAAGATTGAAAACCAACTTTGAAGTTTTTGGATCTCCCATCTTGTTGGTAGTATTATGAGAGATCATGAAAGAGTTGATAGGTTCAAAAGGATCAATAGGTTTAATTTTAGAAAGTGACCCTTCAGAGTCTTGCTGGTCTTCAAACAATGGGTTATAATATTCTTGAAATAGTAAGTCAGACTGTATCTGAAACAATGGATTGTAATGCTCTTGGAATGAGGAGGAATGTGAGGATCTCTCACAAAGTTCAGATTTCACAACAAATTTGGGATGACCTATGTCTTGATTATGAGATTCACTTTGATCTTGATCAGCATTTTGAATGGGATAAGTCTTGCCACTTCGAGTCGTGACAGTCATAGACAAAGATGTAATGAGCAAAGATTCGGGATAAAGCTAGACTCTATCTCTAAGATAACGAAAAGGAGATAAATGGCTAGAACAGCCAAGATGCAAGATGAACCTGGTATGAATTGTCAAAAAGAGATGGCTAGAACAGCCGAGATAAGACAATCGCAATGCAAGGTACAAGAGCACAATGAGATAAGGTAGACTAATGAGAGACAATACGAGTCAAAGCACAGATCGATCGATTCCTAACTCAGGACAACCAGTTTTTGACGGTGAACGACAGGAAAATAGAAAAATAGATCACAGACAGAAGGCAGATTAGATTTATGTCATTGATCAAGCACATAAGACAGCAATCAAGGAGTTCAAGCAAACAGTCTTCAAGCAATGGGCAAGGGACAAAGCAACCTTGCGCACGAACATGAATAGTGACTTAGTATTTCTACTCCCTAAGGACTCTACTTGTGTATGTTCTTGAAAATGTTTTAGCAGGCACTTAAAACACAACAACATCCTAGCAAGTTTTCTACAAGGATATACATGGCTTTTCTAAAGGGAGTCCTCGATATACACAAGGTACGTGAGGCCCAAATCTGTAGATGAGAAGAATCCGAAATCACACAGCCGGGGGGAGACGGTAACCCAAATCTCCTCCTTCACTTCTCAAAGGTATAAAGTTCTTTGAGGCTTAGCCAAGAGTGAAATCTAACTCATTCCCAAGAGAGATGTCTTTGGATTCACCTCCCGATATTTATACTCCGCCGGAACACGGGAGTTAAGGTCATCCCTTGAGGTGATGAAATCCCCAAACAGGCCTTCTAAAAAAATGAAAAGTAAGTAATTCTCTATCAAAAAATATTGAAAAGCACTAAAGGTGGTGCATTTAACCCTTCAAGTAAATGTGAGGTGAGTCCACAAAGTGGTGCATTTAACTCCTCACACAAACTCAAAGTGAGTCCACACCTTAGAAAACAAGTGAGTTCCAAAAAGCACAAAAGGGTTGCCAAGTGGAATAATTAACGCTTATTTCCTGTAGACCCCTCCCCTTTAATGTGGCGCTGGGATTGCAACCACAGGGCGGAAATAAGGGGCCAGTGGATTAGCGAGTCCAATAACCCAAGATAGCAATCTAGATCAATCACAAGTAATCTAAGACTACTAATCAATACTACTCATAAGTGCAAGAGGGTTTGAATCATGGAATATTTAACTTTCCAAGTAAACATGAAGTGAGTCCACAAAGTGGTGCATTTAACTCTTCATGTAAACAAGGAATGAATCCATGCCCTCAATTACTCAATGAGATATTTTGATATTTGAAACCAAGAATTACTTAAGGTGTAAAAGACAAGCATGCACTTAAACACAAACTTGTATGAAAGAAAATCTATGTTCATTCATTTCTCATTAAGAGCATCAATTGAAATGTGTTCTATGAAAGCATGTAAACACTCAAGCCAAACACATGAGAGATTAATTTTATGCCCAAACCAAGTGTTATAAAGATTTTAAGAACTCACCTTAGGTCCAAAGATCTGCAATCCAGCATTTAGCACACATCCGAAAGTATAGAATCAAGACAAATCAATGACAAACCGTAAGATATGTAACATTGTTGTCTTCAAGACAGTCTTTAAAGATTGATTTATTTGACCCATAAAATCATAATATTAAAATTTCTAGAAATAATTAAGTTTTTAGCTAACATCAAGAACTACCATTTCCCAAAGTTACAAGGTCTTATGATTCCATTTGGTACCTCAACCAATAACCTTTTCAGACTGCAATTTTTCTGTCATAAATCAGATTTAAAACACCAAACCCTGCCTAGGGAATCACATATCTTTCTCAAAAATAATCCAAATGAAACCAAACAAATTTCATAGTAACTATTAATGAATCTAGTTTCCAAATATGTAAGCAATTTATTTTTCTCATTCACAAATCATTTTCTAAGAATAAATCATTGCCTGCAACTCCAATGCAGATTGTTAAAAACTATTTTTCACTCAAATGCCCATAACTTTCAAAAATCTACATAAAAATAATTCAAACCAAAAGGAAATGAAAGCTAATTCATGTATCTTTCCAATGAATATTATTAGAGCTCCTGATTCTTCATAATTGGTCTGTACCAAACATTTCAATCTGACTGTATTCAGAGAATCTCAAATCTGCAAATACCCACTTTCACCAAAATGATCATAACTTATTCATTTCTTTATAAAAATGAACCAAACCAAAAGCATGAGAAAGAAGATTCATCATTCTATCCATCCATTACTATATTACAAGGTTTTCAGGCTGTAAATGTCCGTACAAGGCATGAAACTAACACTAAAGCTGAAAAATCAATCAAGAATGAGGTCAGAAATTGATCTTTTTCTGCCCCACGGTGGGCGCCAAAATGTATGTGACTGAATGTGACCTCTAAATCAGGCACAACACAACATGGTCATTATTCACTTGATAGAATTTGGGAGAGAGTATGAAGAACTCAATCCAAATTCCATGGTGAGGCGACCTGTTGCCTCCTATGTGAATGGGGTGTTTGAATACTCTCAGAACGAAAGCCAACAGCCAGGAGACCAATTCAACAATGGAGGATTTGAAAGCAAATAAAGATGAGTAAGATAAAACTAAGCTAAGAATGAATGCAATTAATCTAGAAAACTTTGAAATAAATATGAAATGCAGATTTTTAGTTGATTTTGAAATAAAGATGATATTAGACTAAGAACAAGTAAGCAAATTTAATCTAAATGTGAAATGCAATTATACTAATATGAGAAATTAAACTAGATAATGCAATAAAAGAGATTTGAAAATAATGAGATATGAGACTAAAAAATGCTATAGTAAGGATGCTCTCAAAAATTGCTCTCTTGAATGAGAAAAAGAGGTTCATTAAATAGAGAAGCCCGGAGAGGAATGAAGAGTTTCTTGATTCGAAACGGTGGACTCTTCATTCCCCTTTGAGACAAAAAGGTATGAATTATTTAATTAAAAGAATGAAATTTGCCACATGTGGGGAGTGACCTTTCGAGTAATTTGAATTATTAAATTCAAATAAAGAGATGTCCATTCAATTTAACTAAATATTTATTAATTCCTTTCAAGGGTATTTAGCTAAAGGGGGTGGAGTTTAATTTAATTAAAAGTACTTAGGACTTCATAATTAAATTAACTTATCATAGAGATTATTTAGCCAAATAAAGTCAAAGAGACTTAGGAATTAATTTTAGTGTTTGATTATTGCAATTTATGGTCTTTGCAATTGACATCAAGTCAAATAAAGTCAAGCAGGAGAGAGAAAATTGCCTAGGGAACTAGGACTTTGATGATGTAAAATCGAGATAATGCACCAAAATTGATGAAGTTAAATAGGTGCCAATTTTGGGGTATTACAGATGTAGAGCAGAGGATTACTGGTGTACTTCATGGGAACTGATCATGCAAAGATACTTGTTGTTGAACAGTTCAAAAGATTTTGTATTTCTACATATACACTTGTGTTTTGAACAGTGATTTCTTAAGGTGGATTTAACCCTCTTTGGGCAGTGAGCCCACCCTTATTTTCTTGACTCCTAATAGGGTTTGTCCTCTAACAAGGACTTTCTACTATAATAACCATCTGGTTCTCTTCATAAAATTATATGTTGACATCAGTGACAAAACATGAATGACAACATCAGCAATTCGAGGATCACTTTACATAGTGATTAAACATATTAAATGTCAATCTCCCCATTTCATTAGCAATATCTAATAGAGATGATACGTGTCACATTGACTAGTTTGGGTGAGGATTTGTTGGATGCATATGCATTTATAGTCGTTGAGCATGATATTCCCATATCAGATGTTAGAACTCATGTGGGTACTGTTAGATACATTCAACCACATCCTTCTCACTTAGACCATGGCCATAGTGGCAATGCTCATGAGGATCCACCTACTAACCACTCTATATTGCACAGGGAGAGGCACAATGTATAGGCCCTTCAATCAGTACAGGACACCAGTTCTTTGATGTTGGCCTTGATGATGTTGACTTCAGGATGACCACTATAGGTTACCTAGATTTTTGGACACGTGATGATATGACTTCCATGCCATCTCATTTGGTTAGTCCATTGCATTCATCATTAGAGAGGCATGTGTAGTCTACTCATGTTGCAGATACATAGTTGAGCTTGGACTAGGCACAATAAAATATTGATACCTTAGTTGATAGGATCGAGGCTAGGGAGTCTGAGTACTATCATTTTCCACCACCTAGACGGGTATAAATCAGAATATATTTAATGTTACCATTTAACTTATTTATTTTCAAAATTTGGATCAATTTAAAGATATATATATATATATATATATATATATATATATATATATATGATATATTTTTTGTCTACTAGGATATGCCTTTTTCTTACTCCTTTGAGAATTGATTATGTATGTCGTCAAGACTGACTCGATGATGACATTAGTAGTGGACAAGTGAGTTTTTAATTTATTGATGTGTGTACATGTGCTATATGTGTTTACACACTTTATAACATATTTTCTTGTACAATATTTAATCAAACTTAAGATGTGTACAATGTTTATATATATTAATTTATATATCTCTTTCTCTATAGGGATCTACACATCGTTCATATCATGATAGTCACTCTAGGTCTGACCACTTAGTGTGGAGTCGTCATGATGAGTCCTAGGACCACTTTCATAATTGATCTAGACATAATACATGTATTACATATATATTCACATGTGTTTGATGAACTTGTAGACACAGAAAATTGGCAAAAGGCTTAAATCAATAAAAAGGTGCAACAAATCATCAAAATAGCACGAAAAATCAATAAATGGAACAAAGGCAATTCAAATCAAATGAAAATTTAATTAAATAATTAAATGATTAAATAAAACTTGAAAAGGAGAAAAACACTACGAAATTGATTAAATTCAATTAATGACATAGTTGTTGAAAGCAAAAATCAAAATGAACATCTTACCCTTCATGGCTAAATTTAATTACTTTAATTAATTAATAAATACTAATTTCCCTCAACAAAGCAAAAAGGAGACAAAATGGACACAAATCACTCACTTTTGTTGAAATGGTCCAACCTTTTGAAACCATTTAAATGATTGTCCCCTCCTTTTCCCCCCATTTATGGACAAAGCAAAGCCAATTGACCTGACCCAAGCATAACCATGGTTATCTCACTCTACCCCCTACCCTTGGGAAAATCTTAGATATTGAAGGCATTTAGAAGCATAATTGATCCACTCCATATCTTTGAATTGCAGTAAAGCTCTGTCAATTTGCATCCACATCACTCACTTATCATTTGTCATTGCTAATTAGCTTAAATTGCTTTGATCATAGTAGATTGTTCATCAAATAGAGCTAGAATTTGATTGAATAGATCTTAATTTGCATATCATATAGTTTAATTCTCATCTTTAGAGTGTCACTAGTGAGGATCATAGCTGAGAGCCTCATTTACCACTTTATTTTAGAGATCCATGAGATATTTAGATTAATTGTGCATTATTTAGATTAGTTTGCTTTGAATAGTGTAATTGTCTTTTAAATCTTGTTATTTCATGAAGGTGTATAACTCACACACACAAAACTATATTTCATTTATAGACTCTACAGATGATTGATGTTATATTTCATGTTTCTAGACCCTTTTGATAGAATGTTTGACAGGTGACCGATCCTTATGTTTCATATTTACATTACCTGATCTACATGATTGATGTTTCATGCATGTTGTATATATACTTTCACTCTATACGTGTGCATGTGTGACGAGTTTGTACATACTTCCAATCTATGTGTATTTAATTTATACATGTGTACACATATTTGATTCTTCATGAGTTCATGTGATTTTGATATAAGTAAATTCAATTCATGTGTTTTTAAATTTATAAATGTAAATTCAATACTTTCAATAGATTACATAAATGTTTAATTTAAATACATGTGTACATGTTGGATTATATATGAATTTTATGTTTTAAATACACGTGTACATGTGTTTGATTCAACACATGAATGATATTTGATTACATGTTTATGAAATTTATGAATGATGTAAATTTGACACATGTGAGCTATATAATTGAGACCTATGTTTGATTGAATCTCACTTATATTTAAATGTACATTCAATAATAGTTGTGCACATACTTTTAATTTAATGTTGTTGTACTTCAAGTAGATTTTATATTTAAAACATGTTTCATAATGTAACATGCAAATTCAATGTACATACATTCATATTCCAAAGTTAGAGTACTTCATATTTAGGTAGATAATTAATATATCATATCCAAGTAAGACATTTTTTAGATATATTATAAATTATTGATTTAATTTCTCCATTCACTATGGGCACCAGTAGGAAAGAATGGAGCTAAGAAAACCTTTGGTCTCACCCCTAAAAAGTTTAGTACAAATCATATTTCATGCATGATTTATTTCATATCAAGTGGTTCATTTGTCTCTCTTGAATAACATTTAATATTCTCTCATGGTCATCAGTATCAAGTCTCCACTTATGAATGCCATGTCATATCACTGGATGAAGAGATAGGACAATGGCAATTACAAGATGGATATACTGATAAACCTTATTGTTAGGTTGATAATCAATAAAATGAATCCCATTTTTATGTATTTTGATTTGCTTCAAATGTGTTCCTTGCACAAGAACTGAACTTACACAAACAAGTTCAACAATGTTATATATATAGATGTGAAATTAACCATATAAACAAACGTATAAGAAAATTGAAACTTGGACCTCACTCAAGTTTAATACAGGATGTGAAACTTAAATACAGTAATAACCTGTGGGAAACATAATTCCATCACTTATTTCATTCTATTTTAGCTTCATCCTCTCCTTGCAGAAACATAATAAATAGTAACTAACACCTTCCACATTTTCAGGCCCTGCTACTACTGCAAAAATATGTCCTGCATTTAAAGTGAACTTTTAATTTGAGGTTTGTAAATATAAATTAAACAAACTTTATTTATGAATTAAGTTTATGAATCCTTTTTAAATTTATTTATATTTATATATATAAATGTACATAAAAACACACGTACCAATTTTGTTCAAACCTAAAATATGGTCATAATCTATAGAAATTAATGGAATATCGTCAAATCTTTAATCCTGAACTTCATCATTTGTGTTTTTAACATCTAGTGGAACTAAATTCCATTCACTAACATATCCAAATTTTTGGCTGATACATTCATCATAGTTTTCAGAAATGCAGTCATAACAAAACCATGAGTAATCTCTAGTGTACAATGACCACACTGATGCAAAGTGGCAAGCGAAAGCCTTCAAACAGTGAACAATTGGTGAGTTTCAAGGTCTCAACTACCCAAATAGGGATCCAAGTGCCCAATACTTATCACAAGTATCGTAAGGACTAGGGGAAATGGTTATCACAACCCAAACACCCAAGGCAACCTAATCACTAGGCTATGCCAAGCCCCAAACACCAACAATTGAGAAGTTACTAAGAGGTCTGCGTAACCCAATAGACAACCAAACCCCATGAAATGACTTATAAGACTAGGTGTGGCCTACAATCATTGATATGGCCTATTTAGGTCCTATTCCTTTAGTTCCAATGGTTCTTTCACTTACAAGCCCCCCATAGCACTAAGTTTCTTTACAACCCAAGGTTTTGGCTTGTAGCCCTTCCTAGAAGGAAATTTGAACATAAGTCAAAATGTTTCCAAATGAGATATTGAATTGGTTAGGGATTCTAATACCCTTTTTTAGTTTATAAAACATATCCAAGCACCAAGGAGTGGAGACAAACATAAGTAATTGATGTTACAATGTTAGACCGAGCTAATAGGCCTAATTAGGTCTCCAAATGCACTACAAGTGCTCTTTCTCCTAAGCCAATGCACAAAATAAGCATGGAGGCATGTTTGGATATACAAAATAACTTAGAATACAAGTTTTGTAGTCTTGATGAATTCCCAACCAAAGGTTATGGTGACTGTCCTAAGTCACAAACTGGTGCACACATAGAGATGTACACCTAGGGCTTTGTGGCAAAACCAACTCCCTGCAAAAATCCACCTCTAACCTGCATATTTTGAAAGTGCATAAAAAAAGGTTGAATTCCACCAAGGGGCATCAGGTTCCCATGGTGGAATTGGGTCAAAAGATCAAACCCTATCGGAAATCTTGCTAGAGACCTTCAATCTAGGCAAGCACACAAGAAACCCTAATATCTCCTAAACTAGGATGAATTAGAACACGAATCCAATTGAATATGAAAGTATATTGGATGAAAAAACTTTTGATCTCAAAGATTCATTCACACTAGTCTGTACCCATCCGTACTAGGGCATTGTTCCTGAGAATTGTAGAGAAATGGTTTGTTTTTATTGATTCAAATGCCAAAATTACACATGTTACCTTCCACCCACCTGAAAGGGCTTCTTGAAGGCTTCCCCCATCGGTTACAAATGAAATTTAAACCATCTGACCATTGGGGGCATGATTACAACTTTTGGCAAGAAGTTGTTAAAGTTGCTAAGCAACTTTTACAATATTTTTACAACTTTTGCAAAGTAGGAGACCAAACTTGGTCTAAGCCTAGCCTAGTGATCCAACATGGATCTAAAAGATTAAAAACATGAAAATGACTAAAATCCTATGATTCTAGGTGCATTGACCACTTTTGACCATAGTTAGCCAGGGGCTTATAGTTGTGCCAATCCTGGAACTAGGCCTTACAACTTGGTCTAGGTGCCTAACTAATATATCTAAGCTAAACTAGATGTGCTTAGGACTCTTAAGTCTATTATTTTTTGAGTCTAGGTAGGTTCTCCTACACCATAATCCCCTTGAGTTTTAAAACTCAAGTCCCTACTTGAGGATAACTGGTCCACCGAAGTCCCATGTATTTTGATTTGGTCTTTGGTCAGCCAAGTAGCATCTATGTTGGGGAGCCCCTTCCATTTGACTAAGTACTGCATGTACTTCTTAGTTTTGGTCTACCTTAATAACTTTGTGTCCAAAATTTCTTCTAACTCTACTAGTTTTCTTTGGGGAAGATTTGTGATATAGTCTTCATCTTTGATGTTTGTTTTGTCACCTTGCTCATTCATTGAACCTGTTGTAGCTTTGTATGGTGTGAGGTCTGCCACATTGAATATTGGAGAGATCTGCAAGGTTGGAGGAAGAGAGATTTCATAGGTATTCTCACCTATTTTATTAAGTATGCTTCATGGACCTACTTTCCTCATTTTTAGTTTGGAGTATCTACCCTTATGTAGTCTCTCTTTCCTTAGGAATGCCCAAACCTTGTCTCCCACTTTGAAGTGGACCTCTCTTCTTCTTTTATCAGCACTTTCCTTATACTTCAAACTTGACCTTTGTAATGCTTCTTTTACCTCTTTTTGTACCTTTGTGATGAGCTCTACCAGTTCTTGGCCTTGAGCATTGACTTTGAAGTCAAATGGTAGTTCAATCAGGTCTAATGGTCCTTTGGGATGAAGGCCATACAATGCTTGGAATGGAGTCTTACCGGTTGACCTGTATATAGAGTCATTGAATGCAAACTCTACTTGGGGTAAGACTATATCCCAACTTTGAGAATATTGCTTGTAAAGGCATCTTAGTAGATTGCCTAGGGATCTTTTTACTCCCTCAATCTACCCATTTGTTTGTGGGTGAAAGGCACAGCTATAGGTGAGGTTTGTTCCCAACTTCTTGAAGGGTTTCCTCCAAAAATGTCCTTGGAACTTTACATCCCTATCAGATACAATCGCCTGAGGTAAGCCATGAATTCTAACTACTTCTTTGAAGAAGAGATTTGCTATGTGAGATGCATCATTTGTGCTTTTGCATGGTACAAAATGGACCATTTTGTTGAACCTATCCACTATGACAAAAACATTATCAAATCCTTGCTTGGTCTTAGGCAATCCCATTACAAAATCCATTGAGATGGACTCCCAAGGTCTTGAAGGGATTGGTAAGGGTTGGTAGAGCCCTTGATTTGTTGTCATTCCTTTAGCTTGCTAGCAGATTGTGCAAGTCCCTATAAACTTCTTGACATCATTGTTCAACTTAGGCCAAAAATAGCTCCTTTTCACCATGTATGTTGTCTTATCAATGCCAAAGTGACCTCATAGGCCACCACAGTGCTTTTCTCTTATTATGTTTGTCCTCATTGAGAACTTTGGTATACATAGTTGGGCTCCTTTGAATAGAAATCCATCCTGAATCAAATATTTAGAAAAGTCAGTATGGTATTTGCCAACCATCCTTGTGCAAATCTGATATATCTCTGCAAAGTTAGGCTCATCTGGGTACAAGTGTTTGAGGGACTCAATTCCCACACTTTTTAATTGAACTTCTTCAATTAGACCAATCCTCCTACTAAGGGCATCAACAACTTTGTTTGTTACACCCTTTTTATGCTTTATGTTGAAGGTATAGGCCTGTAACTGCTCTACCCATTTCAGATGTCTGATAGAGTGTTTCTCTTGAGAATTCAAGAAACTTAATGCATGGTTGTCAGTGTATACTACAAAATCTTTTGGTATCAAATAGTGTTTCCATTTCTTGAGGGCTTGGACCATGGCATAGAGCTCTAGGTCATACGTAGAGTACTTTCTTTTAGCTTCATTCAATGTCTCTGAGAAGAAAGCAACTGCCTTGCCTTCTTGGCTTAGGACTGCACCTATAGCCAAATTGCTTGCATCTATCTCCACAGTGAAGACTTTGCTAAAATTAGGGAGGACCAAGATAGGGTATTGGGAGACCCTATTCTTCAATTATTGGAATACATCATTGGCTTCCTTTGTCCAAACAAATTTAGTCTTCTTTCCACCTTTAATAGTTTCAAGCATTGGTGCACACACATAACTAAAATTTTTGATAAACTTTCTATAGAAAGTTGCAAGCCCATGGAAGGTTCTTACATCACCTTGGTTCTTTGGTGGAGGCTAATTAATGATTGCTTCTATCTTCTTAGGATCCATCTTGAGGGTACCTTGTGAGATCACAAATCCTAGGAACACAAGTTCCTTTCTCATAAACATGCACTTTTCCAAGTTGATTACCAACTTGTGTTGATGGAGTCTTCTTAGTACTTGTTCCACATGGAAAGATGGTCTTCCTTGCTATGATTGAATATTAGTATGTCATCAAGGTAAACAAAAACAAATTTTCCAATAAAATCAATGAATATCTCATTCATAAGCCTCATAAAAGTGCTAGGGGCATTGCTTAAGCCAAAGGGAATTACTAACCATTCAAACAAACCTTCAGTAGTCTTGAATGTTGTTTTCCATTCATCTCCTAGTTTGATTCTGATTTGATGGTATCCATACTTTAAGTCTATCTTGGTGAAGTAGCAAGCACCTCCTATTTGATCCAATAGATCCTCAATCCTTGGCATGGGGAATCTATACCTTATGGTGATTTTGTTTAGGGCTCTACTGTCAATGCATAACCTCCATTTTCCATCCTTTTTGGGGGCCAATACTGATGATACTACACATGGACTGAGACTCTTTTGAATGAGTCCTCTTTCCAACAATTCAATGACCTATTTTGCAATCTTTGCATGCTGCAGGGGTGTCATTTTGTATGGTGCCTTATTAGGTAGGGATGAGCCTGGTATGAGGTCAATTTGATGATTGATATGCCTAATGGGAGGGAGGGTAGTGGGCAGGTCACTAGCAGTGACATCTCTATACTTTTGCAGCAGTTCCATGGCTTCCTTTGGTATAGTCTCTTTTTTATTAGACTTGGTGTTATCCTTTGGCTTTGAGATTAGGATAAAGACTTCAATATCAGGTTCCTTCAAGGTTTTCAACATCTCCTTTTCACCCATGATAATCACTGTGGGTTCTTTTTCAGATTTGTTATCAGGAAAGGGTTTCATAGTAAATGTTTTCCCATCTTTAGTGATGGAGTAGGTGTTCTTCCTACAATGGTGTATGAAATCTACATCAAATTTCTAGGGTCTTCCTAGAAGGATGTGTGAGGCATCCATCTCAACCACATCACAAAGAACTTTGTCCTTAAAATCTGCAATTGAGAGCTCTATCCATGCTTGTTTTGTTACTAGAGTTTGTTGACCTTTTTTTAACCATGAAACATGATAGGGGCAAGGGTGTGGCTTCTTAGGGAGTTTTAACTTCTAAACAATTTCACAAGATACAAGATTTTTAGTTGAACCAAAATCTATTAGTAGATTGCATACCTTTCCATGACATTTGATCTTTGTCCTGAAGAGATTCTTCCTTTGAGGAGGTTCTTGGGTTTGTGTTACTTGAAGGAAGACCTACCTCATAATCAAACATACTCCTTCCTCTGGTTCCAAGTCTCTAGCATCAGCATTGTCTTCTTGTTTATCTTCTTGGACAAGTTGTGCTCTCCTCTCACCTTGGTTATTGTTGTTCCTCTTCTCAAGGCATCTTCCTGCATGATGTCCCATCTGATTGCAATAGAAACATTTCAATGGTCCATTACCTCTTCCTAAGTTTTTCCTTCCCCCATTGAAGGGCCTCCTTCCTCTATAGTTTCCTCTTGAATTAGAGTCACTATTTTCTTTGTCTCCTTGGTCAGGGGTCCTACTGCTGCTGCCACTATTTTGTCCCTTGTTGCAAGAGTTTCCTTTGCCTCTAAAGTTCTTCCCATTATCATTACTCTTCCCTTTGCCAAAATCCTATTTTCTTTTCCATTTTTCCTCTACCTTGAGTGCCATTTGGTAGCACTTATTGACTATGGTAGGGCAGTGTAGGCTTAGCTCCTCTTGAATGGATACCTTTAAGCAATTCATGTATCTTGCCAGTTTTCTTCCTCATCTTCTACCATATTGGTCTTCATACATAATTTTAGGAACTCCTTAGTGTATGAGCCTACATCTATGTCTTTTTGTTTCAAACTTTGCTTCCTCCTATGGGTTGTACCCCATAGTCCTCAGGCACAAATGTCTCCCTAATCAATTCTATCATCTTGTTCCATGAATTGATCGTGCTCTTTCCATTCTTCACCCTCTTTGTTTGGATGAAGTTCCACCAAGTTAGGGCTTCTCCGTTTAACTTGGATCTTTCCACCTTTACCCTCTACTTTTTAGGGATGTCCTCACATTCAAAGAATGTTGTCAAAGCCTCTATCCAATCCAAGGCTAAATCTGCATTCATCTTGCCATTGAAGACCAACAAATCTATCTTCTCCTCCATGGTTCTCCTCCCCATGGATTTCAAGCCATCTATGAAAGGCCTTTGGTCTAAAGGGATGTGTTGGTCAAGATCATCCTCCTCTTCTTCACTCCCCTCTTCATTTTCAGACCCATCTTCTTTGTTCTTGTCAAGCTTCTTCTCAAGTTGTTGAAGCCTCTTAGTTAAGGTTGTGTTTGCAGCCCATTACTCTCTCACCATCTTTGCTAACTCAATATTTGTGACTCTTGTAGGGATCTCTTCATCCTTAGGAGCATACATAGCTCTGATACCACTTGATGCAAAGTGGCAAGTGGAAGCCTTCAAACAGTGAACAATTGGTGAGTTTCAAGGTCTCAACTACCCAAATAGGGATCCAAGTGCCCAATACTTATCAAAAGTATGGTAAGGACTAGGGGAAATGGTTATCACAACCTAAACACCCAAGGAAACCTAATCACTAGGCTATGCCAAGCCCCAAACGCCAACAATTGAGAAGTTACTAAGAGGTCTCCTTAACCCAATACACAAACAAACCCCATGAAATGACTTATAAGACTAGAGGTGGCCTTCAATCACTGATCTGGCCTATTTAGGTCCTATTCCTTTAGTTCCAATGGTTCTTTCACTTACAAGCCCCCCATAGCACTAAATTGCTTCACAACCCAAGGATTTGGCTTATAGCCCTTCCTAGAAGGAAATTTGAACATAAATCAAAATGTTTCCAAATGAGATATTGAATTGGTTAGGGATTATAATACCCTTTTGGGGTTTATAAAACATATCCAAGCACCAAGGAGTGGAGACAAACATAATTCACTAATGTTACAATGTTAGACCGGGCTAATAGGCCTAATTAGGTCTCCAAATGCACTACAAGTGCTCTTTCTCCTAAGAAAATGCACAAACTAAGTATGGAGGCATGTGTGGGTATACAAAAGAACTTAGAATCCAAGTTTTAGAGTCTTGATGAATTTCCAACCAAAGGTTATGGTGACTGTCCTAAGTCACAAACTGGTGCACACATAGAGATGTACACCTAGGGCTTTGTGGCAAAACCAACTCCCTACAAAACTCCACCTCTAACCTATATATTTTGAAAGTACATAAACAAAGTTCAAATTCCACCAAGAGGCATCAGGTTCCCATGGTGAAATTGGGTCAAAAGATCAAACCCTATCGTAACTCCTACTGGAGACCTTCAATCCAGGCAAGCACACAAGAAACCCTGATATCTCCTAAACTAGGATGAATTAGAACATGAATCCAATTGCAGATGAAAGTAGATTGGATGAAAAAAAATTTGATCTCAAAGATTCATGCACACTGGTCTATACCCATCCGTAGTAGGGCACTATTCCCAAGAATTATAGAGAAATGGTTTGTTTTTATTGATTCAAATGCCAAAATTATAGCTCTTACCTTCCACCCACCTAAAAGGGATTCTTGAAGGCTTTCCCCATTGGTTACAACTGAAATTTAAACCATCTAACCATTGGGGGCATGATTACAACTTTTGGCAAGAAGTTGTTAAAGTTGCTAAGCAACTTTTACAACATTTTTGCAACTTTTGCAAAGTAGGAGACCAAACTTGGTCTGAGCCTAACCTAGTGATCCAACATGGATCTAAAACATTAAAAACATGAAAATTACTAAAATCCTATGATTCTAGGCCCATTGACCATTTTTGACCATAGCTAGCCACGGGCTTATAGTTGTGCCAATCTTGGAACTAGGCCTTACAACTTGGTCTAGGTGCCTGACTAATATATATAAGCTAAACTAGATGTGCTTAGGAATCTTAAGAGTATTATTTGTGGAGTCTAGGGTAGGTTCTCCTACACCATACTCCCCTTGAGTTTTAAAACTCAAGTCCCTACTTGAGGATAGCTGGTCCACCGAAGTCCCATGTTGTTGCACATCCACCCGACCAAATGAAATGGTTTTCAATTTCAATGCCTTTGTTTACCAAATATCCAAAAAATGTCTTAAATAAATACTCAAAAAAATGTATGTCATGTTATTTATCATCACTAATGTAAAAAATTTATTCTTTCCTTATGACTCATTCTTGATATGTAATTTCAACACTATCCAAACCTAATTTTGCATGTCGATAAGACACATGTACCATGATAGTCATCTTCTTTGTATAGTATTATTATGCTTGAAGTTGTTTTTGAGAAACAAAGGAGTAATTCTCTACAAAATTAAAAACTGATAAAATTATTTGAACTAGAAAAGTTTCTTCTAGTATTTAGAACTATTCTGCCTATCTTTTAGCAAAAAAAATGACGTATGTATGGTTGAATCAATTTAAGAAAATTCTTCATAAATGTTGCAACAGGTATCTCATCTTCTACATATTCCAACCTTGTTGATTCTTTCTCAAATTTTGTTTTAGACTTTATGTACTTGTATCTCTTACATTTTACCATCATTGTCATGTCAGTATCTTCAAGTCTCAAAGGAAATTTAGCCAAATCCCCGCATGTTTGAAAAGTTCCTCTTATGCAATCCATTTTAGGTATTTCATGATCAATTGATTTGTTACATAAGATTGATGCTATGAATTGGCCTGGACGTTTAGGAAAATCATTTTGAGAACCACCACTTTCCTCTATCATCTTTATAAACCCTTGATAGTAGAGATCAAATTCAATATGATATTGACAACAACAAGTTTCAAAAGATTTATTTATCTTTACCAAAAATGGCTTTAATCTTTCAACCATTGTTTATCCAATCTCAATTTCAAGATATGAGTTACAAAAATGAGAGATACAATTCATGTTGTGTGTTGTCCAACCATTGTTTTGTGTGTTGTAAATATTTCTTAGGCCTAGTCCTCTTCTTGATAACGTCTCATGTATTTTGTGAAGGACAAGTATGATCAGTCCAAAATGATGTAACTAAATTCCTAACTATTTCATTAATCCTATCAGACTGAGGAGCTCTACACATTAGTTCCCAATTACCTTCCAATGTAGTATCATCCAAATTGATTCTTCTTTTCAAATAATGTGTCATTATCTTCATATTGTACCCGATCTGAGATGAAAGTGAAGAAAAATGTCTTCTTTGGGATATGTTTTTATTTAAAATAGAAGTCAGTATCACTCTTCTTGAAATGGACCTATCTGTAGATCTAGTTGTTTTTCCAATAGAATGCAAACCTTCCTTAACACTGTCAACAATTTTTTTTTGTACGTTACATGATTTTAACTTTTTCAAACTTGCATCTACACCGAACAATTTTAATGTCTCTTTTAACTCATCTTTAAGAAGTGTAATTGATAATAGTTAATTTTTTTCAAGTGTACCAAGATTCTCAAATTGTTTCATTATTTTCTTAGACTTTTTATTCAATGCCCTCTTCGTAATATTTATGGGTTGCTGAGCATAATCTCTCAATTTTTCCACATCCATTTCAATTAAATGATCTATGCTTTTACGATTAAATTTTCTCTTCAACTATTTCTAGTATATTGTCATTCTTGTATGTTTCTTGCACTTCCCCTACAAACAAAATAAAAAAAAACTTAATATCTCATCTTAAGCGGACCTTCATGAAATAAGTATTTACAAGCTTGAATGTTAAAGGTAATAATTTATAAACTAATGAGAGAAACACATACTTATTTGACATTGGGTTTACCCTTCTCTAAAGTCCATTACTTCAACCCGTTGTCTAACATTTTCATCATCAAAGGCTGCATGTACACAACAAAAATAATAACTTCTTAAGGGGAAAGACCCAAAATGCATATGCACCACTAAGAGGCTAAATTGAGACAGTGAGAGAGAGTAGTGATAGAGAGAGATGTGTACTTGTTTGATATTCTGAGAGTTGTCCTTGTTGAGTTTATGATGACCCTTCTTGAGCTTTTGAAGGTTATGCTTTTGGAGCTTTTGATGACCCTTCTCCAACTTTTGAAGGTTGGGCTTGTTGAGCTTGTGATGACCCTTCTCCAACTTTGAAAGATTGTTCTTCTTGAGTATTTCCTACATGTAAAGTAAAAATTATTAAATAATTTTTTTTGAATGAAATTAGGTCTAACTAGGTTCATATTAAGTCAAAATAGGTCCTAATAGGTCTGGTTGTGTCCTAATAGGTCCTATTAGGTCCTAATTGGTCTAATTAAGTCTTATTAGGTCCTAATTTATCTAATTAAGTCTTTAATTAAGTCTAATTAGGTCCTAATAGCTATAAATAGGACCTAATAGGTATAAAGAGGTCTGAATGGGTCTAATTAGATCTAATTGGGTCCTAATAGGTCCCAATAGGTCTATAATTAAGTCTAATTAGGTCCTAATTGGTCTAATTAAGTCTAATTAGGTCTTAATTGGTCTAATTAAGTCTAATTAGGTCCTAATTGGTCTAATTAAGTCTAATTATGTCCTAATTGGTCTAATTAAGTCTAATTACGTCCTAATTAGTCTAATTAAATCTAATTAGGTCCTAATTAGTCTCATTGAGTCTAATTGGGTCCTAATACGTCATATTATGTCCTAATAGGTTCATATTATGTCTAATTATGTCCTAATTGGTATAATTAAGTCTAATTAGTCATAATAGGTCATATTAGGTCCTAATAGGTTCATATTATATCTAATTGGTCTAACTAGGTTCATATTAAGTCAAAATAGGTCCTAATAGGTTCATATTTTAGTCCTAATAGGTCCTATTAGGTCTAATTAGGTGTAATTGGGTCCTAGTGGGTCTAGTTGGGTCCTAATTGGTCCTAATTGGTCTAATTGGGTCTAATTAGGTCTAATTGGGTCTAATTGGGTCTAATTGAGTCCTGATAGGTCCTAATTGGTCTAATTAAGTCTAATTATGTCCTAATTGGTCTAATTAAGTCTAATTGAGCCCTAATAGGTCATATTAGGTCCTAATAGTTTCATATTATGTGTAATTAGGTCCTGATTGGTCTAATTAAATCTAATTGGGTTCTAATAGGTCATATTAGGTCCTAATAGGTTCATATTATGTCTAATTAGGTCCTTATTGGTCTAATTAAGTCTAATTAGGTCCTAATACGTCATAATAGGTTCATATTATCTCTAATTAGGTCCTAATTAGTCTAATTAAGTCTAATTGGGTCCTATTAGCTTCAAATTATGTTTAATTAGGTCCTAATTGGTCTAATTAAGTCTAATTGGGTCCTAATAGGTCATAATAGGTTCATGTTATGTCTAATTGAGCTAATTAAGTCTAATTAGGTCCTAATTGGTTATAATTGGGTCTAATTGGGTCTAATTAGGTCTAATTCAGTACTAATTAGTTCTAATTGAGTCTAATTAGGTCGAATTAAGTATAATCGAGTCTAATTAAGTCTAATTAAGTCTAATGAGGTTTAATTAAGTCTAATTGGGTTTAATTGGTCTAATTAGGTCTAATTAGATCCTATTTGGTTCTAATTGAGTCTAATTGGTCTAATTAAGTCTAATTAGGTCCTAATTGGTTCTAATTGGGTCTAATTGGGTCTAATTGGTCTAATTGCCCGTCTAATTGGGTCTAATTGGTCTAATTGGTCCTAATAGGTTCATATTATGTATAATTAGGTCCTAATTGATCTAATTAAGTCTAATTGGGTCCTAATAGGACATATTAGGTCCTAATAGGTTCATATTATGTCTAATTGGTCTAACTAGGTTCATATTAAGTCAAAATAGGTCCTAATAGGTTTATATTTTAGTCCTAATAGGTCTAATTGGGTGTAATTAGGTCCTAATGGAGTCCTAGTGGGTCTAATTGGGTCCCAATTGGTCCCAATTGGTCGTAATAGGTCTAATTAGGTCTAATTAGGTCTAATTGGGTCTAATTGGGTCTATTTAGGTCCTAATTAGGTCTAATTGGTCCTAATTGGTCCTAATAGGTCTAATTGGGTGCTAATAGGTCCTAATTGGTCTAGAATTAAATCTAATTAGGTCCTAATTAGTCTAATTAAGTCTAATTAGGTCCTAATTGCTCTAATTAAGTCTAATTGTGTCCTAATAGGTCATATTAGGTCCTAATAGGTTCATATTATGTCTAATTAGGTCTTAGTTGTTAGGAATGTAATATCTTAGATAGAGAAAAACTAATACTCTTTATTATGTTGTAATATATTATTTGTGCTAGTGTAATTATGTATTTTCTGAATTATATTTGCATATGTTGTAGATGAGAAGAAATGCCACTGTGATTGATTTCTTTCCCAACACATACAAATAACATTAAATATATTGTGAGGAGTCATGTGTGTGTAAAGATATGACCCTACGAGGCTTAAGCTACATAGGGCCATGTCTCACATAGCCATGCCCTTTTGAGATTGTAATACACTTGTATACAGTCATAGTGTATCATAGTATACGGCTATCATTATCTTCGATTAACAATGCTTGATGTTACGTATAACTATCATTCAATAGTCTTCTTAACACATTATTAGATGTGCTATGATAACTACCAAATACTAGTTATCGTAACATTACTAATTGACTAAGTTGATTTCAACAATGAATACATCAGATATTTGATAAGCCCCATTTTGATACAAACTACAATCAACTATAGTATATATTATTGATAATGATAATAAATATTAATATATGTGTGTGTGTGTAGTCAACTAAGCATGATAATATAATTCATTATTTATATAAATCAATCAAATCAACACTATAATTTAACACTCCCTCTTAGTGAGAGAGGATTGATAATCCCAAGATGTGAGTGTTATTGAAATCCCCGACTCAATCAGAACTAGATTTTAGAATAACATTAATCATTCTATATCAGAGTTGTCAGCATGATCTGGAATAGAAGTTTAATGTACTCAACCTAATAGAATAATTTTATCACAATCTCTGACTCAATTCAGAACTCGATTTAGTGATAAGTATAGGTGTCAAGATATTCAACACAATTTGAATCAAAACTTGAAACACTAGTTATCATAATCCCTGACTAAATTTGGAACTGGATTAATGATAACTTATTTAAGTCAAACTATTTTAGGTCGTCACCTTACAATACTGACTTCACACACATGAAAGATCATCATCTTTCCAAAATACACAATATTGCAATATTTTATTTTTATTCATGAATACATTAATTTACATAATTTTGAGATGAAATCTCAAAATTTCAATCACAACTTAATCATACCAAGTTTCTTTCTGAAGTACTTGATTTACAACTTTGCAAGAGGCTTGGTAAAAATATTAGCATTTTTTTCTTCAGTACTGATGTAGACAAGTATGAGAATATCTTTGTCCACCATGTCTCTTATGTAATGATAAGGAATTTCTATGTGTTTGGAGCGATTGTGAAAAAGTGGATTTATAGAAAGCTTAATGTAACTTTGATTTTCGCAATAAATTATTGTAGGTTTTAGAGGCTTTCCAAACAATCCAAATAGTAACTTCCTTAACCATATTTCTTCTCAACCTCCCATAAAAATGGCCATATATTCTACTTCAGTGGAAATTTGAGCAAAAACTGATTGTTTTCTACTAAACCCTGAAATCATAGTTGATCCAAGACTGAAGCAACATCCTGTAGTGCTTTTACAATAGATTGAATTTCTAGACCAATCAGATTTAGTGAACCCTTGAAGTTGTATCTCAATATTTTCATATTTTATGCCCTATTCAGTTGTACCAGATAAGTATTTTAGTGTATGTTTAGCAGTTGTTAAGTGGATCTTCTTAGGTTGACACATGAAATGAATTAATACATTGGTAGCATAGCAGATATCAAGATGAGTGTTTACCAAGAACATAAGTGATCCAATTAGTTGTCTGTAATATGAAGGATTTTTAGGCTTTGAATTTTCTACATCATCTTTGAGTTTATGAATATTTGTTTTCATCAGAGTGGTTAAAGGTTTACACTCCTTCATGCCAAATCTAGTCAAAATGTCCATAGTGTATTTTCTTTGATTTAGAAAAATATGGTTTTCTTCTTGTAAGACTTATAAGCCTAATAAGTAGTGTAACAACCCTAGATCCTTCATGTCAAATTCATTTATGAGTTCTTGTTTGCATTTAGCAATAAGATGATCTTCTCCTGTTATCAATAAGTCATCAACATAAAGAACTATAATTACCATTTCACCTTTGAATATTTTGAAGTATATATTAGGATCGACTTCATTCTTGGAGTATCCTAACTTGGTGAGATAACTATATATTCCTTCATACCAAGTTGTGGGAGCTTGCTTAAGATCATGAAGTACTTTCTTCAATTTGTAAACACAATTATCGTCATGGATGATAAAACATTTTGGTTGTTCTATGTATACTTATTCTTCAATAACACCATTTAAAAATGTTGTCTTTACATCCATTTGATGTATCTTCCACACTTTGGATGTTGTCGTGGCTATAATAGTTCTTATAGAAGTGTATCAAGCAACCAGAGCAAAGGTTTCTTCATAGTCAATTCCAGCCTTTTCAAAAAAACCCCAGGTAAAAAATCTAGCTTTATGTTTTTCAATAATACCATCAGAACAATATTTGACTTTGAATATCCATCTGGAGGAGATGAGTTTTTGTTGGAATAGAAAGATAAGGGAATGAGAGGGGAGAGGTGAATCAGTGCCCTCAAAAACTTTTAACTGAATATTCAATTTGTAAATAATAGTATCTAATCTATCCAACTGAATCCATTGTTTGCAACATTCATTCAATTTGCCTTGGTAAATGTAAAGTGCATGAAAAAAAAACAATAAATCAATCACATAACACAAGTATTTTGGTTACACAGAAACCTTTGTTATAAGGTTAAAACTGCAGTGGGGATGACAGCCACAAATTCTTCACTATTGGGATAATAAAGTATGTCGGTTAAGGCTAAAAGTTGTGATCTTACCCTGTTAGGAATAACAATTAGATTGACTAGGGGTATGTTCAGGATCATGGTATGCCAAACTAGGCCTTTAAGTGGCAATGAAAATTCAGAAAATGAGGTTTAGGCAAGTTGACATAAAAATTTGAACAATTTAAAAATATTATGTAAAAAATATATAAGAAGAGAATCTATAGAAAATTGAATTTTTTTTCTATGATACTAGGCCTTTTTTGTAAAATAATTTTTCTATATGTTGAAAATTTCAAATTTCAATGTAGTAGTACAAAAATTTTAGGAAAAAAATAAGTAGGTATATGTCTAACCACCTTAAATGCAATCAAATGATAATTTTTTTACAAGAATCAAGATATAAGTAGTAGACTCATGTTCAGATGTGACACATTTTTTTTAAATTTTTTTCCCAGTAAATAATTAATTGTGATTTTTTTTCTATAACATTTCCAGAATACAAAAACTCTCATGTTTGACCACATTAACTTACTCTAAACTTTATCAAATCGAAAACTTTATTTATTTTTCTTGTAATAGAAAAATCATAGAATGTGACACATGTTTTAGATTTCAAAAATGTTATACAGTTTGAAAGTTATAGCTATTTTTCAATAAGTCTATCAATCAGAACTAAAAAGATAACAAGTAGGTGTATGTTTGACCACATTAAACAAAATTAAATCATAATATTTCTTTATAAGATTATAGATAAAAGTAGTAGACTCATGTCTGGATGTGATGTATATTTTTTTGTATTTTTTTCCCAAGTAAATAATTAATTATGATTTTTCTGCTATAGATATTCCTGAATATAAAAAATCTCATGTCTGACCACCTTAACTTAGTCTAAACTTCATCAAATTGAAAGAATTTATTATTATTATTGTATTAGGTGAAGAATAGACTGTGATGTATATTTCACATTTTAAAAATGTTATATTGTTTGAGAGTTATAGTTGTTTTCTAAAGAGTCTATCAATCAAGACTTCTTTTTCATATTGCCACTTTTTGGCATACCATGATCCTACACATACCCCTAGATCTACCCTGTTAAAGGATTTTAACAACACTACTTGAGTGTGTACTCGGTTAAAAGATTTACAAATAGACTGCTAAGTCTACTTTGTTAGGAGATTTTGTTAACTCTCTTAATAAATCTACTTTGTCTGAATCAGAAAATAATAGAAAGTATTTGCAAATGATAAATCTACTTTGTCTGAATCGAATCTATGATATACTGAATGAATCACCTCTATATGTAGTAATCTGTCCTCTGTTCTGCTCAGTAGCTTGGACTATTTCTGAATAAAATGACTTGTAACTCTGATCACTACTCATACATGCAAACCTTGTCTGAATTTTGATGTCTAGAAGATAGCTACTACTTCATGATCTCCCTCTTCTCATCCTTTACAAAATGACATGGGTATGTGTAGGATCATGGTATGCTAAAAAGTGGTGATGTGAAAAATAAGTCCTGATTGATAGACTCTTTGAAAAACAACTATAACTTTCAAACAATATAAAAATTTTGAAATCTGAAATATACATCACATTCTATGCTTCAACTAATACATTAATAATAAACAGTTCTTTCAATTTAATGAATTTTAGACTAAGGTGGTCAGACATGAGAGTTTTTATATTCATGAAAAATTTGCAGTAGAAAAATCATAATTAATCATTTACTTGGAAAAAAAATACAAAAAAATATACATCACATCTAGACATGAGTCTACTACTTTTATCTAGAATCTTATAAAAAATTATTATCATTTGATTTTGTTTGATGTTGTTAGACATACACCTACTTGTTATCTTTCTACTCCTGATTGATAAACTTATTGAAAAATAACTATAACTTTCATACTATATAAAATTTTTGAAATCTAAAATATATGTCACATTCTATGCTTTTCCTACTACAATAAAAATAAAAAAACTTTTCAATTTGATAAAGTTTAGACTAAGTTAACGTGGTCAGACACGAGAGTTTTTGTATTCTTGAAAAGTTGTAGAAGAAAAATCATAATTAATTATTTCCTTGGAAACATATTACCAAAAAATATGTGTCACATCCAAACACAAGTCTACTACTTATATCTATAATATTGTAAAAAAAATTATGATTTGATTGAGTTTAAGATGATCAGACCTACACCCACTTCTTATTTTTTTCTTCAAAATTTCATACTACTACATTGAAATTTGAAATTTTCACCATATAGAATAATTATTTTTCAAAAAAGGCCTAGTATCTTAGAAACTAAATTGAATTTTCTAAAGATTCTCTTCTTACATATTTTTGATATAATATTTATAACTTGTTCAAATTTTTATGTCATCTTGCCTAAACCTGATTTTCTGAATTTTCATTGCCACTTAAGGGCCTAGTTTGGCATACCATGATCCTGCACATACCCACATCAATTATATTTATATAGAAAAATGCTAAGATTTCCATGACCTAATTAGGTTTACATCATCTTAGAAAACCTGAGATCTATGCTGTACAAAATTCACCTAGATCTATCCTTACATAGGAATCAATATTACATTCAATGATTACATCTACAATAAATGATCCTCGATCTCTATAAACACAGCCTATCCTGATCGGTGAATATACTAGCACTCCGTGTCTATTCTACTTTGTGTATACTGACACTCGGTACTCGGTTTACTCTAATGCTCGGTAAAACTTCTCTGGTGCCCGGTTAAACCTGTTTCCATTTAGTTCTCGGTATTGCCTTGTGAATACTTGGTATGAAGGCTTGATTGTTTAACCGACTAGCATATTGTAGCTTGAAGTTCTTCCTTTTATCGACTAATCAGCATAGATAATTGACTAATCGAATTTGATACTAATGACAATATCTAATGCTCAAATAGATATGAAAATCTCCCCCTTTGGCATTAGTATCAAAAATTGTAATGTATATAAGCTGCTATATCTCAAACTGTCCTTACTTCATATATGACTGACAAAAATTACTCAAATTTTTCAATACTCCCCCTCTGTGCATGCTCATAGTATGTATGTAGTACACTTAGCATATATTTACACTTGGCATATACATTATATTTGCCCTCTTATGAGATTAATGCCATAAACAAAAAAATGTGTACTTACATCATGTCAAAAATGTGTTTGTGGGTTTTCATGAGAGAATTTAAGATGTTTTCCCATTCCTCTTTCAAGTTGGTGAGAGAAATATTCTCAAGACTAACTTGTGCATGCATGTCAAAGATGTTCTCGAACACTGAAATTTATGGTGTTGCAACTAAGGCTTGTTCCTTGACAATATGTCACTCAATTATTTTTAGGTGGGGAAGCAACTCTACCTGTAGCTCGGTGACTTGGTCACTTATCTTATCCTCATTCTTCCTCAAATCTTCTCTTAACCACCAGAGTTCTTGTACTTTTAGTATATTCTTATGAAAAACATCTAGCTTGGTTAAGGAGGTATTTACACTGGCTTGGGTTTCAGTATCCAGCTTCTTAATCTTTTCACTGATCTCAGCGGTGAAGCTCTTCACAGTGCATAGCTTGAATAAAATATGAATTATTTTATGAGTAATGGATTGGAGCTTGGTTATTACCTCAAAAATCTTTACTTTGCTTATTGCCACTTCTTGGCTGATCTTTTCCGCCAATTTATCCTAAATTTTAGATTCTTTCCTTTCTTCAAGTCTCTTCTCAGCAGCAATGTTCGGGGCATTTATTTATTTTGCAAGAGTGGCAAGCTAGTCCATGATGGGTGTGTCTTCATTAATATGGACCTCAGGTACAACCTATTACAAGATGTCTCGCACATCTTTAAGAATCTGATTGCTCTTGCACTCTTTCCTTAGCTTATCCTTAGCTGCCTTCCTTGTGCATAGGTCCCCATATTTTCTTAACTCTTCGGGGTCCAAAGTCCTTTGGTCACAGTCAAGTATTTAAATGACTTCTTCAAGTGTGATTGGCCCTTTTCCATGATTTTTCTTCTTATTTTTAGGCTCTTGGGGTGAAGTCCTTACAAATGGAACAATAGCCTTTATCTCAACACTAGGTGTATCTTGCTCGGTAGACACAATATCTTCCTTCGTTTTCTCCTTAGTAACCTATGTTTTGGTTGACTGATATGGAGCTTCAGATGTAGTGTTAGGTGGTTTTGTCTTGGTAGGCTTAGGGTCATCTTGGCCTTATGTATGTACCTCTTTTTCTTTAGGCTTTTATGTCTTTGCAAGTGTGTTTTTTCCTTGTTCCCCTAATGTGTCCTTCAGTTTCTTGGGGATTGAGCCTTCAAGTTATTCCTTGGAAATAATTTTAACTACTTCCATCAAGATAGGAAGATCACCCGATATAGAAATTATTACTAGCTCGGTTGTGGTTCCCTCTTCTTTTGATTGAGCTCTAGCAATGGTGACATCCTCATCATCTTCGATGTCATCAGGGTCACCATTTGTGATGTCCTCAATGAGTACATCAAGTGCATCATTATCAGTCCCTTGGATTTCAACTTGATCTGATGCATCCTGTACTAAGCTCATCTCCTTAGTGGCATTTGTTGTATCAGGTACCTCGGTATTTGATATATCAATACTATGTTTTGGTGCCAGGTCTACATCATCAGTATGAATTTTGTTCCCTTTTATTTTAAGTTTCTTCTTAGGAATAATGGCTAAGGCCATCTTTTCTAACTCTTCTTGGGATTGTATAATTGAAGTCCAGATAATTTCACTATTCTCATCTATATCTACTAGATTCTCATCCAATATCTACAGTGCCCAGTTCTTCACTTGAAATCTATTTGAATACTTATTCATTAATTCCTCTTTCAGGAACTGTCAATGTTGGTATTGCCAAAACTAGGGATTGTTCCCTCATTCTTTTCTCTACATTCAAAACATATGTCCATTCTGTGAAATTCTTTCCTCTAATGCCTTGGGTAAATGTTTGGAAAATTCAATTGGCACTCTCTTGAATCTTATCATCATCTAGATGATAGCCTCTTCAACTTTGTTCTGGTCTTCAGTTGACAAGTTCTCAAATTGACCAATTTTAGAATCACTTAATCCTCCATTTTCAATTATCTCTTCAAAAATCTCATCAATTGACCGAATCTTATTTACAAAAATTATAAATTGGTCATTGTCATCTTCATTGTCATCTAAATCATCTTTCCCTCTGATAAGTTTCCTTCTTTTCTTAGGGGCCTTGGTAGAAGATTTAGTACCTCTCTTTTTGTAGGTCTTCATCGATGTTGTTGTTATTGGCCTTGATATCTTCAAAACTCCTTTCTTCAGTGGACGTGAAGCTACAATTATTGACCGTGTACATGCCCTTATCTGCACTTCTAACTAATTCTTCTTTGGAGTGGAGGAAGGAGAAATTGGTGTAGGATCTACATCATTGTCTGACTCGGTTTCTTCATTGTCATGTGGTTTATCAGTAAGAAGTAACTGAACTTTGGTTGCTACCTCAACCGGTGTACTATCAAATGATCCAACATCATCACCAATTTTCTTAACCAGATTTCTCATCATTTTCTTTGACTTCTTTGTTATTTTACCAATGACTAGGCCTTTTTTTATTCTTATCTTGGCCTATTCATAAGTTCCAACCCTTTCTGCATTAGGATCCTTAGGCACAACCAATAATGCCTTTATTGATTTGGAAGAAAAATAAATATCTATTTCATATCTCATGGGTGCTAACCATTTTTTCCTTGGCTCTATAGCCTTAATCAATGTATGATCAGTGTCAACTAGAAAGCAAATGTCATGTTCATAGTCTTCAACTAGTTGTCTAGGAATTATGCTCTGTGAATTCATTCTTCCTTTAAATTGCTCAAAATAGTTATCTACAACACTGTTAATATTATCCCCCAAGTTCTTAATGAAATCTATAATTTGAACTATGGCTGGCCTGTCAGTTGACCATTCTACATTACCGACCAGTGGGAAAAATGTTTGCACATAACAGAATATGCAAATTAACAGGGATCCAAACTTACATGAATTTGACTTTTTCGACTGGATTTTCTTCATATTCTCTTCAATTTGCTAAAAAATAAGCTTAGTGAGGTCCAACTAACAACCTTTCTTGACCATTTTATAAGCTATGTCAATGGCTCCACATGGCACATTGTTTAGTCTTCTTGAGTGATAGATCTTGTAACCAATGACATGAGCTGCAAATTTGACCTCTGATTCTTTGATTGTGCTTATTTTCATAGCTCGGTTGTCCCACTCGGCTCCCGTGTTCTTTTCAATTTCAGTCCTCGATGCACTGTGAAGTGCTTTTGTCTTGTTAGTGGTAGGATACCTGGTGACAACATGAATCATGTTCTTATTGATTTTAACTGGCTCATAAAACCATAACTTTCCATCATGGAACCAAGTGAGAATAACCCTAATCCACTCAGTCTTGAAGTTTTTTGGAAAATTTAGGGCATTCACCAGTCCTATTACTTATGGTTTCTTATAATCAAATTTCAGTTTTCCATCTTCTCCACATAACTTCTAATAAGCTACATACATATCAAAATCACCAATTTCCCCTATCTTGTAGTGGATGAATGACCACACGTCATCAACTAGTAAAACCCTAGGTGGTATGCTTTAGAAAGCTCCCATTTGGTCTATTTGTGATGCAACTTGAGGATGAAGTTTACATTTGGGCTCATCACATGTTGCGGAAACTATAAGACTAACTTCTTCTTCCTCTGCAAACTTAGATTTGTTTATCTTTGATGTGGACATCATAGTTTCTTGTTTTAGGGTTTTGGTAAGTATAAATGAATAGCTCAGTGATAACAGTACTTACATAGAAATGTTGACAAAATCACTCCAAAAACTTTGAAACTGTGCTTAAATACTCTAGAAATTCTTCCATGAAATCACTCTAAAAACTCTTCACTCTTCGTAAACGTTGGTAAAAAATGAGCTAAGTTCATCACATATTTATAGTTTTTTCAAATTCTTGCTCAAACCTTTTCGCAATAAATGCTCAACCTACTCACATCTCGATGACAACTATCAAAATCAGTGTGTACTATAAAATACCAATAGCTCAATTAACACGCAAGTTTTCACTTAGTTAATACTAATACTCGGTTAACCTTTCATAGTAGTCATCGACTGGTAACTTCCCACTTGGTCTAGAAGATATTGATTGTAAACTCTTTAAAGTTCAAAACTTGTAAAACCACAATGCATCTCAATTTAAGAAGATTTGGTATGTGCACATCTAACATAAGGAACTATATGAAAAATGTGATCATCTTGAATTATCAGTTCCATACATACCTTTCTTAGCCTAGGTGGAGGTGCTGATGTCATCCAATCCAATGGATGAGGTTTCACCAGCTGTATTTCTTGACTCGACATTATCATTTGATTCCTTTCTCTACATAGTGTTTCTTATTCTCATGATATCTATAATTATATTACCATTTTAAGAAACTTGTGTTTCTGGTGCTCAGTCTTTGTAATCTTTACTTAGGTGACCGACTTTGTGATAGTGTAAACATGCCATGCCAGTTCTTGTCCATCTTCAAGATTTTCCAGCCCATCTCTTTCTCATACAATTAGCTGCAATATGTCCATACCTTTGACATATTGTGTAGTTAAACCATGTGTTATAATCCTAAGTGTAAGCATTACCTTGTCTTTTTGGTTGATAGGTTTTATTCTGTCCTTTTGGTGTCAAGACTTGCTTCATCTTTCTTCTACATTCTTGTGAAGTGTGTCCATGCATGTTGCAAATGTAATAATGTTTCTCCAGTAGGATTTGTTAGGATTCCTATTCAACTTAGATCTACATTCATATGCTTGATGTCCAAACTTGTTACAATTATAATAATGACCATTAAATTTAGGAGTGGTTTTAGGTTTACCTTGTGCTTTACTCCTGCAAACATTTGAAGTGTGGCCCAGTTTACCACAGTAATAGCATGTAAGTGTCTTAGATCTTTGATTCTTGTTATTATTCATCTATTCAACTTTCTTAGATGATTCTCCTTTCTTAGTGAAACCTAATCCATTAGTACTTCTAAGTCCTCTTTGACAAATCAGAAAATCATCAATTTTCTTGAAACTATCTTCAACCTTTTTCATCATCTCATTAGGTTGTTGATGCATCTTCACTTCATTTCTCATTTTTTCATTTTCTTCCTTGAGTACTGCAATGTCTTTAAGTTTTCTTGATAACTCATTATTTACTCAGTTGTTTAGCTTGTCTAGCATTGTTCATTACATCAATCATTCTTACCATTTGTGTTTCTTGACTCATCTGTAGGGCTTTCACTTTTTCAGTCAAATAAAGATTTTTCTTAGATAAATCAAGAATTGCACTTTCAAAAGTGTCAAATATACTTCCTGAAGTGGATACAATATTCTCGAATGGGTCATCAATATCTTCTTCATGATAGGTAGTCTCATATTGCCGAATAGCCATGTGCTTTCTCTGAACTAGTAACTTTTTCAACTCATCCTTAGCTTGCTTGTACTACTCAACAAGGATCTACATCTGAATCTTTTGATTCTCTATAGTCTTTTCCAACTTGTATCTCTCAATGTTTATATCTTTCATCTTTAGTGGTTAAATCTTCTAATAAGAGATATAGCTCTAATACCAATTGTTGGAATGGAAAGATAAGGGACAGAGAGGGGAGGGGTGAATCAGTGCCCTCAAAAAAATTTAACTAAATATTCAATCTACAATAGTAGTATCTAATCTATCCAATTGAATCCATTGTTTGCAACATTTATTCAACTTGACTTGGTAAATGTAAAGTGCATGAAAACAAACAATAAATCAATCACATAGCACAAGTATTTTGGTTATGCATAAACCCTTGTTAGAAGGTAAAAAATGCGGTGGGGATGACACTGACAAATTCTTCACTACTGCAGATAATAAACTATACCAGTTAAGGCTACAAGTTGTGATCACTTCTAGTGATCTTACCCTATTAGGAGTAACAATTAGATCAACTAGATCTACCATGTTAAAGGATTTGAACAAAACTACTTGGCTATGTCCTCGGTTAAGAGATTTACAAATAGACTCCTAAGACTACTTTGTTAGGAGATTTTATTAACTCTATTACAATGACAAAAAGTATCTGCAAATGACAACTCTGCTTTTTCTAAATCAGATTTATGATATACTAAATGAATATCACCTCTATGTGTAGTAATATGTCCTCTATTTTGTTTGGTAGCCTTGAATTTTTTTTAATAAATTGACTTGTAACTCTAATCAATGCTCATCCATGAAAACGTTGTCTAAATTATGATGTCTAGAAGGTGGCTACTACTTCATGATCTCCCTCTTCTCATCCTTTATAAAATGACATCAATTACATTTATATAGAAAACTGCTAAGATTTTCATGACCTAATTAGGTTTACATCATCTTAGAAAACATAATATCTATGGTGTACAAAATTGACCTAGCTCGATCTTTACATAGGAATCAACATTACATTCCATGATTACATCTACAATTAATGATCCTTGATCTTGGTAAAATGTTTTATAAATCCATGTAACCCTTTACATAGGTAGATGTGTCACTGCTAATTACTATGTCATTTCTTGAATTGCTCGGTAAACACAACCTTTCCTGCTCGGTGAATATATTGGCACTTGGTGTCTTGTCTACTTAGTGTTTACTGATGCTCGATGCTTGGTTTACTTTGATGCTTGGTAAAACTAAGCAACTGCACGGTTAAACCTATTTCCATTTAGTTCTCAGATTCCTTTTGAATACTCGATATGAAGGCTTGATTGTTTAACCGACTATCATATTGTAGCTTGAAGTTCTTCCTTTTACCAACTGATCAGCATAGATAATCAACTGATCCACTTTGATTCTAATGAAAACATCTAATGCTCAAATAGAGATGACACTTTTTTCCCTTTAGGTCTAGGCACTACTTCCCAAACATCATTTTTTACAATAATTTGGTATTCTTCATTCATCACATCTTTCTAGGCTTGACATGCTAGGGCTTCCTTAACATTAGATGGTTTGGATTTTGTATGTTTTTCCATAAGTGCAAGATAGAACTTCTAATTTCTTGTCCTTTTACTTTCTTTAGATATTTCATCTGGTTCAAGATCATTTTCTTCAATCATTTTTCTTGTTCATAATGGTATTTTCTTGCTATTAGGAATTTCAACATCTTCAAGCTAAGATGAAGAAATTTCATTGTTTTCTATTATGTTCTCTATTTGGTTCTCATCATCTTGAAAAACATTCTCCTTCTAATTCTCAATTTCATCATTTTATATAGTATTCTCCCTCTGATTCTCATTTGATCCTTCTCTTCTGTGAGTTTGGAAACTTTCAGAGCAATTTCTTCAACAAATTTGATATCTCTACTAATTTCAATGGATTTTTGTCCTGGTATGTATACCCTGTATCATTTAGTAGTTTCACTGTAACCAACAAATATTCCTTTCTTTCCAGATGGTTCTAGTTTGGTTCTCTTCTCTTTAGGAATGTGAACATATACAAGACAACTGAATATTCTAAGATGACTTAGATGTTGTTTCTTTCCTATAAAGGCTTCTTCAGGTGTGATGTTTTTTGGAATAGAGTGAGGACACCTATTCTGAATTTATACAACAATATTAGATGTTTCAGCCCAAAAAGAGCTATGAATATTTTGATCATGCATCATAGCCTCGGTAGCTTCAATAATAGTTCTATTTTTTCTTTCTCCTACTTCGTTCTGTTGAGGATTATAAGGTACTATATACTACCTCTTAATCCCAACAAAAATGCAAAATTCTTTAAAGTTTTTAGAAATATATTCACCTCTGTTGTCTGATCTTAGAATTTTTATTTTCTTATTGGAGTTTTGTTTTCAACTAATGCTTTGAATTGTTTGAATTTTAGCAATACTTCATTTGATTCTTTTAGTTTAAGAAAATAAATCCAAGTTTTTCTAGACTAATTGTCAATGAAGATCTCATAGTATGAAAAACCTCCTAGTGAGAGAGTTGACATAGGTCCACACAAATCTGTGTGAATGAGTTCTACTACAACTTTGGTTTTATGTTCACTAGAGGGAAAGGATCTTTTTATATTTTTTCCTAGAGCACACCCTTTACAGGTACTTATATGATTTGAGTTTAAATTTGGTATCCCTGTAGTAATTCTTTTAAGGGAGGGAAGGGTACTAAATCCAAGATGACCTAATCTTTTGTGCCAGAGTTTATGAGGGTTTGATACTTCATGACATAGAACTGATTTGAGACTATTTACTACTTTGTATAAGCTTCCATCTCTATACCCTAAGGAAATATCATTTTTAATATTGGTGTTCTTTGTCCATATTAATACTTTATTTTCTTGGAATCTGACTCGATAGCCTTGATCGACTAAGCTTGAAATAGAGATTAAGTTCCTTCTTATGCCTGGTACAAAGAGAACATCTTTCAATAGTAGAGTTTCCCTTGATTTCAACTGGATTGAGCAAGTCCCAATTCCTTTTACTGGATAAGTGAAATTATCTCCAATTGTAACTTCTTCAAAGGAATCTTTGTCTAGGGTTTCAAATTGATCTTTGAATTCAGTTATATGCCAAGATGCTCTGCTATCGGTTATCCAAGTATTTTTTCTTGAGTTTAATTCACTTGATAATGCCAATAAAAATAAGGATGTTTCTACCCCTTTGACTTTAGCTAATGTTGCTTGAATTTTCTTCCTCTCTGGACAAAATCTATGTGCATGTCCAAGCTTATCACATTTATAGCACATTACTTTGGATAAGTCTTGGTTTTTGTGACTTTTATTAGAGTTTCCTACATGGCTTATGTTAGAGTTTCCTTTCTTGTGTTTAAACACCCGCTTATTGCCTTTTAATTTTGAATGAGTATGTAGGGCTTGAATCTCATTTCCTTTGGTAGGTTCGATCCTTCTTGATATTAACCAAGATTCCTCTTGAGTGAAATCATTCTTGAGTTGGTCAAACTTGGGTAGAGAAGAATGTCCAATTATGTACATTGAATAAAAGATTCTCATGTGATGGGTAATCCTCTAAGGGCTATTAATGTTAACTCCATATCATCAATATTATTTCCAATAGTGGAGACTTGATCTCTTAATTCAGAAATTTGAAGAAAGTAAGATGTGATATTTTCCCCTTTGTTCATTTTTAGATTCAAAAGTTTCTATTTGAGAGTAAGTAATCTACTTGTGTTATTAATCTCAAATGTTTCTTGAATAATTTTGAATACTTCATAGGTGGTTTTAAGTCTCTCTATGGAGAGGAGGATATGATCTTTAATAAGATCAATTATGATCTTCTTTGCTTTGTTGTTACATCTTTTCCAAGTTTATTTTTCTAGATCATCTTCCGACATCTTTTTATCTTCCTCAACATAGGAATATAACTAAAGTTCTTGAAGAAATGTAAGAATTCATATTTTCCATGAGAAGAAGTTTGAAGAACCTTCAAGTATGTCTTCTACTTTAATGTTGCTGTCCATTATAATTTCTTTTTTGTTTATAATGGATCTTGAAATAATTTAGAATTAGTTTTTAATGATTTTTCTCTAGTAAGGCTTTGATAGCATGTTAGGAATGTAAAATCTTAGATAGAGAAAAACTAATACTCTTTATTGTGTTGTAATATATTATCTTTGCAAGTGTAATTATGTATTTTCTAAATTATATTTACATATGTTACAGAGGAGAAGAAATGCCATTGTGATTGATTTCATTCCCGGAACATCCGAATAACATTAAATATATTGTGAGGAGTCATGTTTGTGTAAAGACATGACCCTACATGGCTTAAGCCACATAGGGCCATGTCTCACATAGCCATGCCCTTTCGACACTACAATACACTTGTATACAGTCACATCATATCATAGTATACAACTATCATTATCTTTGATTAAAAATGCTTGATGTTACGTATAACTATCATTCGATAGTTATTGTAACACATTATTAGATGTGTTATGATAACTACCTGGTACTAGTTATCATAACATTACTAATCGACTAAGTCGATTTCAACAATGAATACATCAGATAATTAAGTCAATTTCAACAATGAATACATCAGATAATTGATAAGCCCCGATTTAATACAAACTGCAGTCATATATATATATATACACACATACATACATACATTATTGTGTATATATGTGTGTATATATATACATATATATATACATATATACACATATATACATATATATGTATATATATATATACACATATATAGATATATATCTATATATGTATATATGTATATATGTATATATATATATATATGTATGTATGTATGTATGTATGTATGTATGTATATGTTAATATGATTTAGAACAACAGAGGGGGGGTGAATTAGTTGTTCTCAGGTCCTGATGTATAAAACAATCTTAAATACTTATCCTTAAATCAGATCCAATAACCAAAACAAACTCGGTCATCACTGATTCAATAATAGAAACATCTAACAATGCAGTCCACTACCCAGCTATAACTTAACTTTCAAAACATAGTAATGTTCAAACCAAAACATTCACACAAGTATTAACACCAGGATTTATAGTGGAAACCCAATTTGCAAAAACCCACTTTGTAACATGCTACTATTATTTTCACTCTTCTGAAGTGAGCTCGGTAAAAAGCCAACCCTGTTAAAGGTTACAATACACATTGTCAAATGTGAGCCAGTTAAAAGATTTCAATCACCCTGTTAAAAGTGAGCCTAGTCATAGGACTTACATACACTCCATTAGAATGCAACCTTGTTCAAAGGATTTAACATATGACTGTTAGGTCAACCTCTGTTAAAAGGATTTTGATTGTTACAATGGTTAGAAAGTAGCAACAGTATTATCTAAAAAATATACAACTCACTTGCAAATATCAAATATGATTTCATACAGTAATGTTGGTTTACTGACTTTGAAACTTTTCCATTTCCATCTCTGATCTGCTCGGAACTTTTCTTCAAGAAATCACCAAAATTCTCCTTCAGCCTGTGCTTCTTATTCAGTCAATAAAACTTTCCACTTCTAGCATTCTCTGTTCTCCATGTACATGCATATCAAAATGCTCAGGTTCCCTTATATTTTCCTCAATTAGGTTAACTCATCTTTTGCCACTCAATCTCATTCGTAGATCTTAGGGTTAGGTTAGATTCATTGAATCTACCCGCTTCATGTTCTTTGGATCCTTTTCTAGAATCATCTCAAATCTCTTAAAGATTTACAATAAAATATTTTACAATACATTTAATACTTCCAAACAATCAATAAATAAAGTCAACACGTTTTATATGATCCAAGAATTCAACAATGTCGGTTCCAAAATTAAATTCTCTTCAAATATAAAATTGTCGATGCTCGGTCAATACTATGATTGTCCACTCGGTCTTCATGTAGAAAGCTCGATCATTACTAAATTTTTTCCTCGGCTTACACTATCTTCCTCAGCAATTAACTGATGCTCGATCAACACTATAATTTTGTTCGACATATACTAACTCGGTCGACACTAACATTACTCTGCTTAAACATGATTTTTCCATTCTTTTCTCAGTTAAGCCTACCAGTTTAGTCTTCAATCTTACTAAGATAAACAATACATTATCTCATCATTGTGCAACATAGTCAAGTACACTTTGTAGTATCAAGATAACTCAACCTTTCCTTAGGTGCTATTGTTACCAACCTTTCTTAGCCCCTTAGAAACACTCAAATAGATATAGTACTTCCTAAGTAGCAAAAATCTTACCAATTAAGGTTTGACATCAATGACAATACAACAATTATTTCAATTGTAGTTTCCAACAATCTCCCTCTTTGGCATTGATGGAAACACCATATGATATCACCTGAATAACACATGGATTACCAACCAATCTAAAAACATATCTGTTCAATAGAAAATTATTTTATAATATCCTTAGGTTCATTCTGATTCAGAATCCTATAAGCCTCACTTCTGTGACCGTCAGAAGTATTCAGATCTCCCTCTATCTTGATCCTTTATTTTAGTTCATCATCCTTATCTTTAGTTTCTTTAGTTCCATTAGTTCATCTTCCTCTTGCCTTTCAATTCCATCAGCTCATCTCCCTCTTACTTTTCAATATCATGTGTTATCATATTAGTTCATCTCCCTCTTTGACAAAAATGCCAAACTACAAAATAAAACATACATCCATCAGATGTAGATAATATCTATGCAGCTCAGTGTTTCTCCCTCTGTCATCTTTCTTATGACCGATTCCTTGTATTTGCTTCTCTTCGCAACTCTAGGCTAGCCCTAAAGTGTGACAAACTTTTGCATCAATTTGGCAAATATTCTATTGTAGCATATTTGATGCAGTGCTCCTAGCTTGTCTAGGCAGCCTTAGTCAGGGGAAGAACCCCTAATTGACTTCTCAAATACTCATGAGCTTCTCTAGGTAAAGCTTTAGTGAATATGTCTGCTAATTATTCTTTTGTATTCACATATTTCATTCAGACTTCTTTATCTTGTACTAATTCTCTCAAGTAGTGATACTTGATTACAATGTGATTGGTCTTAGTGTGCATCACTGGATTCTTAGAAATATTGATAGCACTTGTGTTGTCACAGAAAATAATAACAGGTTTAGTGATTTCTTCTTTCATGTCTATCAACAATTGTTTTATCCACACCAAGTTTGAACAATTCACTGCAATAGTAACATACTCGGCCTCGGCAGTAGATTGGGAAATGCAATTTTGTTTTTTGCTTGTCCAGGAGACTAATCTCTATCCAACAAAGAAAGCTCCACCACTAGTACTCTTTCTGTCATCTACATTTCCTGCCCAATCAGCATTTGTATAAACTTGGAGTTAAAATTTGTCATCCTTCTTATAATATAGACCATAGTTAGCAGTTCCTTTCAAGTATCTCATAATTCTTTTCATGGTCATCATGTGTGTTTCCTTAGGATCGGCAAAGAATCTTGCCACAATCCCAACAGTTAATGCAATATCTGGTCTACTATGTACAACATACTGCAATTTTCCAATCATGGATCTATACAAAGTCTGATTGACTTCTACAGCATCATCATTCTTAGATAACTTTTTTTCAGTAACAATGGGAGTTCCCACTAGTTTAGCATCTTCCATCCCAAAAAATTTTAGTATTTCATTAACATACTTAGACTGTGTAATGAAAATTTCATTCTTCCTCTGATATACTTGTAAACCAACAAAGAATTTGATCTCACCAAACATACTCATTTCAAATTCAGTTTGCATTTCATTTGAGAAACTTTTACATAATGCATCTTGTCCACCAAAAATAATGTCATCCACAAAAAAAATTTCCAAGAGGATACCATTACCTTCTTCATCCTTCATGTACAGATTGTTTGTATCATTTGTTTTTGAAATTCCAATCTGTATCAAGTAGTTGTGTAGCCTCTCATACCATGCTCTAGGAGCTTGCTTCAATCCATATAATGCTTTGTTCAATTTACACACCATGTGTCTTCTTTTTGGATCAATAAAACCTTCTGGTTGTTCTATGCAAACTTCTTCTTCTAGTATACCATTCAAAAATGCAGACTTGACATCCATTTGATATACCTTGAAATCTTTATAAGCAGCATATGCAAGTAGATTTCTTACTCCTTCCAATCTAGATACAGGGGCAAATGTCTCCCCATAATCTATTCCTTCTTCTTGTGCATAGCCTTTGCATACCAACCTAGCTTTATTCCTAGTGATTTCACCATTTTCATTCATCTTCTTCTGAAACACCCACTTTGTTCCTCTAACATTTGTGTTTTCAGGTCTCAACACCAGAGTCCAAGTATCATTCTTTTCAATCTGGTCAATTTCTTCATTCATTTCTTGTATCCAGTCTTCATTCTCCAATGCTTCTCTAGTTGTCTTCGGTTCAAATTCACACATTAGGCATGTTGGATGCTTAGTCTTACTACAAGTCTAAATTCCAATATTTTTGTCTCCAATTGTTTGTTCAAGCTTATGATGTCTTCTTACATATTTTGCCAAAATAGGTTCAGCTATTCTCTCCTCTATTTCATCATGTTCCTCAACAAGATTGTTAGATTCTACTTCAGAATGCTCGAAAACCTCTTCCTGATATTCAACAACATTTTCTTGTAGCTCGGCATATTCTTGTTCTCTCTCGGCACTTTTTTTCTGATGCTCAGCAGCTTTTGTCTGTCGCTCAGTGTTGCTTGCTTGAGACTTGGCATCAGGTGCAAGTCTGTTACTTGCCTCTTCTTCTTCTTCAATGTACACAAAAGATCTATAATCTTCTGGTTCTCTTTTACTGTCAGCTTCATTTCGTTCTACATACTCATCAATTTTGACATTCACACTTTCCAAAATTTTGTTAGTGTTAGAGTTCAAACACTTATAAGCTTTACTTTTTGTGGAGTACCCTAGGAATATGCCTTCATCACTCTTAGCATCAAAATTTTCATTCCTAGTGTCAGCCTCTTTTTTAGGAATGTAAGAACATTTCTTACCTTTTCCTTTGTAGTCTCTATTCCATCAGTAACTTTTGTCATCTTTTATGTCTTTGTATTTCCTTTTCCTTTCATCAACTTTATTACATGAAAAACATATAATAGGGAGTTTACCTTTACACTTTCATTTTCCCCTCATCAGTCTTCTAGCCATAAGAGCTTCTAGATCTTCTAGGTCTTCATCAAAAGTGTCACTGTCACTTTCACTATCACTTTCACTTTCACTTTCACTGATGCATCTTTCTTTTTCTTTCTTTGGCTTACTCAAAACTAGCTGCAACTTGAAAGAAGATTCAACATTTCCAATGCTTCCAACAGTGAAATTATCATAGTTAGAGAGTTCAAAAGTAGTTAGCTTACCAACCAAACTTTCCAATGTAAGCACATTAGCAGAGTTACATCTAGATTCCTGAATAGCTGAGATCTTAATAGCATATATAGGACACAGGGTTCTTAGTACTTTTCCAATTATAGTTTCATCATCAATAGCCCCATTTGCTCCTCTAATAGCATTCACAACTTCTTTTATTCTACCACAATATTGTGCAATGTTTTCACCTTCTTGCATTCTCATTTCATCAAACTTACCTCTAAGACTCTCGACCTTTGCTTTCAGCACATTCAAATAACCACCATAGATCCTTGCAAGAGTATCCCACATATCCTTATCATTTGTGCAGTCCTTAATGTCCTCAAATTTTGGATAGCTTAGAGTAGATGCAATTTCCAGCATTGCCTAATTATGTTCTTGCTTAGCTCTCATTTCTTTGGCAGTCAAAGGTGTGACAAGTGAGACATAGTTGTTCTCAATGTAGTACTTTACAGAGTCACCAATACCGGCTAGATGTAGCTTCATCAAGCTTTTCCATGTGGGAAAGTTTTCCTTGTTCAGCTTTGGTACCTCCTTCTTATACATCCTGATCATTTGCTTCAAGCCCCTTTAAACATGATTCTGTCAACACTAATAATAAGAAACAAAGCTCTAACACCAATTGTTAATATGATTTAGAACAACATAGAGGGGGGATGAATTAGTTGTTCTCAGGTCCTGATGTATAAAACAATCTTAAATACTTATCCTTAAATCAGATCCAATAACCAAAACAAACTTGGTCATCATTGATTCAATAATAGAAACATCTAACAATGCAGTCCACTACCCAGTTGTCGCTTAACTTGCAAAACATAGTAATGTTCAAACCAAAATATTCACACAACTATTAACACCAGCATTTATAGTGGAAACCCAATTTGGGAAAAACCACTTTGTAATATGCTACTATTATTTTCACTCTTCTGAAGTGAGCTCGGTAAAAAGCCAACCCTGTCAAAGGTTACAATACACACTGTCAAATGTGACCTAGTTAAAAGATTTCAATCACCCAGTTAAAAGTGAGCCTAGTCATAGGACTTACATACACTCCATTAGAATGCAACCTTGTTCAAAGGATTTAACATATGACTGTTAGGTCAACCTCTGTTAAAAGGATTTTCACTATTACAATGGTTAGAAAGTAGCAGCAATATTATCTTAAAAATATACAACTCACTTGCAAATATCAGATCTGATTCCATACACTAATGTTGGTTTACTAACTTTGAAAATTTGCCATTTCCATCTCTGATCTACTCCAAAATTTTCTTCAAGCAATCACCACAATTCTCCTTCAAACTTTTTTACTTATTCAGTCAATAAAACTTTCCACTTCCAACGTTCTCTATTCTCCATGTACATGCATACCAAAATGCTCAGGTTCCCTTATATTTTCTTCAATTAGGTTAACTCATATTTTGCTGCTCAATCTCATTCATAGATCTTAGGGTTAGGTCAGATTCATTGAATCTGCTTGCTTCATGTTCTTCGGCTCCTTTTCTAGAATCATCTCAAATCTCTTAAAGATTTACAATAAAACATTTAACAGTGCATTTAATGCTTCCAAACAATCAATAAATAAAGTCAACACATTTTACATAATCCAAGAATTCAACAATGTCAGCTCCAAAATTAAATTCTCTTCAAATATAAAATTGTTGATGCTCGGTCAATACTGTGATTGTCCACTCGGTCTTCATGTAGAAAGCTCGGTCATTACTAAAATTGTTTCCTCGGCTTACACTGTCTTCCTCAGCAATTAACTGATGCTCGGTCAACACTATAATTTTTCTCGGCATATACTAACTTGGTCGACACTAACATTACTTGGCTTAAACATGATTTTTCCATTATGTGCTCGGTTAAGCCTACTAGTTTAGTCTTCAGTCTTACTAAGATAAACAATACATTATCTCATCATTGTGCAACATAGTCAAGTACACTTTTTAGTATCAAGATAACTCAACCTTTCCTTAGGTGCTATTGTTACCAACCTTTCTTAGCCACTTAGAAACACTCAAATAGATATAGTACTTTCCTAAGTAGCAACATTCTTACCAATTAAGGTTTGACATCAATGACAATACAACAATTATTTCAATTGTAGTTTCCAACAACATATGTGTGTGTGTGTGTGTGTGTGTGTGTGTGTAATAGATACATATATATATATATATATACATATGTGTGTGTGTGTGTGTGTGTGTATGCGTGTGTGTGTGTGTGTGTGTGTGTGTGTGTGTATATATATATATGTATGTATGTATGTATGTATGTATGTGTGTGTAGATATATATATATATATATGTATATATGTGTGTGTGTATACATATATATAGATATATATATATATATGTATATATATATGTGTGTGTGTGTGTGTGTCTGTGTATGTATATACACATATACATATATATTTAGTCTTAATAGGTATAATTGGGTGTAATTATGTCATAATTTGGTCCTAGTGGGTCTAATTAGGTCTTAATTGGTCCTAATTATTTCTAATAGGTCTAATTAGGTCGTAATTAGGTCTAACTAGGTCCTAATTAGGTCTAATTGGTCCTGATTGGTCCTAATAGGTCTTATTCATGTCTAGTTAGGTCTAATAGGTTCTAATAGGTTATATTTAGGTCTAGTTAGGTCTAATAGGTCCAAATACGTATATAGTTAGGACTAATTGCTCTAGTTAGACCTATAATTGGTCCTAATAGGTCTAATCGGTCCTACTAGGTCCTACTAGGTCCTACTAGGTTAGGTAATTGGTCCTATTGGTCTAATAGGTCCTAGTTAGGTAGATAGTTAGGTCTAGTTGGTCCTAATTGGTCTAATAGGACCAAATTTGTCTACAATTAGGTGTAGTTAAGTCTGATTGGTCCTAATTGTTCCTAATAGGTCCTAATTGGTCTAGTTACCTGACTAATTGGTCCTAATAGGTCTAGCTAGGTTTAGTTAGGTTTATTTGGACCTAATAGGTCATAATTGATGCAGGAGCATCTCGGGTCCTTGGCAATCCTATGTCACCAAAAATAATTTGGAGTTTGTCTATGTTTCTCAATTTTAGCTTTGATTAATTTGGTCGGTAGTTGGTCAGTTTTCTTTGGTTACCAGGTGTGGCTGGTTATTTCCTGGGCGGTCGGTTATTTCATTGGCGCTCGACATTGCCTATCTGTTGCTCAGTTATCTTGCTCACTGACAGGTCTAGTTTTATTTCCTGTTGCGGTCGACTTTTGCATTTATATTGGATCATGGATTTAATGTTGGGATCCATCACTGGGAAGTGTGTGGTCCTAGATCTTACCATTCCTTCATTTGATTATGGATCTAAAGGCCAACTTAGCTCAGTAGCTTCTTGTATAAATGTAGTTGTTGGTTTAGAGTTTAGGCATCATTTTTTGGCATAAAAGGTAGTAGACACTAGATTGGAGATTTGTGACAGATCCTCACATGTTTGAGGACTTCTATGATTCATTGTAATATTTGTCCCTAACTAGGAAGGCCTTACAGCCTCGAATGTATGGTTCTATTTGATGATAATGTATAAAGATATGGTATTCTCTCTCTCATGTTGTTGTTTGTTGCTTCAGCATGTTTTGTGCAGGCTTGGATCATTAGGGTGCATTATTTTTTGGCCCTTGTTGCATCCTACCTTGCGCCAAGTGGTATTAGAGTGAGGTGAGATCTTGATCTAGTTCTATAGATCTAGGTTTGTGTTGGCAAGTTGTCTATACTGAAGTATATGACTAGATATAGTGTTGTCATTATGGCAACAAAGTCATATAGCAATTTGAAGTCAGTGCACTAAGTGTAAAGATCAAAAATTAGTTAAGTGTTGAAGACTGGACAACATACAGAGTTCCTATAGCTCAGAGCACTTGTGCCCATGTGTACAGATGAATTATGGTATGCGCCCCAAAAGTTAAGTTTATTAGACAATATTCTTACTTAGTCTAAGAGCACATAAGTAGATATGCATAGATGTCAAAGTTACAGTCAATTGAAGTTGCACAGCCAGTGTGTGCTAGCAAAGAATAGAGCATAGAGCCGACAATGACTATTTTGGTTTGCGATTGTAAATTAATGTTGTAGAGGCTATGTGCCCATTGTATTTAGGTTGCCGACATATGTATATGTATAATTGTAAGCACGCTTAAGCGAATTCATTTGGAAGCGTTATTTGTAATTAGTTACAGGGCCGACCTAATTCTATAATTGGTATGAGCGCATAAATATAAGGTGTACCCAATGTATTCGATATGGAAGTGGAAATAGAGTTGTGAGAAGTAGAGAAGAGGTATGTGAAGAGAGCATATGATGTATTAGAGCTTTGAAAGAGGTCAAAGCATCAACACACCAAAGGAACTGATCTGACAAGCTGTGTCATAGTAATAGTTCACCTGCAGATATATTGTGTATCTAATTCAGAAGGCTGTGGCCTTCATCATTTGAATAGTGAGCTCTAGGATAGTGAGTCCACTCCCCTAACAGGGTCTGACCCTTGACAAGGTCTACTATACTAAAAGCATTGTAAAGATAATCCTAATAGGGTAAAGGATCTTCTAACAAAAATCACAAAACACTGGTGTATATTATTAGTGGGTATCAAGTCCCACCGGGGTTTTTACCTATTTGGGTTTCCCCATAACCATATTGGTGTCATGTGTTGATTTCATGTTTCATGTTTATGTGAATGTTTAATTTAGTACTTAAGCATTTATAATTCAGTATTTAGAGTAAAGTAAAAAGTTAAAATACAGTGAACACTGATTCACCCCCCCCAGTGTTCCCATTCCTAACAATTGGTATCAGAGCTTTGGTCCTCAGCACAGAAGTTTAAACACTTGAGGAGATCATGGACAAAGTAGAAATGAAACATTTGAAGAAGAATCTTGAAGCAGCTCTTGAAGACCTGGACAATTCAGAAAAAGAAATTGAAGAACTAAAAGAAAAATTTAGTGATGCTCAATTAGTTATCAAAAGACTAAGAAAGGATTTGAAAGGATGCTCTAGCAATGATCTTGAAGAAAAAATCAAGAATCTGAATGAAGAAAATAAGTCCTTGAAAGAACAACTTGAAGAGTTTCATGATAAGCTGACTAATAATCAGGAAGTCTATGATGAATAGATCAAAGAAAACCTTCAGCTAAATGAAGAACTAAGGCAAGAAAACATGGAAATCTTGGAGCTAAGAAACAACAAAGAAAGCTTGGAGTCTGAATTGAAAAATTCAAAGGATCATATAGCCAAATTACACACTAGTGCTGAATTAGTAGAATCATAGTTGTATGCAAGAAGAATCAAAGGAGACACTAGCTATATTGGGTACAATGAAGCACATAATCAGATTGACAGTATGCGAGCAAGAAAGGATTCACAAAAGAATGCTACTGATACTGGGAAGATTGAAGATCAAACCAAAGACAATAGTAATCCTCCTAGGAATGAGCACAAGCCAGTAGAACACACCTATTTTACATGTAACAAGCATGGACACATTGTAAGGAACTGTACAGAGGTAAAACCTTTCAATGGTTACTATTATACATGTAATAGATTTGGTCATAGAGAAATAAATTGCAAGACTAGTAAAAAGAGCAGGATTCAACAATATCAAAGAAATCAAAATCAGACAAATGTTAGAAGTTCTCAGAATGTTACATGTCAGATATGTAACTATAATGGTCACCCAGCCAGAACATGCAGAATGGTGACTCATGTCAATGCACCAAGGAATAATAGACCTCCAGTGATTTTTCACACGTGTAACAAGGCTGGACATATCTCAAAGTTTTGTAGATCAAGGATGCAAGGTCAGGAAAGCCCTAAAAAGACCAAAGAACCAATTTTGGATCCTGAAGCAAAAGTCAAGTTTGTGAAGGCCTCAAAAGATGCGAGCTTAATTTGGTCACAAGAAAAGAAGGACAATGCTATTGAGAATGTATTGGATGCATCCCAAGTGGACGCACCCTCTACATCTACTTAAATGGCCCTCAAGGTCATAGGGGGACCTAATTTAGCTCTAGACCCCTGCGTGGCTGGTATACTCATCCTCAAAGTATGCACCTTTGAACTTAAGCTTTTGGAGTGTATAGAAACCTTTGTGCAAGAGCGCACATGTTGATTGTTAGTGGAATTTGAGTTTGAAAATTTGAAGTGACAGCCTGGTTTACGTGAGTTGCATTAATGGTGAATTTATTACTTTAAGTACACAAAAAGTTGTTTGTTCACTCATTGCATTCATATTCAGAGTGATTGGAGAGCAGATTGAGCCTTGGAAGTTGTGAATATTTGGAGATTGAGCTATCAGTAATTGCAGTGCATTTGATCGGTTCTAAGAAACCCTAGCTGGTTGCGCCAATTTAGAAGTCGTCAAAACATCTCAGAGATCATTTGGAAAGAAAATATCAAGTAAGTCATGGCCACTCCTATTGTTTTTGATGTTGCTAAGAAGAAAAGGTATGTTTTCAAGAGGCACCCATTTAAATCAACCCTAGATGATTTAGAGTGAGCATTCTCCTACATGTCGATGGGCATCATGCATGTAGAAGACATAAGGGATTACATCTATTGTAAGAAGGAACCTGTTGGACTGGATAGGTTAAGGGTGCACATGGACACAATGTTGAAACCAGACAAAATGTTCATGGATGAATACACCAAATGGAATGATCACCCTATTGTTGAGTATGCCATGACATATGAATTCTATGAAACTGAATGGATTAAGATATTGTTGAGTAGAATCCATGATGACTTGTTTTGGATTAGAGATGTACTAGTAAGAATAATAGGAGACCTAATTCATGAGATGAAAAGCCTTTCTAAGATAGGCGCCATCCTTCATATGGGTAAGGACATCAAGAAAATGGTGGATCAAGTGTGTAAATCTAGAAGTGATAAGCGTGACATGAACATTGAGCCTATAGAGAAACCAAACATCAAGTTGATATCAATGATATTGGGTTACAGATTTCATCACATGAGCAGGGTGAATAGTGTGTCTGCAGGCACTATTCTGGTAGCCATCTGTCTTGTGCAAGAAGATGGATAGTTCAACTTGTTTGAGATCTTGTGCACATAGTTGATAGACAATGTCAAAGCTATAAAACATGATAAGACTAAGGTATTCAGGTTTGGGTCCCTAATCATCTATATGTACCTTCATATAGTTGGTAAAGTGTTAGACTTGTATCTAGACAAGTCTATTTCTACCATGCCTTAGATATCAAACAAGAAAACCATAGAAAGCACACTTAGAGATTACATTACTTTGGAATTGAAGACCTTCAGAGAAAAGATGCATATGAGGTACAAGATTCCTGAGAGTATTGTAGAGAAGTATAAGGATACAATATGCTTCATGGTGGAGATTGATACTACATGTATGGAAACTATGGAACCTAGGACTGAGTGGATTCATCCACTTGGGTATGAGGTTGAAGAATAAGTTCTTGAAGCTTATGCATAGGTACTACTATCAACCCCAAAGGATGTCAATGAACCTAGGTGGGGAACCTATGAAGAGAAGACTAGAGAAGTTGATGCTAAGTTGAATAGTGCTGCAAGAAAGAGAAAGGTTGCAAAGGTCTCATCAAAGATCCTAAGAATACATGGTGTATCACAATCAGACCTTGATAAAGCAAGGGATGAGAAGATTTCCCTAGAATTGAAGAGCACAGCAGAAGAACAAGAAGATCCCAAGATGAAAAAGAAAAAAATTGAAAAAGATGAAATTCAGGAGGATATAGAAGACAATACTCCTTATGCGCCCAAAGATACTCCTCTGGAGTATAAGCCTTTATTCAAGAGAAAGAAAGAAGCTAGTACTAGTCATCCATCCTCATGAGCATTAAGGAGTAGGAAAAACATTCAAGCACCTCCTAAGGTAGGATTCAGGCATAGCCTTAAAGTTTTGAGCTCTAGAATTGTTGATGAGGGAAGGATTGATCAAATAGGGAAGTTCTATGAATCATACAGTGAGATTGATAAGTCTAAAATTCATGGTATGATTATCAAACATATGATAAAGTTCAAGAAGATAGTTGTTGAATTGAAAATAGAAATACCAGATAATGTATGGGACATTCTAGAAAACCTTAAAAGACAAGAAAATGAAGAAGACCTAAGGTTCAGGGATAAAGTGCTAGAAGATACTCTTCCTATATGTTCTAAATAAGAAGAGAAACTAATATTGAATTTGGTGAAGCCACACCTAAGAACTAAAATGAGGACTCTTCAAATCATGAATAAAGATTATGAGTTGATTACAAAGGAAATAGAGAAATTCTTTGAAAAGGTGTTATTGGAGCAAGAGATCAAACCACCTACTGTGCCCATTACTCATGCACCCATTAAGGAAGATAAAGTGGTAGAGCCCACTAATGTACCAATGACAGGTCCTTAGGACTCAACGCCCATGTTAGAATCACCCGAAGAAGCATTTTTCAGCACTGAGGAAGTAGAAATCTTATGCAGTAATACCCCTCCGACTCAGCAAGAAGAAGTAATCATATAAAATATATCTGATGAGAAAGAAAGAAGAAAAGAAAGGAGTAGAGGTAGAAAAGAAACATGAATCTTCTGTTGATTTTGTTAAGGTGAAGCAAGAGGTGATGGATAGCACTCCCTCACTCCCTCCTCAGCATTGTTGTCAAGTTTCACACCTGACACTAGAAGTTTGGACTCCTGGAAGGAAGAAGAACTGACTAAGTTTAGTGTCCTAGCTATGGAGAAGGTGAAGGAGAAGCAAGTAATGAGGAATCCTGTCTTGGTGGAATCAGTAAATATTTTGAACAGTTTGCTGCCAGAGGATAAGAAAATGGTAAATGTACATTTAGTTGATGATGTGAGCACAGTCATCTCTCAATTCAAAGTAAATTTTTCAAGCCTAGAACAATTTGTGGCCATAGTGGCAAAGGATAAATACTTAAAGAAGAGACTCAATGAACTAATGAGTAATTTTGCACTAGACTTGAACTCTCTTAAGTCTAGTTAGGAATCATTGAAGGAGTTTGCAGATCAAGGAAGGAAAGTCATTGCAAAATCTATGGATCAGGATAAGTTCACTGATGCCCATCTTAAGAAGATAAAAAATGCAGAGCCAATGATTGAGAAGGTGAATATTTTAGTACTAGACATAGCCATTGATGTAAACATGTGCAAGAATGTATATCAAGGTCAGTTGGACATAATTGAGAAGGCAGAGAAAGAAATGAAGAATATAAGGTCTAGACATACTCAATTGAGGAATGCTCTTACGCCCTCACTAGACATTCTCAGTCAAAACATAAAGGAGATTGATGCGACCATGATAAACTATGATCAAGGCCTAAGCATAGAATTGGAGAAGATGGAGAAGCTTCAATATGCATCATGCACCCATCTACAGATAGTCAATTCTCTGATAACCTTTTTGAAGAAGGAGATCCAGAAACTCAAGATTGCATATCTGGATGTTTTCCCTCAGTGAGTGTATGTAGATAAAGTTTTTTGATGCACCTTTTTCATTAATTTCAAAGGGTGAGTTGTATAGAATATGGAGTACATATATGTATAGGGAGATATAAGTGTTTGTATAAAATATATAGAAGACAAAAGGTTTTTACGTAAAGGATCAGTTAGAGACTTGGCCATATTCCTTTGTTTCCATCAATGACAAAGGGAGAGATTGTTGGAAAGTTGTCTATATTGAAGTATATGACTAGATATAGTGTTGTCATTATGGAGAAAAAGTCATATAGTAGTTTGAAGTTAGCGCACTAAGTGTAAAGATCAGAAATCAGTTAAGTGTTGAAGACTGGACAACATATAGAGTTCTTGTAGCTCAGAGCACCTATGCCCATGCGTACAGATGAATTATGGTATAATCCATAGAAGTTAAGGTTATTAGACTATATTCTTACTTATTCTAAGATTTCATAAGTAGATATGCATATATGTGAAAGGTACAGTCAATTGAAGTTGCACAGCCAGTGTGTGCTAGTAGAGAATAGAGCATAGAGCCAATAGTGACTATTTTGGTTTGTGATTGTAAATTAATGATGTAGAGGCTATGCGCCCATTATATTTAGGTTTTTGACATATGTATATGTATAATTGTAAGCACGCTTAAGCCAATTCATTTGGAAGCATTATTTTTAATTAGTTATAGGGCCGACCTAATTGTATAATTGGTATGAGCGCATAAATATAAGGTGCGCCCAATGTATTCGGTATGGAAGTGGAAATAGAGTTGTGAGAAGCAGAGCATAGGTATGCAAAGAGATTAGATGATGTATTAGAACTTTGCAAGAGGTCAAAGTATCAGTGCACCAAAGGAACTGATCTGACAAGTAGTGTCATAGTAACAGTTCACCTGTAGATATAGTTTGTAGCTGATTCAGAAGGTTGTAGCCTTCATCATTTGAGTAGTGAGCTCTAGGACAGTGAGTCCACTCCCCTAATAGGGATCATTGTAACAGACACCTAATAGGGTCTAACCCTTAATAAGGTGTACTGTACTAAAAGCATTGTAAAGCTACTACTAACAAGCTAAAGCATCTTCTAACAATGATCACAAAACACTAGTGCAGATTATTAGTGGGTATCAAGTCCCACAGGGGTTTTTACCTATTTTGGTTTCCCCGTAACCATATTGGTGTCATGTGTTGATTTCATGTTTCATGTTTATGTGAATGTTTAATTTAGTACTTAAGCATTTATAATTCAGTATTTAGATTAAAGTAAAAATTTAAAATACAGTGAACACTGATTCATCCCCCCCCTCTCAGTGTTCCTATTCCTAACAGTTTGTGGGTTCCTCTTGAAGCCCTAGTTGAATTGTTGTGGGGTAGCAGATTGCGATCTGACCTGCAATGGTAGAGGGTTGTCAAGATGGTTCGGGGGAGGTGAGATGCATATCCAGGATTGGCAGATATGCTAAGGCAGATTACTGCTAGGTTAGAAGCTATTGAAATGGCCCAAACAAGAGGCAGACATCTTGAAGACGTTAGTGATGATGAAATTGAAGAACATGTGAATGCAGAACCTACACATGTTATAGATCAAGGTGAAGAAATATTTTTTAAGGCTTTGACAAGTTTGAAGTCAACGCCACATTTCAATCCCCCTGAGTATGGTGGAAAGCTAGATTCTAATGAATTGGTGGACTGGATCACTGAGATGGAAAATTACTTTGAATATGAAAATATTCTTGAGGATAAGAAGGTGAAGATTGCAAGCACAAAGTTGAAAAGTCATGCATCCTCATGGTGGGAACATCTGTAGCTGGATAGAAAAAGGAAAGGCAAAGACAAAATCAAGGTATGGAGAAAATGGTGAATAAATTGAAAGGAAAGTTCTTACCTTGTGATTATTAGATTAACCTAGTTTGGTGAATGCAAAGTTTGAGATAGAAAGATAGCTCGGTAAAAGAGTATACTAAGGAATTCTATAGATTAGATATCAGATTAGGACATGATGAAGATGATGTGGAAAGAATTGGTCGATACCTGAATGGTTTGAGAGTTTCCATCCAAGAGGAAATTAATATGGTCAAGTTGGAGAACATTGAAGAGGCTTATCAATTTTCTTTGAAGGCCGAAGATAAATTGAACAAAAGACATGAGCAAAGATAGAGAGGTCGAGGTGGTAGATTCCCTAGAGGAAGAGGTAGATCTAATGGTTAAAATGGTAGACCTAAAATAGAAAAGACAAATTTGGACAAAGGCAAGACCGAGTGGAAAGGTGAAAGTTCATCTAGAGGTAGAGGCAGTAAATACTGAGGTGGTTATGGCATAGGAAGTTTCTGAGGAACTTGTTACAATTATGGAGAAGGACATAGATCTTTTGAATTTACACATGCTAGTAAGAAGGCTGGTAGTAGTAGAAATGCTTTGGTGCAAGAAGAGTCACTGAATGAACCTAAGAAAGAAAATAACTTGATGGTAAGGAGAGCACTATGGAATGAAAGCAAGAAGGAAGATCCCGTAAGGAAAAGTTTGTTCAAGACCAGATGTAGAGTTTCTAACAAAGTTTGGAAAGTGACCATTGATAGTGGTAGCTCGGAGAATCTGGCATCTGAAGAGATGGTCACAAAATTACAGTTGGAAAGGTTGGTACATCTAAAGCCCTATCAAATTTCATGGATCAAAGATGAGCATACACTCCTGGTAAGTGAACAATGTTATGTGAATTTGAAGATTGGAAAATATTATGATAAGGTGTTATGTGATATCATGTCTATGGATTATTGTCATATTTTGTTGGGTAGACCTTGGCAATATGATAGACATGCAATATATGATGGGAGATTGCATAAGTATACTATTGTCGCTGATGGAAGGAAACAAATCTTGTTACCATTAATGGAAAAACCTATTAGTAATGTTTGCACATCTGTGAAAGTTTGTTTGATGGAAGGAAGAAAGTTTGTTAACTCTTTGAAGAAGAATGATGTATGTTTTGTTGTGATCCCTAACAAGCTGAGTAAGAAAACAAATGATAATGTTCCTAAGGAGATTGATCAGTTACTCACCGAGTACAGTGATATCATTTTTGATAATGTACCTAATGGTTTTCCACCAAAAAGAAGCATTGATCATTGTATGAATCTAATACATGGAGCTAGTTTACCAAATAAGGAACCTCATTGGTTGACACCTATCGAGAATCAAGAATTGAACCAACCAATTCAAGAGTTGTTGGAGAAAGGTTTGATCAGAGAAAGTTTGAGTCCTTGTGCAGTACCTATTGTATTGGCACTAAAGAAGAATGGAGAATGTGTACTGATTCTAGAGCAATCAATAAGATAACAGTGAAGTATAGGTTTCCTATACCGAGAATGGATGATATAATGGACAATGTCACTAGAGCAAAGTATTTCACAAAGATTGATTTGAAAAGTGGGTATCATCAGATCCAAATCAGATAAGGTGATGAATGGAAGACTATTTTCAAGACAAAAGAAGGTTTTTACGAGTGGTTGGTTATGCCTTTTGGTTTAACTAGTGCACCAAGTACTTTTATGAGGTTGATATATGAAGTTTTGAAGAAATTCTTGGATAAGTTTGTGATTGTATATCTTGATGACATTCTGATATTCAGTAAGACCAGATAAGAAAATTTGTTGCATGTTAGACAAGTTTTACATAGATTGAAAGAGGAGAAATTGCTGATAAATCTGAAAAAGTGTTCATTCATGAAAGAAGAGATTGTGTATTTGGGATTTGTTATTTCAGTTGCTGGTTTGAAGATGGATCCTAAAAATTTTGAAGTTATTTTGAATTGGCCTACACCTGTGAATGCTAGTGAGGTAAGATCATTTCATGGTTTGGCAAGTTTTTACCAAAATTTCATAAGGAATTTTAGCTCAATTTGTAATGCTATGACTGAGACTATGAGAGGAGACCAAAGAGAATTCAAGTGGACACATGGAGCTAATAGAAGTTTTGAGACTCTGAACCAGAAGGTTGTTGAATTACCTATTTTGGCATTACCTGATTTCAGTAAGGTATTTCAAGTGGAATGTGATATAAGTGGAGGTGCAATTGGAGCTGTGTTGAGTCAAGAAGGTAAACCTGTTGCTTTCTTTAGTGAAAATTTGAATGATGCTAGAAGGAAATATTCTATGTATGATCAAGAATTCTATGCTATTATTCAAGAACTGAAGAAATAGAGACATTATTTGATATCAAGTGAATTTGTGTTGTATACTGATCATAAGGCTTTACAATATGTGGGTAGTCAAAATAAGTTGAATCAGAGACATATGAAATGGGTTGAGTATTTGCAGAGTTATACATTTGTAATAAAGCATAAGAGTGGAGTCACTAACTGAGTTGCTAATGCATTGAGTAGAAGAAGATCTTTGATGACCGAGATGAAAATTGAAGTTCTTGGTTTTGATGAGATGAGATATTCTTATGAGTTTGACCTTGATTTTTTTGAGCCATGGAGAAAGTGCAAAGCACCTATTCAAGATCAACAAGATACTAAATGGGATGAATATTTTATTCAGGAAGTTATGTTGTTTAAAGGTATTCAGTTGTGTATACCGAGAGGAGTAATGAGAACTAATTTGATAAAGGAAAAACATTGTAGTGATTTGGCTGGACATTTTGGTATTGATGAAACATGGAATTTACTTAAGGAGAAGTACTATTGGCTGCAGTTGTATAAAGATGTTTAGAAATTTTTGAAAAGTTGTGGAATTTGTCAAGTTGCAAAAGGAGTAAGTCAGAATACTGGGTTGTATACACCGATTGTTGTTCCTAAGAAACCTTGGATTGATATTAGTATGGAATTTGTTCTTGGCTTACCAAAAATAGCAAGAGGTAATGATTCAATATTTGTTGTTGTGCATAGATTTTCTAAGATGGCACATTTTATACCATGTAGAAAGACATTAGATACAGTACATGTAGTAGACCTTTTCTTTAAGGAAATTGTCAAATTACATGGATTACCGAGGAGTATTATCTCTGACCGAGATAGTAAATTTGATGGATACTTTTGGAAAACCATTTGGAAGAAATTTGGCACTGATTTGAAATATAGTTCTACATTTCACCTACAAACTGATGGATAGACTAAAGTTGTGAACATAAGTTTGGGAAATCTTTTGAGATGCTTAGTTGGAGACACACCGAGTAATTTGGATTCTGTATTAGCACAAGAAGATTTTATATACAATAATTAAATGAATAGGAGTATAGGAAAGACACTATTTGAGATTATGAATGGCACACAACCGAGAGGAATATCTGATTTGAGAGACATTACTAATGAGAATAAGAAAAGTGTTGGAGTAAAATTTGTTGAGTACATGAAGACATTGCATGAAGATGTGAAGCTGAAGCTAGAAGACAGTAATCAGAAATACAAAGACAAAGCTGATAGATCAAGGAGACATAAAACTTTTAATGTTGGTGATGAAGTGATGGTTCATTTGAAGAAAGGCCAATTTCCTGTTGGAACATATGGGAAGCTGAAGATGAAGAAATTTGGACCTTGCAAGATTCTGAAAAAATTTGACAGTGGAAATGCATATGAAATTGAGTTACCTGATGACATGGACATATCATCGATTTTCAACATTGCAAATTTTATTAGTATCATGAACCTAATGAAGAAATAACTATACCAATAGAATATCCTAAGAAGCAAAATGTTGAAGTTGAACAGATTTTGAAGGAAAGAGTTGGAAAGACTACAAGAGGAAAATAATATTTGGAATATCTGGTAAAGTGGAAGAATAGACCAATGGAAGACAACTCATGGATTTCACAGTCTGAGTTGGATGCAATTCAGACCAGACCTACCAAATGATTCAGAGAATCATTTCAAAATAACCCCAGGTGTCTAAAGCAGGAGCATCTCGGGTCCTTGGCAATCCTGTGTCACCAAAAACAATTTGGAGTTTGTCTGTGTTGCTCAGTTTCTACTTTGACCGAGTTGGTTGGTATTTGGTTGATTTCCTTTGGTTACTGAGTGTGGTTGGTTATTTCCTAGGTGGGAAATTATTTCACTGGCGCTCGGCATTGCCTGTCTACTGCTCAGTTATCCTACTCACCGACGGGTCTAGTTTTATTTCCTGTTGTGGCCAACTTGTGCATTTATATTGGATCATGGATTTAATGTTGGGGTCCATCATTGGGAAGCCTGTGGTCCTAGATCTAACTGTTCCTTCCATTGATTATGGATCTGAAGGCTGACTCAGCTTGGTAGCTTCTTGTATAAATGTAGTTGTTGGTTTAGAGTTTAGGCATTAGTTTTGGGATAGAAGTTAGTAGACATTAGATTGGAGATTGGACATTAGATATATGGCCCTAACCGGGAAGGCCTTACATCTTGGCATGTATGGTTCTATTTGATGATAATATATGAATATTTGGCATTCTCTCTCTCACTGTTGTTGTTTGTTGCTTCCACATGTGTTGTGCAGGCTTGGATCATTAGGGTGCGCCATTGTTTGGCCCCTCTTGCATCCTGCCTTGTGCCAATAATACATCTAATTGGTCCTTATAGGTCCTAGTTAGGTCTACTTGGTCATAATAGGTCTTGTTAGGTCTAGTTAGACCTCTAATTGGTCCTAGTAGGTCCTAATTGGTAATAAGTAGTTTTGTTAGGTCTAATTATCTCTAAAATTAGGTATTAAACAATATCACATTTACATGATTCATTAAGACAAGTCCTAACCATCAACTTAAAATATCTAGAGAGAGAGAGACAAAGACATACCTTGTTTCCTACGATAATATCTTTCTCATGCTTCTTCACATAGTCTTTGTTTAGCCTCTTTTAAATAATGTCATGTACTCTTGTTTAACCTTTTGTTTTTATTTCCCATCACAAATTACAAAACTTTTTCATGCCAAAATGTCTTCCTTCTCCTAAATGCAGATTATTTTACAGCTTTCACATTAATAAAATGAGAAAAATATAAATTTATTTATATGTAATCATTATTAGCCCAAAATGACACCAAATAGGCCGACCTAGGTTTCTATCAAAAGTCAAAGTTGACTTTTGATAGAAAGTAACTTACTTTCTATCAAAAGTAAGTTAGTGATGGTTAAACTTGGCATCAAACTTGAAAGTACTTTCGATATAAAGTACTTTCTATCGAAACTCAAAAGTTTCGATCAAAAGTAGCCGATTTAGACCATGTTTGTAAGCTATGAATAAATTTTGATAATTTCATGGCTTCAGGCCTCAAGCACGGTGATGAAATGGAAGAATAAGAAGATGTCCTTTTGCATACAAAAAGTTCTCAGAACTAGCTTTCTAATGATTATATATTCGACTATTTTTGAATTTATTGTGTATGGTTTTTGACGTTAATCAAATGTATGTTTTTTATCAAATATAAACCTCTGAGTTTTACGTTCAATGAAAAATAATAATAAAAGGAATTGTTTTTGAAAAATAACAGTGTCCATCTTTGAGTCTACTTTCTATCAAAAAAATTTTTGAAATTCGACAAATACACAAGTTATAAGTTATGTAGTTAAGGTATGTCAAAATTATGGTTTAGTCAACTTCAAACATTAATAAAATATGCAATAATCATGATAATGTTGTGAAACCAATTGTATGCCCTCTGTATAGATTTTATAAAACTAAATTTGAAAGAATCACATTCATATCTAGTTTACAAAAAAAGTTATGCTCTATGAAAACAATGTTACTCTTTGAAAATGACATTTTCAGCACCATACCAATTTTCTTGGGAGAAAGAAAAAACTATTCAAATAAATTATATATATATATATATATATATATATATATATAGAGAGAGAGAGAGAGAGAGAGAGAGAGAGAGAGAGAGAGAGAATCTGGACATAAAATCCTAAAAGACTCTAATTTACTTTATCCTCCAATTCCAAATCGTTGAACGACAATATGCATCTGAATCTGAAAAAAAATTTCAAAATGTAGAGTTTAGTGTCCATTCAGGAAAAAATGTGTAACCCACTATTGTGGGTTCACCCTCATTTAATGAATGATGATTCCTATGTAATGATTATCTAGGTTAATCATATGAACTCTTGATCTTAGGCTTTCTATGATAATGTAAAACCCTAATTAGGTCAAATTAGTATGCTATAAGTATTGTTAACATGTCATTTTGACATGTATCATAAAGAAGTAGCTGCACACAAGGACATCTAAAGAACATATAGGGTTTTTATTGAAAGGATTTTGATAGAATAATCAATTTATCAGAAAAAGACATAAGGCTAACGAGTAGTACAAAAGGATGTATTCATCACAACAAGGTAATATCATTATTGTACTTAATGGATCTGATATAAAAAATGTAAGTTGTATTTCATATAGATCATATATCACTATTACTCTCTAACCATTGTAGAAGACTCAAAACCTCCTCACAGAGTGGAATTAATAGTTCTTTTATTAAATCTCCTAACCGAGTGCACACTTAAAGAATTTTCCTAAAATACTCTAACCATTTAGATCTAGTTGATCTTTTGGTCACTCCTAACAAGCTAAGATCACCAGAAGTGATCAATCTTTGTAAGTCTTAACTGACAACTTTATTTATATAGTAGTGAAGCTTTGTGACTTCCATCCCCACCATAGTTTTTACATTCAATTAAGGTTTTTTGCGATACCAAAATACATGTGTCATGAATATTGAAGTTTCATGTATACTTTATTGATTTGTTTACATGCATTTACATTTTAGTTATGGTATTAAGTGTATGGTGAATGAAATTGACACAATTTGTTATTGTAGTATATGTTTACAAGGATTCAGTTTGAAAAGTTTTTAAGGGCACTGATTCACCCCTCCCTTCTTAGTACACACCTTTCTATAATTTCAACAAATTTTGTAGCTCTAACCGAGCAACCTTTTTTACTACAGTAGTGAAGGATTGTGGATACTATCCCCATCGCATTTTTTCCCTCTGACCAAGGAATTCGATGAGACCAAAAATCATGGTGTTATGAGTTATATTTTCAAGTGTTGATTTCTATATATGTTAATGTTTCATGCAAAGTTTATCATTAAGGTAAATGGTTAGAAAAGTTGATAAAAAAATTTTGCAGTATTGAATCACTCCTCCCATCTCAGTACTTAACTTTCCATTATTAGTTCCCAACATTCAAATGTACTACCTTAATTGGGACCATCCTTTTGTTCCCCATATTTTTCATAATTTTTTCAATATTTCTTTGACAACTATTTTTTGGCCAAGAAGTTTACAAGGTTTAATTTCCTTTACACATGGTATGTCTCAAAGATTATTTTGGATGGTGAGAAAATGATGCAAGAGCGTCTGATGATCAAGGTTGTTGACTTAGATGTGGGTTTTGGTCGAGATTTACTTTTGAGGATCATAACCTTTGACTCGGACGTGGGTTTTGGCTGAAATTGTATAGGCAGTTACATGAGGAGGAGCTATTTGGATTTTTTCTTGAGGTCAACTTGATTGGTGGTCATTTCGACCTTTTTCTAGGAGCCAAAAATATCATCTTGGCCTCTAAAATTGGCTTTTCATGTTTTTTTCTAGTTTTTAGAAAGCTAGCTTTTGTAATAAATCTGAAATCATGTTTCTTTCATTGTAGGAGCAGAGTAAGTTGGAGAACATTAATCAAGAATTTGGAGTTATGAAATTATGTGTTTTGCGTTCTTTGAATTGTTGTTCTTGAAGTGTTTTGGGCTACATCAACAAATTATTGGATATATCTTGAGGGAATGCAATATTATATATATTTGAATTCTCTCTTTCTCCTAGACTTTATTGTTTCATGTGTCTTAAGTATGGATGACCTCTTTAATGTAATATTAATCTATATTGGGTTAGGACAACTTATAGTAAATATTTTAATGATTGATATTATATTTAAGAAATGATTCATGACTAGAGTTAAGAAGAAAAGGAGAAGGAATTTGGAGTTAGGAAGAAAGGAAGTGTAGAAGATCAACCTTGAAAAGAACAAAAAAAAATGATTAGAGACAATGTCTTGTAAATTCATGTTTGGGATATTCTTCTTTCATTTCTACAATTCATGATGTTGGATAATAGTGATTTTTCTAGCAGGTCTTTTTGTATCATGTCTAAAGATAATATGTTTTAGTTTTACAAGTTCTTTAAACCTTTCCATAACATAGTGATCCCTACTTGTACAATTCTTGGTAGTGAGCCTAAATTTTAAACATTATAATTGAAAATAATCTATATTTTATGTATGGTTATCATTGTGGTTTTTCCCAGATTTAGATTTCGCATGTATATTTTGTGTTCATGTGTCAATTATTATGTTTTCTTTATTTTTTCATTCAATTTAATTTCTTATAGTATTTTGAGATGCATAAAAGATCTAAATTGAAGTTATTTGTAGTGTCACGACTTATTCCCCCCCCTTTGAATCTTGTTGTGTGTTCAACAATTATGTAAAAAATACTCCAACTAAAACATTTCAAGAATATATCTTCTCTTTGATGCACACTATACACTTGAAGAAAACATGACCAAGTTTAAATATATAACAAAAATAAATATAATGCAATCTCATTTAATTTTAATAGCTTTCTATTTCATACCATATAACACAACTTCAAGTTGTACTTACAAAATTATATTTTTTTTATTTCACCAATATTAAGCTCAACATAAATAAGTTTCCTATGTACCATTTAAAAAAAAGAATGTAAACTTTGTGTTATATAGGACTATATTTTACATCCCAACATTTCCTATTGTTGGTGTAATTAAGTATTTACTAATTACACTTTACTTATGTTTACTTAGGATAATGAATTTGCATATTATTTGTCATTGTGATACCTAGGAGTTTGCATTTCATTTTAGCACATGGTTAGGAGAATTTTTAGTTTAGATGGTGATAGTTGTCATCTCATACCTCTTTGTGTGTGAGATCTGCCTTTAGTACTCTTATCACATTATCATCCTCTCATTATTGAACATGTTGCACATAATTTGATGTACAATGGATGATTATCCACCTTTGGTGGACATGTGATTCCACCCAATGTTGGTTGATAGCTTGTCATCTCCTTATCATGTAGTCTTATCACATTGCCTATATATTTAAGAATTCCTACATTGTATGTAATCAATCAATTAATCAATTCAATCTATTTTATTATTTGATTATTGATCATATCATATTTGTTTCTCTTGTGCTATCTATTGAGCTTTGAGATCTTGGCATTTTTATTCTTTGGCTTAGGAAAATTCTTACATGGTATCAGAGCCATAGAAGATTCCATTGCATAGTCATTTGAGAGTCATTGACTGCTTCAAGTTTTGGAGGGTCATGATTCAGATCCAGGATATTAGTAGCTTGTGTGAGCTTATAGAGAAAGATATGACCTCACCATTACGTCCAAGTGGTTGTTTTCATAAATTTTAACTATAAATTTGCCTATATTAGACAAAAGTCAAATCTAAGGAAAATTATTTTTTCAAATCAAACTTTGATAGTCTGATTTGTCGTACTGTATGGATTTTCAATTTTTTTTTTTAATTCTTTTTTTTTCAGATCTGAATTATTTGTCTAAAAAAATATTGGGGTTTTCTTTTTTGTGTCCCCACCCCTCATTTTATCCCAGATATGGCTATATCTGCAAGTTACAATGTATTCTAATAGAATCTGACAAATCAATCAATCCACCAGTAGAGCGACAACCAACTGCCCACAACACAGAGAAGTAGCCCTCTTTGCTATCACACCTATAGATGTTATGTTTTAAGCTCTGTAAATCTTCCTCCCATGCATGTGGGACTAAACAATAGGCATTTTTCAAATTTTTTGGTCAGCAACACCCTGACTAGATCGCACCACGACACACACCAGGATGAAGCAACTTTGCAAAGGGACACAACTCAAACCCCACATGACCAGGCATCCCACTTGCATTGGACCCAACATGACCTATGCTACCCAACCTAAACCAAGAACGAAACAATAACCTAAGTGAGCTAAGTCGAATCAGAGCTCTCATCTCCCTGCTCAGGCAAGGCGAACTTAGTTGTCCCACAATGACTTGAATTCATTTAGTTTGCAATTAGGTAGTGGGGGTTATAAACCATAGAAAATCCCACTTCGTGGTGAACGTGTGATTAATCTCCCACATTCCCGTCATTGTCTTTTCTCTTGTCCTCTGCCATTATGCCACCATGGCCCTGACTCCCCCTCCCTCGGCCATAGATGCCCAGTCAGCCAATGCAGGTGGACGCATGAAAAATCTCACCACATCAGCAACCTAACAACTAATCCCAGCTCGACACATGGTAGGACAAAAAAAAAGGATATTTTAAGTTTTTTTTTGAATTCATGAGGTTAAATTTGATGGCCATTTTGCCGTCATTGGAGGAATTTTTTTCGTTTTTCTTTGACAGTCATCTAACAATCAAATTTAAGCCCACAGCTGCGTCATCTTTTCATTGGGTTAAAATTGATGGTCATTTGACCATCAATTATGGGTATTTTTACACTATCATGATGGCCATTTGAGTGTCAAATTGAAGACAATATATTGTTGACATCATTAGGTTTAAAAAATTTACAGCCCTCACCATATGTAACTTTGATTTGGCAGTCCTACTTTGGGAGGCCATAACATGGTCATCTAAACTCCAATTTAGCTAAAAAAAGATTTATTTTAGGTAGAATTTCCTAAACCTTTAAGTGGTGCAGCTATTTTATGGTTTTGGTGCATGAAGTTTGTAGAAATTGTAGTTTTTGGTGACTATACCTATCTGATCCCTATTTTTGCAACTCTAGAGGCTTCATTCAGGCTTATACAGACACATTTTTAGGTGCAATTTTTTTTGAAAGTACATGCATTTTTTTCTACTTTCTAGATCTCATATCAGTTTGGAGAAATTTTGAGTGGACATAGTACTTTTAGAATATGGTCTATTTTGGCACTTTTAATTGATTAGATCTTTGAGTGATTTTGTGCCTTATCTTCTTAAGTCTTATATATCTCTATATTTTCTATTATAATCATCAAAATAATATGTCCACTTTGGTCCATTTTGACAAGCGGCAATTGTATATGCACTCTATATAAAGTACCCAAATCATCTATTTATTTATTTTTGGGAGGGGGGGGGTCTTTGATTGGGTGATCTTGGAACGTGCCTTGTGTGGTTGTATGTCTCTTTCTCTATAGATCTCTTTTAGTTTTTAATTATGGTTCCTTATGGATTTCCATCATTAACCCAACATAACTATGCTACATGGAAAGAAAATGTATGGAGAAATCTAATGGTAAAAGGACTAAATCATTATGTGGATGGAACAATTAAAGCACCTAATGTGCATGATAAGGAATTAATTGATTGGAGAGTTAAATATTCTCAAGACTTTGAAATTATAAGAACATGTGTTACTCAAGATCCCTTGTTTCACATTTCCTCCTTGGGCAATGCCAAAGATGCTTGGGATAAACTTGAAGATTTGTATGGTAAAGTAGATGAGGATAAGGGATTCACAATTCAAGCACAAGTTTTCAAATTAGATCCTAAGAACTTTGACACAATTCAAGATTTCATCAACAAAGCCAATGAGTTGAGAGCACAACTCAAGGATTGTAGAATCACCATCAAGGATTCACAATTGATTCATCATATGATGGGAAATATTCCTTCTGAATATGGAGCTTTTGTGTAAAGCTACAATACTCACAACATGACCATGGGATGTGCCTTTATTACACCCTCATTTGAAGCATTTGGAGAAATGTTGATGTTGGAGAAAACTAAATAAATGAGTATGGGAATTCTAAATTCTTCAACTTCCAAGGCATTGGTGGCTAATCATGAGAGTCAAGGAAATCATAGTCAAAAGAAGAAGAAGAATTTGAAGTCTACGTCTCAACAAGAAAGTGCAAAATTAGCTTCCACACAACATGGCACTTCTACATCACCTAAAAAAGGTGAATTTTCAAAAAAGGAGAAGTGGTTTTGTACATATTACAAAAAGGATGGACATGAAGAACATTTTTGTTATAAGAAGGAAATTGATGAATTGAAGAATCTTCTTGTAAAGAGCAAGATCAATTTGCCTTCTAGGATTTCTACCTCAATTTATTCTTCAAAAAATTTAGAAAAAGATAAATGAAAGGGTCATGCATTTGTCACCCAAAAAGGATAGGTTTTATATGCTTCTTCAAGTCTCGATTCAGGTAGATACCTTCTAGATTCAGGGGCTTCTCATCATATGGATTCTTCACAATCCATGTTTTCATCATTTGAGTCTTGTAAAGGTCCACCTATTTTGATGTAAAATCGCATTTATATGAATGGGATTGGGAAATGAAGTATTGATGTTCAGGAAGGACTCTTCAATGATGTGTTGTGCATTCCACACTTAACCAACAACCTTCTTTTTATCTATCAAATCACAAATGGTGCTACAAAGAAGACTGCTAAACTTAGACTTGATTCATTTTTCATCAAGGACTTGGAGAGTAGAGTAGTTATTGATATTGGGATGGTGGATCACTCTTCTCAGTTGTACTCCTTTGCAGATTTTGTTCCTCTTAATGATAGTGATTCTTCAACATATGATCACACTTACAGTGAGGATTAAGATTTTGAGGAGAGTTTTGGCTACTTAAACTTGGGTATTCTCACTCATGATCATGTTCTTGAGCCTTCCATTTCATCTCCTCCTATTGAGACAACTGTACTTTCTCCTGATGATGCTTGCTGGTGTAGGAGCACCTCTATGAGGGTCCTCACCTTCTTATTTTGGTGTGTTAATGCTTGCATTTGGAATAAGAGTCATCATGATGTTTGACTCAATTTTGATTGTGTCTAGGCTTTATGTTAGTCCTAGAGGTCTGCTAGTCCGAGTTGCTATTCCCATTAACTTGAGCAAAGTGTCATCTTGAGATATTTGGGATTCTTCTTGAATAATGGTATAGGAGTTAGTGGTTAGGGATCATTTGATGCACATGAGTGCTTTTGAAGACCTAGAAAAGGTCTATTAAGATGAATGAGCAAAAGCTACTCAAGTAACTAAAAGTTGCTCCAAACTTGCTAGCAACTTTTTGCTTTGTAAAGGTTACCTATGCTAAGAGGCTTCATACACCCTAAAAACTTAACACTCACTCTAAGACAAGGATATTTAATGCTTTTGTAACCCTAATGTACGGGTTGGTTGCCAGAATTGAAAAGCTACAATACAGAAAGGCAGATTAGTGTGAAGAATTTGTGTTACAGACACTGTTAATGACTGCATCTATGTGAATACAATAAGAGTTGTGTGAATCCATTTTTTCGTTGTTTTGTTAAGTGTTTCTACTATTCTTGTGTGCTTACAGTTGCATTTTCATTAGGGTTTTAATAGTTTTCTTTGTGTTCTTTGAGTTAATCAGTATTCTGCCCATTTTGGGAAGTGTATGAAAATGGATCTATATCTTTAGTTTCCACCATGGCCAAGCCATGAAACCATGGATACCTAAAATAAAGACCCATACCTATAGGAAAATGGAAGCAGGGCCTAGGAGCAAGTGTGCAAGCATATTCTTGACAAAGCCCTAGGTGAGCTAAGGCTTAGCCCGACTAGGAGCAATCAGCCAGCAAAGGCTTCCCAAGAGAGCAGGGATGGGTTTCAAGACCTATCCTCTTAGAGAAATGTAGGGGGATGTTAGAAGGTGTGATTCTATGAAGGAGAGAGTTGGAGGAGCCTTGAAGAGGTGCTGCCACATCCATTCTTTGCACTATGAATTCAAGGAACTAAAATAGCTCTAAAACCCTCATATTCAGTACGGGCATTGTACGGTCTCTTGGGTACCTGAGACCTCAAAAATCACTTAGAGGGGATCAATATAAGGAGATGTTCTTCAGACCAGAGGTGCTGAATCTTTGATTGAAAGGCATAAAATTCCCTATAAATCCGGGTGGAGGGCTAATTAGGCCTATTCTTGTAGCCCTAGTTTACAAAGGAACCCCTAAATCGGGTGATTCCAAAACCTTGTTAATGCTTTGAGAAGGTGTGATCAGTCATAAAAAGACCTTGGAACTCCTCACTTACACTGTTGGAGCTCAGGAAGAAGTGGGAAGCCAAAAAGACCCTTTATAGCCTATGGAGGCGATAGTTGCTAGAATGCAAAGCAAGAAGGTGGATGAATTGGAGTGTTAAACTTGGTGGGAAGGCTAGGCAGGTTAGGGGAAGTCCTTAGAAGGAAGAGGAAGCCTATAGACCTACATAGGTGTTGAGGAACACTGAGATCTTAGTTGAGGATCAGGAGCATAGACAAGCTTGTCTATCCTAGCTTATCCCATCAGATTGGTATCAAAGCCTCTTAAGGCTTGGGAAGTGAAGGGTGGATGTTTCAACCACTAGAAGAATCAAGTGGATCATCTCAAAAATAGAAGATGGTGACCAATGTGGAGCTAGCCAAGAAAGTAAAAGATTAGGAGGAAGCTAACAAACTCCTGCAAGAAAGATTGTTACAGATGGAGCAACTCTTGGATGATGTCCAATCAAAAGCAGATAAGGTGAATGTGAAAATGGAGGAGCAGGATGCTAAGGGGAAAAAGAAGACTATTGATGATGATGTGCCTACACCTGATCCTCCAACACAAGATGAGCAATTTCTCAAAGCCCTAAAGGCTATCACAGGCAAGGCACTTGAAGGTGTCCCATTACTGACTGGTAGGATGGATACAGAACTTGTGATGCAATGGATTGAAGGCATGGAGAATCACTTCAAATGTGAAGAGATCTCAGAAGCACAGAAGGTCAAGGTGGCCAAATCTAGGTTGAGAGGACAAGCATTAACCTGGTGGAACTACTTGCAGGGTGAAAGACAGAAAGAGGGAAAGAATCCAATCTCTAATTGGAAAGCTATAGTCAACAAAGTCAGGGTAGAAAACTTACCAAATGATTATGAAATACAATAGCATAAGAAAAGGTTGACACTTAGATAGAAGGAGATGGATGTAGCTACCTATACTAAAGAGTTCCACAAGTTGAGTTTGAGATCTAGGATCCAAGAAGATGAAAGCATTAAAGTAGCAAGGTACCTCAATGGCTTGAAATGGAGCATAGTAGAAGAGATGAGTTTGTTCACTCCTACCACCATACTTGGTTGTCAACATATGGCACAAAAGCTTGAAGACAAATAGAGGAGAAAGCAAGAACCTAATTCCAAGAACAGAGGAAGAGGTAGAGACTCTAGAGGGGGTCAAAAAGGAGGTTCTAGTAGAGGTGGTGAATCAAGAGACCAAGGTGAGAGCAAAATTTTGCAACAAAGTACAAAAATCAGTACAAGAGTATCTTATGGTAGAGGAAGAGGTTCTCAAGGAAGTAGAGGAAGAGGAGTAGGAAGGAGCATCTCCTACTTTGCCACTATGAAGTGCTATCAGTGTGGATAGCTTGGACACCCTGCCTATAGGTGTCCTGATAAACTATCAACCTCACATAATGAGAAGAGGGTAGCCTATACTCAAGAGGATAGCAGTAGCTCATGCACTAATGAGGTCAGCAAATTGGAATCAGAAATGGGGGAGAATCTTATGTTCAGAAGGGTACTTATTAGGCAGCCTAATCAAGGTGAACCCAAGCAAAGAAGGGCTCTTTTTAGAGTCAGGTGCAAGATACAAGGCAAAGTGTGCAAAGTTATTGTGGATTCAGGATCTATAGATAACATCATAGCAGAGGAAGTAGCAAAGAAGCTAAAAATCCCAAAGATTCCACATTCAAACCCCTACAAGGTAACTTGGTTGAACCAAGAACAAAGTGTGCTAGTTAATGAGAAGACATGGGTAGAGTTTTCCATTGGAGGCTATAAAGACATAATTCTTTGCGATGTCTTACCAATGGATGCATGCCATCTTCTATTGAGAAGACCCTGGAAATTTGACAAGAAGATGATCTATGATGGAGAGGAGAACTCCATTTCTTTTAAGAAAGATGCAAGGACTTTCAAAATTTAGTCCATAACAGAGAATGAAGAGGGAACTGCTAAGACACCTAGTGTGTTGCTTAGCAGTGGTAAAGAGTTCCTACATGCACTACAGGATGAGGAGACCATAGGGTGTGATATTATGCTCAAGCCAAAGGAGGAAGATAAGAAGGTGCAGGCAAATTTACCATTAGAAGTGCAGAAAATGTTGGAACAATACAAAGATATAGTAAGTGATGGAACCCCTGCCACTTTACCTCCAAGAAGAGCTATAAGTCATCAAATTGACTTTTTTCCTAGTGCTTCTCTACCTAATAAAGCAACATATAAGGTTACCCTAGATCAGAACAAGGAAGTGGCAAGGCAAGTGCAAGAATTATTGGATCAAGGGTTGATCAAGAAGAGTATTAGTCCATGTGCAGTCCCAGTGGTTTTAGCATCGAAGAAAGGAGGAAAATGGAGACTTTGCATAGATTCAAGAGCTATTAACAGGATCACTATAAGGTACAGGTTCCCAATTCTAAGAATAGAAGATCTGATGGATTGCTTAGGAGGTGCTATGTATTTTACAAAGCTAGATTTGAAGAGTGGGTATCACCAAATCAAAGTTAAGGAGGGTGATGAGTGGAAGACCGCTTTTAAAACCACTGATGGTTTTTATGAGTGGCTTCTGATGCCATTTGGGCTTACCAATGCCCCCAACACCTTCATGAGGTTGATGAATGAGGTCTTGAAGGACTTCATAGGCAGATTTGTGGTGGTGTATCTGGATGATATACTCATCTATAGAAAAACAAAAGTAGAACACCTAGAACACTTAAGGTTAGTTATGAAGAAGCTACATGAAGAGCAACTAGCCATCAATCTGAAAAAGTGTGAGTTTATGCAGCAAGAGCTAATTTATTTGGGCTTTGTGGTGTCCAAGGGTACCTTGAAAATGGACCCAAGCAAGGTGGAGGCAATCTTGAATTGGTCTCCCCCAAAAACAGGGACAAAAGTTAGAAGTTTTCATGGTTTAACCCAATTTTATAGAAAGTTCATCAAGAACTTCAGTGGGATTTGTGCACCAATATTAGACACTATCAAAGGAGGGCTGAAAACTAAGTTCAAATGGACTGAGGCAGCTGAGAAATCATTCCAAACATTGAAGAAAGAGGTAGCCATGAAACCTATCCTACTCTTACCTACTTTTGATAAATTGTTTACCATTGAATGTGATGCAAGTGGTATAGCAGTAGGGGGTGTTTTGAGTCAAGAAGGAAGGCCTGTGGCATTCTTCAGTGAGAAACTCAATGAGGCAAAGAAGAAGCATTCAACTTATGACTTGGAGTTGTATGCATTAGTACAATCTCTCAAGAAGTGGAGGCATTACCTTTTGCCAAAAGAATTTGTTGTCTTTACTGATAATCAGGCTTTAAGCTACATAAACACTTAGGAGAAGCTCAGTAACAGGCACTTGAAGTGGATGGAATATCTCTATTCCTTTACCTTCACAATCAAGCACAAGAAAGGGTAGCTCAACAAGGTAGCAAATGCCTTGAGTAGGAAGTTATTGACTGTCCAAGAGGTACATCTGTAAAGCATTGGAATAGCAGGTTTTAAAGATATATATGAGGAGGATGAAGACTTCTCACAAGCCTACAAGGTGTGCCTAGAGTTTGAAAACCATTTTCATGGTGAGTTTGTAGATTACACCCTTCAGAATGGACTCTTGTTTAAAGGTAATCAGCTTTGTGTACCTAGAGGATCCATGAGGGAAAATCTGATCCAAGAGAAGCATAATGGTAGCCTAAGTGGTCATTTTTGCATAAGCAAAACATTGGAGTTAGTTCAGAGGTACTATTTTTGGCCTAAGCTAGCAAAGGATGTCAGGAGGTATGTTGAGCAATGTGGAGAATATCAAAGAGCTAAAGGAGTTTCAAGCAATGCAGGGCTCTATCAACCTCTACCAGTTCCAAATAGGGCTTGGGAGTGTGTAAGTATGGACTTTGTAGTTGGACTCCCTAAAACCAAATCAGGTATGGATAGCATCTATGTTGTTGTAGATAGGTTCTCTAAGATGAGTCATTTCATTCCATGTAGAACTACTCATGATGCAAGTTATGTAGCACATCTCTTCTTTAAAGAGATTGTTAGAATTCATGGACTTCCTTTGAGCATTGTGTCAGACAGGGATAGCAAGTTCATGGGCCATTTTTGGAAAACCTTATGGAAAAGACTGGGAACTAATATCTCTTTTAGTTCAGCATACCATCCTCAAACTGATGGTCAAACTGAGGTCATCAATAAGGTGCTTGGTAACTTACTACGGTGTTTGACAAAGGAGTATGGGCAGACTTGGGATCTTGTTATTTCTCAGGCTGAATATGCATATAATGATAGTGTAAGCAGGACCATAAGAAGAAGTCCTTTTGAGATAGTGTATGGAAGACACCCTAGAGGAGTGTGTGAGTTGAGAGATTTAGGTGCCATGGAATTAAAGAGTGGACAAGCTAATGATTTTACTCAAACCATCAAGGAGGTTCAAGAGCAAGTGAAGAAAACCATTTTGGAGTCTACTCAAAGGCTCAAGGCTAAAGCAGATGAAAAGAGGAGAGAAGTACAGTTTCAGAATGGGGACTATGTCATGGTCCATCTTAGCAAAGCATGAATGCAAAAGGGCATGCCAACTAAGCTATAGATGAGGAGAGTAGGCCCATGCAAGATTTTAGCTAAATATGGAGAGAATGCTTACAAGGTGGACTTACCTTCAGATTTAGCCATCTCACCAATGTTCAATGTTGTAGACCTGATCAGATTTAAAGGTGACATTAGTCAGCAAGGTACAGCTCCACTAAAATTACTACAAGATGTGGCTACCAGTGCCATGCCTAAGAAGGAACCAGCCCAAGCAGAGAAGATCCTAGAATCCAAGGTGAAGAAGACAACTAGACATCAAGTCTACATGGAGCATCTAATCAAGTGGAAAGGTCAGCCTGAATCTGAAGCCACCTAGATAAAGGAAGGATAGTTCAAAAGGTTTGGTGTTGATCCAGCTCTCCTAGACCCCAAGGTGCCTTAGCTTGTGTTGAGGGGGAGTATGGTGTAGGAGCACCTCTATGAGGGTCCTCACCATCTTATTTTGGTGTGTTAATGCTTGCATTTGGAATAAGAGTCATCATGATGTTTGATTCAATTTTGGTTGTGTCTAGGCTTTATGTTAGTCCTAGAGGTCTGCTAGTCTGAGTTGCTATGCCAATTAACTCAAGCAAAGTGTCATCTTGAGATATTTGGGATTCTTCTTGAATAATGGTATAGGAGTTAGTGGTTAGGGATCATTTGATGCACATGAGTGCTTTGGAAGACCTATGCTAAGAGGCTTCATATGCCCTAAAAACCTAACACTCACTCCAAGACAAGGATATTTAATGCTTTTATAACCCTAATGTACGAGTTGGTTGCCAGAATTGAAAAGCTACAGTACGAAAAGGCAGATTGGTGTGAAGAATTTGTGTGTTACAGTCACTGTTAATGACTGAATCTATGTGAATACAATAAGAGTTGTGTGAATCCATTTTTTCATTATTTTTTTAAGTGTTTCTACTGTTCTTGTGTGCTTACAGTTGCATTTTCATTAGGGTTTTAATAGTTTTCTTTGTGTTCTTTGAGTTAATCAATATTCTGCCCGTTTTGGGAAGTGTATGAAAATGGGCCTGTATCTTTAGTTTCCACTATGGCCAAGCCATGAAACCATGGATACCTAAAGTATAGACCCATACCTATAGGAAAATGGAAGCAGGGCCTAGGAGCAAGTGTGCAAGCATATTCTTGACAAAGCCCTAGGCGAGCTAAGGCTTAGCCTAGCTAGGAGCAATCAGCCAACAAAGGCTTCCCAAGAGAGCAGGGATGGGTTTCAAGACCTATCCTCTTAGATAAGTGTAGAGGGGTGTTAGAAGGTGTGATGTTGTGAAGGAGAGAGTTGGAGGAGCCTTGGAGAGGTGTTGCTGCATCCATTCTTTGCACTATGAATTCAGGGAACTAAAACAACTCTAAAACCCTCATATTCAATACGGGCATTGTACGGTCTCTTGGGTACCTGAGACTGCAAAAATCAATTAGAGGGGATCAATATAAGGAGATGTTCTTCAAACTAGAGGTGCTGAATATTTGATTGAAAGGCATAAAATTCCCTATAAATCCGAGTGGAGGTCTAATTAGGCCTATTCTTGTAGCCCTAGTTTACAAAGGAACCCCTAAATCGGGTGATTCCGAAACCTTGTTAATGCTTTGAGAAGGTGTGATTAGTCATAAAAAGACCTTGGAACTCCTCAGTTACACTATTGGAGCTCAGGAAGAAGTGGGAAGCCAAAAAGACCCTGTATAGCCTATGGAGGCTATAGTTGCTAGAATGCAAAGCAAGAAGGTGGATGAATTGGAGTGTTAAACTTGGTGGGAAGGCTAGGCAAGTCAGGGGAAGTCCTTAGAAGGAAGAGGAAGCCCATAGACCTACATAGGTGTTGAGGAACACTGAGATCCTAGTTGAGGATCAGGAGCATAGACAAGCTTGTCTATCCTAGCTTATCCCATCACTTGCATTCGTAAAGCCATGGGTTCAGGTGATTCATTGCAACAAGATTTTCATTTTCTTATAAACTTGGTTCCATGGGATGAATACTTGAATGACATTGCAGGTTTGTTTGTGGAGTCCTACATTTCAAATTTAGGAGATTTCATTGATGATATTAATATTCTCTTTGGTGAAGATGATCCTTCTTGATTTTTTGTGAGGGAGCATGCTGCCCTCATCTTCATTCTCTACTTGATCATTCTTTTGAGGGTGACATGATTGTGGATACTTTGATATAGTAGTTGGAGGAGGTCACTTTATCTTGAGAGGAGACACTTGGGTCTTTGGCACATGTTCTACATTCATCCTTAGATGAACCTAATTTATCTTTTTTAGCAGAGTGGCTTAGAACACATGATTTGGAGGAGGAACCTTTCAACATTGACATGGGGACACTTGAGAAGGTTTCACGATTCCATACATTTTGAATTTTTTTCCTATGGATTGAGGAGGAGGCTTCATATATTCACCTTTGGTCTTGTTTCTTCCTATGGGGAGGAATGTTGTTCTACACTCATGGAGCGGTTTCTACATCGAGCTTGGATCATCTACCATTGGTGTTCATTCTATGTTGAGGGGGGGATACTTGGTCTCTCTTCCTCTTCTTATCTCTTATGGGGGCATATTTTCCTCACATGAGATCTTATCTCTCATATTCTATTCTTGTATTCATCTCTCTTTTTGGAGAAGGGTTTTTCCCATGAGGTTTTCCCTCTTTCTCTAATTTATCAGAGATTGCATTGTATTTCTTTTTCATATTGTACATGGGTACCTAACGTGTTCTAGTAGTCATAACCCATCATGCATTGTGATATTAAGTGCATTCCCCTAATTTTCACTTAAGAGGGGTGTTGGTGTAAGTACATATTTACTAATTACTCTTTACTTAAGTTTACTTAGGATAATGCATTTGCATATTAGTTTTCATTATGACACCTAGGAGTTTGCATTTCATTTTAGCACATGGTTAGGATAATTTCCACTTTAGATGATGATAGTTGTCATTCATACCCTTTTTGTGTGAGATCCATCTTAAGTTCTCTTATCACATTGTCATCCTCTCATTGTTGTGCATGTTGCACATACTTTGATGTACAATGGATGATGATCCACCTTTGGTGGACATGTGATTCCACCTAGTATGGTTGATATCTTATCATCTCTTTATCATATAGTTGTATCACATTGCCTATATATTCATGCACTCCTACATTGTATGTAATCGATCAATTAATCAATTCATTCTATTTGATTATTTGATCATTGATCACATAATATTTATCTCTCTTGTGCTATCTATTGAGCTTCTATATCTTTGCATTTTTATTATTTTCCTTAGGCAAATTCTTACACCTATATTACTCTATTTTTTGTGGCTCTCAATTTTCTATCTCTAAAATTTACATAAATTATTATGTAATAATTTTAACTTTACTCATTATATGACTTTTGATGGCTTGATAACCAGGGGAATTTTATGGTTTAGGTCCTTCCCTAATAATTATACAATATTTTTTTACAATGATAATTATGCTTCATAAGTGATCTCTGATGATACTATTAACTTTACTATGACAATATTACTAAGAGGGTAGTGAAGTGAATCAATCATCTACCAATTTCAAAATTTCAACACTTTTCACTTAACCAATAAAGAAACAACTCAACAATCAATTGTAAATGTAAAACCACAAAAAACCCAACATAAAGATACAAATAGTTTTGGTATCATGGAAACCCAAATTAGGGAAAAACCATGGTGGGGATGGCACCAAAAATTGGTACTCTTTTGAAGTACGCCTACGTTAAAGGCTTTACCTTGTGAAAGGAATATACATATATATGAAAAAATATAACCTTGTGACAAGATTTACCTAAATATGATAATAATCTTTTACCTTATGATATTTAGCCTTGTGAGAGGACCTAAAACACTTATTATAGTGACACCATGCAAGATTTACAATACAATAAAGATCGGTCGGGATCTACCTCACTTGAGGATTTCTAGTACCTTACTCTAGATGTTAGGAAACAATAGGTAAGAATGATATGTGAAATAGAAATCTCCTTTTCTTGATCAGATCCTCTATATCTCAAAAAAAATTCTTCACATTCTTCTCTAACACTTAGCTAGACCACACCTTCTGTCTTATTTTCTTTCTTCACTGACAAACGGTTAACAATCCTCTCACCATCTCTCTTTTTTAAGCTTATACTGCATTCCTTTTCTCTTAGGTTTCCACTACCATAGAAAACCTTAAAACAAAATACCTTTTTAATGTGACCATACACTTGTCTTGATATCACATATCTCTATGTCCAATTTGAAATTTACTAACCACGCCTTTTCATTTTCAGATTTAATCAAGAAATTAAATTATAACATCAAGTATTGTCCTTCTTAACCAATATACTTTCTCAAATCATATTTACATGGTCATCTTGATGATATAACCATTACATAATTATTTCTATCGATCTATGCATATTCTGTAACTAATTTTGACTAATAATATTTGACTAAAACAATAATTTAAATCACCAATAATGATCAAACCATTAGCGGCATAGAAACTTAACATTAAATTTAAATATCACTATTTATCCTTTGAAATATCTCAAATCTTTTCTCAAAATGAATTTCGATTGTAGGATTAGCATCTAGAAACTTTAAGTATTCTTTGGAAAATAACCGATCACCAAAATAATCAAACACAACCATAATGATATAATCATCATATTCATATTGATTGTTGTGTTAACAATTTCACTATCTTTGATCAACTCTACTAAATCTGACTCGTTGGTCATCACAACAAATTAATAGTTTACATCTAGCATCCAAACATGTTTCCAAACACTTCTATAGGAAAAAAACCTCAAGATATTACCATTCACGTGATGTATTCCATGATCATCATTAACAACTCATAAGGTTAATAGTTTACATCAATGATAATACCATAGCTAATAATTACTTAACCGCACCTATAATGTCTCATCATCAAATTGTGTTCTAAAACACTTTACATTAAACATATGAGCAACCACTTCCTTTAATTAATTATTCTTCATCAATTATGATAACAATCTCCCCCTTTGGAATTGATGACAAAACAAAAAATCAAAATACACAACTTTCTCTCTTTACCTATGTGTCCCAAAGAAATTTGACTAACTAACTGATAACATCCATAGATTTTATAGGTTTAGCTTCCATATTCAACTTCTTAGCTTCCAACCTTTGTAGCTTTAGCTCTCCAAACTATGTAGAAAATTCCCCTAAGATGTAAAATCTATTCACCTCACTGCATATACCAAATACCTATACCAATGTGTACCAATGTCTTGATGGCGTGTTATCCCCCTTTGACAACAATGCCAAATTTTCCAATCAACAACATAAACCTGTATCAATCATCAAATCTTCTCTCTAATTTTATGTGCAAAATATTTTTACAACTTAACTTCTCCTACTCCAAGAGTTGTCACAAATACATCAATCCAAGTTAAGATACAACAATAAAATTCAAGGATTGATGCAATACAACATCTTCTCAACTAAGTGTAGATAGGGGAGTGACCCCTAATTTACCTCTCAAGTATTCAAAACTATGCTTAGGTAAAAGCTTAGTTAAGATATCAAGAATTTGTTTTTTATTTGGAATATATTCAAACCCTACTTCTTTCTCTTGAACTTTTTCTCTAAGAAAATGATACTTTATAGAAATATGTCTAGTCTTAGAGTGCATCACTATATTCTTAGAAATGTTTATAACACTAGAATTATCATAGTGAATAACAATAGGTTCAGTCAACTTTTCTTGTTTATTGTCAATTAGTTTCTTAATCCATACCACCTGTGCAATTGATAGCAGAAACAACATATTTAACTTCAGTAGTAGATTGTGAAATACAATTCATCTTCTTACTTCTCCATGCAATAAGTCTTTCACCCAAGAAGAATGCTCCATCTCTTTTACTTTTCCTATCATCAACATTTCCAGCCCAATCCGCCTCAGTATAAACATTTAGTAAAAAATATCCTTTGTAACCATACCAAAGTTCATAATTTGTTGTTCCTCTTAAATATACATGAATATACTCATTACTAAATTCAAATTTGTTTCCTTGGGATTTTCTAAAAATATTGCAACCAAATCAGTTTCTTGCACAATATCCAATCTACTATGCGAACATACTATAGATTTCCAATCATAGATCAATAAATAGTTGCATCAAATTCATCATCCTTAGACAGTTTGCAACTTATAACCATTGAGGTTCCAACAAGATTTGGTTTCTCAATTCCAAAGGTCTTCAATATCTCTTTGATGTATTTAGATTGACTGATGTAGATACCATTATCAAGTTGTGAAACTTGCAAGCCAATTAATTATCTAATCTCACCTAGCATTTATATTTTAAATTAATTTCTCATTTATTCATAAAATGCTCTACTTAAGTCATCGTTACCTCTAAATATTATATCATCAATAAATATTCCAGCTAGTAGTAACGTGTTTTCTTCATTAGCCCTTATATAAAAATTGTTGTTGCCACTTGTTTTGACAAATCTAATCATTCTAAGATATGGGTGTGATCTCTCATACCATGCTCTAGGTGCCTATTTCACTCCATATAGTTTCTTCTTTAGTTTTCAAACCAAATCTTATCCATCATTATTCTCAAAACCACCAGGTTATTCAATATAAACCTCCTCCTCTAGTATGCCATTTAGAAAATAATATTTCATATTCATTTGATAGACCATGAATTTATTTAAAAATGCATAAGAAAGTGGTATCCTTACTCCTTATAATCTATCAACAAGTGCAAAGGTATCACCATAATCCAATCCTTCCTCATGTGCATATCCTTTGCAAACAAGTCTTGTTTTGTTTCTCAATACTTCTCCTATTTCATCCATTTTATTACTTGTATCATCTTAAATGGAAGCACTTCCATGTTAAGAGCATTTAGCCCTATGAGTAAGTGGTCTGGGGTCATGTCAAGCACCTTTATTGGGTCTTTTCATGGATCTGGTTGTTTCCCCATGTTTCTAACCTCTTTCTGACAACTTTATTTGAGAAACTAGAGACTTTGACTTTCTAGGTTAAGGATGACCTGAAGGGTCAAAGATGACCTAGACCCTGACCTACGTCAAGGTCAACCTCAAATTTGACCTAGGGCATAGTCGACCTCATCCCTGACCCCAAGTCCAAATTTTAGTTTTTGGAAGTTTCAGGATGTCAAGTTTCTGAAAGTTTCATTTTCGTGCTTCTGGGTCAGCTGTTTCGGATTTCAGAATGGTAAGCCCTTAAATTGCATTTAATCTAGGCCCATTTCTAGGGGTTAAGATTAATTTGGATTTAATTCTCCAATTTCAGCCTCTCTAGAAGTTTGTACCCTAGATCACTATAAAAGGAAGCCTTCATCTCTCATTTTCTCCATCCATTATCAAGCATCTCATCTCATAATCTCTCAAGCACTCAAGCCAAATCAAGAAAGCATTTCATCAAACATTTTAAAGGAAGAATTCAAGTCCTCTTCTCCATTCAAGTTCTTCATTGAAGATCAAGGATTCAAGCATTCAAGACTTTGAAGGGATTTGGTTCAAGCATTCAAGAATCATCATTTAAAACCCTAGATCTATCCATCATGGTGGTGTGATCTTCCTTCAAGATCCTTTGTTCATCTTCAAGATCCATTCATTCTTCTCTCAAGCTGGATTCCAAGAATACAATCATGGAGGTTTTGATTTACATTTGATAATGTTATGTTCAAGCTTTCATATCAATATATTTTTTTACATTTGAAATACAATTGCATATCTACTGAATTTAATAGATTTGTTGTTAGATCTATTTCTACTACTTGCTACCATTCGCTATTTCAATTCCATTATTAAGGTTGATTCCAAACCAGGGTTTGACCAAGGAAAACCCCTCATCCAGACAAAAAAACCATTTTTATTGCAGGTATAGGTACAGGATTGCGAATTGAAGTTCAGATCTGGATACCCTTTTCGGCGAACTTCTGGGATCCGTGAACAGAATTTCCATTGGAGTTGTTTCAGGTCAAGGACAACCTTCAGCAGGGGGTAAGATTGTGCCCCACTATCTGGGTCAAAGTCGACCTGACCTCAGAAGGACAAAATTTTTGTGTTTTCTCTATCTTAGCATTTCCAGTCTGAAGCAGGTTGCAGAATTTCCTAAAACTGTGCACAGACATCAGAAGTCAGCATTTTCTAGATTTTCCTTATTTTGAGGTTAGTATTTTCCTTCAATTCATTCAAGATTTCAAGTACATACTTTCTATAATAGATTATAGGATTTCCTCCTTCCTTCATATTCTCCATTTCTTGATTCAATTGTACATTGATCACTTCTTTGTGATTAATCCATTTGGATCTTTCCATTTGGGAATTTGGATTAAGGATAGGTCCTATATTCCCCCTTTCATATCATATTATCAACCATACTCCATATATACCCCCTATTCATTTTCCAAACTATTCATTTTGGTGAACCTGAAAAGCTTACCCTCTTTCTTTTATAGTGTTAGATATCCCTTTTTATTATCTTGTGTGTTCACCTTAACTATTCATTTTGGTGAACCTGACAAACTTACCCCTTTCTTTTGTGGAATTAGATACCCAACTGTGTTTATTGTGTGTTCACCTTAACTATTCATTTTGGTGAACCTAATAAACTTACCCCTTTTCTTTTGTGGATTTAGATGCCCTATTGTGTTAGATTCATGGTTTAATCTCTTCTTTCATTAAGATTAGGATTCTTTTATGCTCTTGCATTTTAAATTCAAAAATACAAAAAATCTATATATTCAATAAAATATGAAAACATTTATTGCATTTCATTTACTATGAAGATTCTTAAGATGCTTTGGTGTATGGTCATGTTCTTTATTACCCTTATTTTAGCATCTCTTTACCATACCTATGATGTTTATGATTGTATCATTTACTTCATTTTTCTCCCGCCTATGCTTTTGTGAAATTGACCAATACTAATCTTCCTACATTCAAAACTTTCATTAAAGGTTCATGTGGTAGATTTATTATCCTCTTGGATTATGTGAAGAATTTGGTAGATGATACACCATCTCCTAATCTTCCTAATCCTATAATTCCTAATTTTATTGATAATCTTCCTATTCCTAATATGATACCTAATTATCCATCTGTTCATCCTCATCCTTCCCATACTTATGATCAGATTCAAGCTATAGTTTAGGATGCAGATGTGCAAGATTTCTGTGATTTACCTTCTCCTCGGATTCATAATGATATTAAAGGAAAGGGTAAAGAAAATTCTTCAAAACCTATTATTCGACCTTATACAACCTTTACTCATGAGCATGATAAACAATCACCTCTTGAGTATGTGCGGGATCATGGTATGTCAAAACGTGGCGATGTGAAAAATAAGTCCTGATTGATAGACTCTTTGAAAAATAACTATAACTTTCAAACAATATAACATTTTTGAAATCTGAAATATACATCACATTCTATTCTTCACCTAATACAATAATAATAAACAATTATTTCAATTTGATGAAGTTTAGACTACGTTTAGGTGGTCAGACACGAAAGTTTTTAAATTCAAAAAAATTTGTAGTAGAAAATTCATAATTAATTATTTCCTTAGAAAAAAAATACAAAAAAATATACATCACATTCGGACATGAGTCTACTACTTTTATCTAGAATCTTATAAAAAAATATTATCATTTGATTTTGTTTAATGTGGTCAATCATACACCTACTTGTTATCTTTCTATTGTTGATTGATAGACTTATTGAAAAATAGCTATAACTTTCAAAGTGTATAATATTTTTTAAATCCAAAACATGTGTCACATTCTACGCTTTTCCTACTACAAGAAAAATAAAGAAAGTTTTCAATTTGATAAATTTTAGACTAAGTTAATGTTGTTAGACATGAGAGTTTTTGTATTCTGGAAAAGTTGTAGAAGAAAAATCATAATTAATTATTTACATAGAAAAAAATTACAAAAAAATATGTGTCACATCTGGACATAAGTCTACTACTTATATCTAGAATCTTGTAAAAAAAATTATTCTTTGATTGTGTTTAAGGTGGTCAGGCATACACCTACTTTTTATTTCTTTCCTGAAATTTTCGTACTACTAAATTGAAATTTGAAATTTTCAACATATAGAATAATTATTTTTCAAAAAAGGCCTAGTATCTTAGAAACTAAATTCAATTTTCTATATATTCTCTTCAAGTACATATTTTTGATATAATATCTATAACTTGTTCAAATTTTTATGTTAACTTGCCTAGATCTAATTTTTTGAATTTTCATTGCCACTTATGGGCCTAGTTTTGCATACCATGATCCTGCACATAGCCTCCTGTAGAAGCTTTACATTATATGTACACTACAAGATATAATATGATAACTAAACAAGGTTATAGAGGTTTAGGGTTTGGAATTAATGAACATGGTATCAAGTTTCTAGTTCATATACCCCCTAAACAGGATTTGCATGGTGTTGGTTGTTCACAATCTCAAGTCAAGGTAGGTGATTTTGATCGTCACCCTCCTCTTCATATACTTCTCCCTACACCTAAAATAGATAACCCTAATACTTGTCAAGATGTAGCTAAGAAGGTGTGTGTTCAATTAATGAATTCCAAAAAAGAAATCTTTAAACCTATACCGAAAGATGCTTTATCCAAGTACAAATTTCCTTTTCATTATAGTAATACACATTTACTTGTTGATTGTAATCATTTCAAGTTATATGTTAGGGAAAGAGTTGCTTTAGGAATTATATCTCACTCTCATGTAGTTTTACAATTCCTTCATAATTTTGATATAGGGGATTCCCCTCATTCTGACATAATATAGATTTCATTTCCTCTTGTCTCTGGACTGGGGGGCAAGAGGTGTATTTCCATCTAGTCTCCTAGGATCCACTAGGCTTTTTATTGGGCTTAATTGGTATTCTTTCTATCCTATCTCTCTATGGTTTTGTATTAAGTTTATAATCATCCATAGATCCTATTCAAGATATCTTTTCTAAGACATTTGTTTTGCAAAGGTATCCCTTGCCTTCATTCCTAGGGGGGGCAAGGTTCTACCTTCTTTCTCTTTGTCTAGGGAACTGTTGTCCTTAGCTTACTGGTATTTATTTCTATTGCAATATCATTTCATCATATTGATAGATATTTTGACTATGGATAACCATTTTATATAAGAGGTTATTGTCCTAGGTCTTTATAAACACTTACCCTGGCTTTGGTGTAAAAGTTGTTTCCCTCATTTCAAAGATTCATCTTCCTCTTGATTGCATGGGGCTTGATGATTGAATCTTTGTTCTCGCCTGATTTATCTTTGAAAGATGATATTTTATCTAAGAGCACTCCTCTATGATGGGGGTCTTGTTGATAATATCTCTTTCATTGAGGATCCTTTTTCCATGAGTGACATATCCTTTTCACAATTATCTATACTCTTGGAGGTAGGGGTCAATATCCCTCGCTAAGAATACGGTGTACATTGATGTAAACACGATATATCCTTGCATTGTGAAGTAGGTATCCTCTTCCTCTTCCTTATCATGTTTAGTAGACAACCATGATAAGGAGGGGGGCATATATAGGGTCTCCCTTGTACTATAGTTTTTCATTTATATGCTAAATCCTCTGAAGGTAATGCACATAAGTTGTTAAATCCTGAAGGGACACACATTTTTCAATTTTCATTTATATGCTAAATCCTTTGAAGGTAACACACATAAGTTGCTAAATCTTGAAGAGACACACATTCTATTTTCTATTTTCAATATGCTAAAATCTCTGATGGTAATGCACATAAGTTGCTAAATCCTGAAGGCAAACACATTTTTCAATTTTCAATATGCTAAATCCTCTAAAGGTAATGCACATAAGTTTCTAAATCCTAAAGAGATACACATTTTCAAGTTCAATATGCTAAATCTTCTGAAGGTAAGGCACATAAGTTGCTAAATCCTGAGGAGACACACTTTTCATATTCATATTGATACAAGAAGGTGGATCTATGGGTATTCCAGAAGCCATCTGAAGATGCATTACAATTTCAAAGAATAGTTTATGGGTGAAATATCAGGTTTGGCCACCTGTTTGGCTCTCCCTCCCTTGGTTATTCATGGTAAGGTGGGCATCTTACTAAGCGAGGTAATCACTTTCTCTTTTCTCTCTTTTCACTTTCATGCTAGTAGGACTGGATCATGAAGCTATGTTATTTATAGTGTTTCTCTTGTCTTTCTTATGTAATCATTTATGCTTTTATGATAGCTTTTCAAATATGATATTGGTATGAGAAATATTTCTTAGCACAGTTTCTTATGCTAATTGATCTGGGTTTGTTTGTACTAACCCCTCTTTTGTGTTGCTTTTGGTTTTTATTTTGCACCCTCATGCATGTATGTTGAGTTAGAATCCTTAGCCTAGGAGCTTGTGTCCTTATCTAAGTATTATTTTATCTCATTGTGAATCCACTCGGATGTTTTCTTTCTTCTCCTTTACCAAGAGTTTGTGTCAAGTCCATACTCTTTCTAAAGTGGGGGCTTAATGTATCAACTTAAAATGGAAGCACTTCCATGTTAAGAGTGTTTAGCCCTCCAAGTAAGTGGTTTGGGGTCATGTCAAATGCCTTGATTGGGTCTTTGGATGGATCTGACTATTTCCCCCCCTGTTCTACTTGTCTCCCCCTATTTCTAACCTCTTTCTGACAACTTTCTCTGAGAAACTGGAGACTTTAAATTTCTCGGTCAAGGATGACCTCAACCCTGACCTAGGTCAAGGTCAAACTCGACTCTGACCTAGGGCACAGTTAACCTCATCCCTGACCCCAGGTCCAAATTTCAATTTCCAGAAGTTTCAAGATGTCCGATTTAGGAAAGTTTCATTTTGCCGCTTCCGAGTCGACTGTTTCAGATTTTAGAATGGTAAACCCTTAAATTTCATTTAATCTAGGTCCATTTCTAGGGGTTAAGATTAATTTGGATTTAATTCTCTAAGATTGGCCTCTCTAGAAGTTTGTGCCCTATATCACTATAAAAGGAAGCCTTCCTCTCTCATTTTCTCCATCCATTTAGCATTTCATCTCATAATCTCTCAAGCACTCAAGAAAGGTCAAGCAAGAATTCCATCAAGTATTTTCAAGGAAGCATTCAAGTCCTCTTCTCCATTCAATTTCTTCATTGAATATCAAGGATTCAAGCATTCAAGCCTTTGAAGGGATTTGGTTCAAGCATTCAAGATTCATCATTCAAAACCCTAGATCTAGCCATCATGGTGGTATGATCTTCCTTCAAGATCCTTTGTTCATCTTCAAGATCCATTCATTCTTCCCTCAAGGTGGATTCCAAGCATACAATCATGGAGGTATTGATTTACATTTGATAATGTTATGTTCAAGCTTTCATATCAATATATTTGTTTACATTTGAAAAACAATTTCATATATATTAAATTTCATAGCTTCATTGTTAGATCTCTTTCTACTACTTTCTAGCATTCTTTATTTTAATTTCATTATTAAGGTTGATTCCAACCCAGGGTTTGGCCAAGGAAAACCCCTCATCCAAACAACATAACCATTTTTCTTGCAGGTATAGGTACAAGATTGCGAATTGAAGTTCAGATCTGGATACCCTTTTCGGCGAACTTCCAAGATCCGCGAACAAAATTTTTGTCAGAGTTGTTTTAGGTCAGGGATGACCTTTAGTGGGGGGTAAGATTGTGCCCCAGGGTAAGATTATGCCCCGCTATTTGGGTGAAAGTCAACCTGACCTCAGAAGGACAATATTTTTCTTGGTTTTCTCTGTCTCAACAATTCCAGTCTGAAGCAAGTTGTAAAATTTCTTGAAACTGTGCACAGACACCAGAAATCAGCATTTTCTAGATTTTCCTTATTTTGAGGTTAGTATTTTCCTTCTATTCATTCAATATTTCAAGTACATACTTTCTATAGTAGATTATAGGATTTCCTCCTTTCTTCATATTCTTCATTTCTTGATTCATTTGTGCATTGATCACTTCTTTGTGATTAATCCATTTGTATATTTCCTTTTGGGAATTTGGATTAAGGATAGGTTCTATATTCCCCCTTTCATATAATATCATCAACCATACTCCATATATACCCCCTATTCATTTTCCAAACTATTCATTACTAAATACCCATTTAGTTCCAATCACATTATTATATACTAGTTGGGGTACTAGAGTCCATGTTTCATTCTTCTCTATCTTCTCTATTTCACTCACTATATCCAATAATCATCTTTAAGTGCATCCTTCACATTTCTAGGCTCAAGCTTAGAGAGTAAGTAGGTGCTCTCTCTAGCTTTCCTTCTAGTTAATACTCTAGCATTCTTATCTCCAATTATTTTCTCAGGAGAGTGACTTAACTTAACATACCTTGGTAAGGTAGGGTCAGATCTTTGTTTCTTAGCTTCATTCTAAATAGGTGTATCATCATTTTCTTTTTCCTCTTGTCTTTGTTCGCCCCATTCAACAAGTTTATCTTCCATCATTAGTTGCATATATGTTATCCTATTGTAATCTTCAGGTTTCCTCCTGCTTGCTTCATTACTCTCACCAGAAAAATCATCCACTTTTAGATTATCACTCTCAATGATCTTATTTTTCCTCTTGTTTAAACACGTGTAAGCTTTACTCTTAGATGAATACCTCAAAAATATTCCTCCATCACTTTTAGCTTCAACCTTTCCTACATTTTTATCCTTCTTAATAAAGAATCTACTACCAAATATTTTTGAAATAACTTGCATTAGGATTGTGTCCATACCATATTTAATAAGGCATATTTTCTTTTCCTTTATTGATCAAAACTCTAATCAAAGTGTATATTGAAGTGCTAATATCTTCTCTCTAGAACAAATTTGTGGAACACCCTTTTGTATCATCAAAGTCCTATCACATTCAACCACTGACATGTTTCCTCTTACACCTATTCTATTTTGTTGTGGTGTCCTAGGAGAAGATATTTTTCCTTTAATTTATTCTTCTTCACAAATAGAAACAAATTCATGTGATGTAAATTCTCCACCTCTATCCAACCTTAATAATTTTAAGCTCCTGCCAATTTCCTTTTCCACTTGTGCTTGGTAAATATTGACAATATGAAAAGCTAATGATTTCTCTTTAACAAACACAACCCACATCATCCTTGAATAGTCATCAATGAAAAACATAAAGTACTTATCTCCATAACAAATTTGAGTTCTCATAGGACTACTTAAATTAGTATGCACCAAATCAAGTATATTCTTAGATGTGTAGCCTTTACTATTGAATATAAAACTAGTAAGATTCCCAAATTGACAATCTTTGCAAACAAAATTATCAGCTTTCACAAGGTAAGGCAGACCTCTAACAACTTTCTTCTTATTGAATTTGATTAGGTTATCAAAATTAACATGAAAAAACCTCTTAGGAAGACCTCGGATGGATTTAAGCATAATAAGTTACCTCTTGTCAATTCTCTAGTAGCAACCAACCTTCCTCCTTTATTCTTTATCTTTCATATTCCCTTACTAAATTCTAGATCAAATCCCTTTTTATTTACTTAAGGAGCACTCAACACGTTGTAGTTTAGTCCTGATACCTAGTAGACATCATCATAGTTTGTAGTGTCATTCAGTGCTAACGTGCCTTTACCTTTTACCATAGAAGGGTTTTCATTACCAAAATTAAATGATCCTCCAAATTCTTCAATCTCACTTAATTTTCTCTTGTCATTGGTCATGTGATGTGTGTAAGCACTATGAATAATCCAATTCTCACTCCTATTCGTAGTTGATAACAATGGAGTCTCTCTACCTTCTATATTGTCTTCCTTTATAGAAACAAAGATAATTTCCTCATCATCCTCATAATTATTTGATTCATCATCTGTAACACCTTCCTCATCTAGAAAACATGCTTTCTTTCCTTTATCCTTAAATCTTGAGTTCTTTTATTTCTTATTATACTCTGGGCACCTTGATGCAATATGTCCAATCTTACAACATGCAAAGAATTTCATGGGTAATTTTCCTTTATACTTTCCCTTTCCTCTAGGTAACCTTTTAGCAAATAAAGATTCCAATTCCACTTGTTCTTTTTCCTCAAAAATGATATCATCAAAATTACTTTCATAAGATACTAAAGCAGTTTGACTAGTGGACTCAGAATTCCTTCTAGAGTTTAGATAGGCCTTAAATGTTGCAACAGTTCTAGGCATTCTATTATCTTAATTTCTCAACTCAAAGTTAGTTGACTTTCCAACCAAAGAATGAACAGTAATAGGTAAAGTCCCTTAAGACCTTACTTCTTGTATCACTAGTACAAAAACAATAATATATGACTAAATAAACTACTTAAAATTGTAAATTTAAATGACTAATTTTGATCATGTGACTATTACTAGTTTATTGCCTATCGTTTATCTTGCGACCAAATTTATGACTAAACTATTTTAGTGATTGATTTAGACATTTATTAGGTCATTGTTTTGGTTGTTAATTTGATCATTAATTTATTCATTAAGTTAGTGATTAATTTAGTCATGGTAGTGATTTATTTACATATTAATTTAGTCATTAATTTATTCATATATTTTATCATTAATTTAGTCATATATCTAGTCAAATATTTAGTCATATATTCAATCATTAATTTAGTCATACTAGGGCACGATGGAATCAAACGACCATCGTTTTACATGTAAAGAATGTGCTCTTCCATTGAGTTAGTGCCCTTTAAAGAACAATAATAGCATGCATTCTATGTCAAAGTTGATGGACTTTAAAGAATACAAAGGGAATCAAAACTAGAGAGATGAATGTGATGAAGCAATTAATACGGGTCATGAAGAAGCATAAAAAATATATATGTGTGAAAGCCCATTTTACACAAGCACATTTTACTATAATAGTGCAATAGTTTTCTTACTTTTTTACTCGAATAGTTTACTCTAGAAACACAGATCAACTTAACAAATAACTTTAGAAGAAAGTTTGAATTAATATATTTTTCCATAATAGTGCACTATCACAGTGCAATAATCAAAACATCTTCTCTTTTAAAGCTCTTTTTAACAATACTTAAAATTGTAGCATGCCATTAAATTATTTGGAACTAAGGGACTCTTCTTACGGCTATTAAATTATAAGACCTATGTGATTTAACTACTTCTCAGAGATTCGTACTATCAATCTGTCTAGCAGTTTAGTAATTAAATATATAAAGTAATACATTTCATTGGTAAGTTTCAGAGAAATATATTTTCTTTCGAGTCATTGTTAAAATAGCCAATGACCTACCTTTAAAAGATTAAAACAATGTTGTAGCTACTCTCATTTAATCCATCTAAAAATACTTGAAATATTATTTAATGTACTTTTAGCAATTGGTTTTAATTGCAGTATTTCTTGGCTGGAAACATGTTTGATAACTTTTTGATGAATTTTGGGCTATCTTTTATGCTAAATTAAATAACTATTTTGGTGCAGCAATTGTATCTTCTTTTATTTCAAGGTTTTGCATGGTATGCTGAAAAATTCTATGGTTCATTAGATAATTTTAGACTGATGTATCATCTTCCTGTACAAATTTGTTGATCAAATATATTAGGAAAAAACTAAATAAGACATTCCACTAAAAATATTCTCTTTAAGTTTTGTTGAAGCAACTGCTAACCAGCCTTGATTAAAAAATATGGAAAGTAGATAGTGTAAGTTATAACTGCAAAAAGCTACATGCTTCAAATAATGTAAAATCTAGGACCATTTCTTGTATCTTGTTAAGTTGAATAAAAACTCATCCACTTGACTTTCCCATAGGGTATAAATCTATCCGACAAAGTGATCAGAAAACTTAAATAATTGTAATCTACTAGTAAATTTCACTGAAAGTGTATCGCCTTTAAAAAATACAAAATCTTGAGCAGTAAGTGTAAGTCAATCCATTTAAAAATAGGAGAACATAGTCTATGTTTAAAAGAAGCTGATTAAATCTCAAGAATGCTTGGTACACATTGTGTTTATTATAAGGGTTGGTGCAATTCAGTGAATGAGTCTTGATGACTATATTGAGTACGTTTGGTGTTGATTTCTAGAATGAATCAAATTTTTTTTCTCAACCAATCCTGTTTCTAATTTCAAATTAAAACATAAAATTCTACAGCTCCATCTGGGAGCATTAAAAGATACATTGTATCATCATACATTCTAAAAGAAATGACGAGAAGACATAAATTTATTATCATATTAACTATAATAAGAGACACATGTTTTTCATATATCAGAGTCACTAGATGGAGAACGTGTATTATACATTTTAGTTGAGATAGAGCACACAAATTATGTGAAAAAATGCCTCAAAGTGTGATCTTATAGAATACAATGGTTGTAGAATATACAAAAAATGGTGTTCTTGGGGGAATAGACACATAAAAGGTACTTGAAATGTTTGAAAAAATGTTGAAACATAGAAAAATAATGTGAAATGTTTAACAAAATGCCCCAAAAAGTTTTGGTTTCATATTTTAGGCTATGCTGATGCAAGGACGGTTAGGGCCAAGGAATGGCACACCCTAACCAGATCCACCTTTCTCAACAACACATGGAAGAAACAACAAAATAGTGGGAGAGAGAAAATACAAGATCATTCATATATTAACTTCAAATTGATTCATAAATCCTAGGCTGTAAGGCCTTGCCGGTTACATCCAGATTTATAGTGAAATACAGAAGTCCTCCAACATGTGAGGATCAACTAACAATCTCTAATCTTCTATCTTCTTACTTCTAACTGAACTCCCCAAAAAACTCACTCCCTAAACTCTAACCAAACAACTACATTTATACAAGAGGCTATCGAACTAAGTCAGCCTTCAAATCCATAATCAATGGAAGGAATAGTTAGATCTAGGAAAATGCGCTTCCCAATGATGGATACCAGCATTAAATCTGTGACCCAAAATCAATGCGCAAGTCGGCCTCAACAGGAACTCAAAATAAACTACTTTGTAAGCAAGGATGACCGAGCAAAAGACAAGCATCATTGAGCGCCAGTGAAACAACCCACCACCTAGGAGATAACCGACCATACTCGATAACCAAAGGAAACCGACCAACTACCAAACCAAATCGGTCAAAGAAGGAACTGAGCCACAGGATTTCTAAATCTTTTTGGTGACACAGGATTTCTAAGGACCCGAGATGCTCCTACATCATACACCTGGGGTTCTTTGAAATGATTCTCTGAATCATGAAACAGGTCTGGTCTGAGCTGCATCCACTTCAGACTGCAAAATCCAAGAACTTTCTTCAATTGGTCTATTCTTCCACTTTACCATATATTCCATATATTGTTTTCCTCTTGTACTCTTGCCAATTCTTTGTTCCAAAATCTGCTCAACTTCCTCTTTCTGCTTCTTAGGATATTCCATCGATGCTGCAATGTCTTCATCAGGTTCATGATACTCATCCAAATTGGTAATGTTGAAAATAGGTGATATGTCCATGTCATCAGATAACTCAATCTCATATGTATTTCCACTGTCAAATTTTCTCAAAATCTTGCAAGGTCCAAATTTCTTCATCTTCAACTTCCCATATGTTCCCACAGGAAATTGACCTTTCTTCAAATAAACCATCACTTCATCACCAACACCAAAATTCTTATGTCTCCTTGAGCTATCAGCTCTATCTTTGTATTTCTGATTACTCTCTTCCAGCTTCAGCTTCACATCTTCATGTAGTGTCTTCATGCACTCAACAAATTTTACTCCTTCAGCACTTCTCTTGCTTTCATCATCAATGTCTCTCAAGTCAGATATACCTCTTGGTTGTAAGGCATTTACAATCTCAAAAGGTGTTTTCCCAGTACTCCTATTCACTGAATTATTGTATGCAAACTCTTATTGTGCCAACACAAAATCCCATTACTCGGTGTGTCTCCAACTAAACATCTCAAAACATTTCCCAAACTTCTATTCACAACTTCTATCAGTCCATCGATTTGTGGGTGAAATGTAGAACTATATTTCAACTCAATGCCAAATTTCTTCCAAATGGTTTTCCAAAAGTATCCAACAAATTTACTGTCTCAATCAGGGATAATACTCCTCGGTAATCCATGCAATCTGTCAATTTCCTTAAAGAAAAGATCTGCTACATGTACTGCATCTGATTTCTTTCTACATGGTATAAAATGTTCCATTTTAGAAAATCTATCAACAACAACAAATATAGACTCATTACCTCTTACTGTCTTCAGTAAGCCAAGAACAAAATCCATACTGATGTCAATCCAAGGATTCTCACGAATAACAATCGGTGTATACAATCCAATATTCTGACTAACTCCTTTTGCAACTTGACAAACTCCACAACTTTTCATAAATTTCTTAACATCTTTACAGAATGTGGCCAATAGTATTTCTCCTTAAGAAAATTCCATGTCTTATCAACACCAAAATATCCAGCCAAACCACTACTGTGTTTCTCATTTATCAAATTAGTTCTCATTGCTCCTCTCGGTATACACAACTGAATATCCTTAAACAACATACCTTCCTGAATAAAATATTCATCCCATTTAGTATTCTATTGATCTTGAATAGGTGCTCTGCATTTTCTCCATGGATCAGAAAAATCAGGGTCAAACTCATATGAATCTCTCATCTCATCAAAACCAAGAACTTTAATTTTCATCTCGGTCATCAAAGATCTTCTTCTACTCAATGCATCAGCAACTTAGTTAGTGAATCCACTCTTATAATTTATCACAAATGTATAACTCTACAAATACTCAACCCATTTTATATGTCTCTAGTTCAACTTATTCTGACTACCCAAATATTGTAAAGCGTTATGATCGGCATACAACACAAATTCACTCGGTATCAAATAATGTCTCCATTTCTTCAATGCTTGAACAACAGCATATTATTTTTTATCATACATAGAATATTTCATTCTAGCATCATTCAACTTTTCACTAAAGAAAGAAACAAGTTTACCTTCTTGACTCAACACAGCTCCAATTGCACTACCACTTCAATCACATTCCACTTGAAATACCTTACTGAAATTAGGTAATGCCAAAATAGGCAATTGAACAACCTTCTGCTTCAAAATCTCAAAACTTTTATCAGCTCCATGTGTCCACTTGAATTCTCCTTTGTCTCTTCTCATAGTCTCAGTCATAGCATTACAAATTGCACTGAAATTTCTAATGAACTTTCGGTAAAAAACTTGCCAAACCATGAAATTATCTTACCTCACTAGCATTTTTAGGTGTAGGCCAATTTAAAATAACTTCAACCTTTTCAGGATCCATCTTCAAACCATCAGCTAAAAAAATAAATCCCAAATACACAATCTCCGCTTTCATGATTGAACACTTTTTCAAATTAATCAACAACTTTTCTTCTTTCAATCTCTGCAAAACTTGTCTAACATGAAACAAATGTTCTTCTATGGTCTTACTAAATATCATAATATCATAAAGATATACAATCACAAACTTACCCAAAAATTTCTTCAAAACTTCATTCATCAGCCTCATAACAGTACTCGGTGCAATAGGTAAACCAAAAGGTATAACCAACCACTCATACAAAACTTATTTTGTCTTGAAAGAAGTCTTCCATTCATCACCTTCTTTGATTTAGATATGGTGATACCCACTTTTCAAATTCAATTTTGGTAAAATACTTTGCTCCAATCAAACTATCAATTATATCATCTGTTCTCGGTATAGGAAGCCTATACTTCACTGTTATCTTATTGATCGCTCTGGAATCAGTACACATTCTCCATTATCCATTCTTCTTCAGTGCCAATACCGTAGGTATTGCACAAGGACTCAAACTTTCTCTGATCAAACCTTTATCTAGCAATTCATGAATCTGTCGGTTCAATTTCTGATTCTCGGTAGGTCTCAACCGATGAGGTGCCTTATTCAGTAAACTAGCTCGAGGGATAAGATCCATACAATGATCAATGCTTCTCTTCAGTGGAAAACCATCAGGTACATTATCAAAAATAATTTCACTTTACTCGATGAGTAATTTATCAATCTCCTCAGGAACATTGTCCTCTATTTTTTTACTCGGTTTGTTAGGAATCACAACAAAACATACGCCACTCTTTTTCAAGTCCTTAACAAACTTTCTTCCTTCCATCAAAAAATTTTTTATAGATGTGCAAACATTACTAATAGGTTCTTCCAGCAAAGGTTACAAGATTTTTCTCTTTTCATCAGCCAAAATAGTATACTTATGCAATCTTCCATAATATATAACATGTCTATCATATTGCCAAGGTCTACCCAATAAAATATGACAACAATCCATAGGCATGATATCACATAACACCTTATCATAGTACTTTCCAATCTTCAAATTCACATAACATTGTTCACTTACCAAGAGTGTGTGCTCATATTTGATCCATGAAATATGACAGGGCTTCAAATGTTCCAACCTTTTCAACTGCAACTTTGTGACCATTTCCTTAGATGCTAGATTCTTTGAGCTACCACTATCAATGATTACCATCCAAAAATTTTCAGAAACTCTACATCTGGTCTTGAACAAACTTTTCCTTACCAGATCTTCCTTTTTACCTTCATTCCACAATGCTCTTCTTACCATCAAGCTATTTTCCTTCTCAGGTTCATTCGGTGACTCTTCTTGCACTAAAGCATTTCTATTGTTGCCACCCTTCTTACTTGCATGTGTACATTCAAAAGATCTATGTCCTTCTCCACAATTGTAACAAGTTCCTCCAAAACTACCTCTTTTATGACCACCTCAGTAGTTACTGCCTCTACCTCTAGATGAACTTTCACCCTTCCACTCGGTCTTGCTTTTATCCAGATTTTTCTTTTCAAGTTTAGATCTACCAATTTAACCATGGGATCTACCTCTCCCTCTAGAGAATCTACCACCTCTACCTCTTTGTCCTTGCTCATGTCTCTTATTCAATTTCTCCTCAGCTTTCAATAGAAATTGATAAGCCTCTTCAATGTTCTCCAATTTGACCAAAATGATTTCCTCTTGGATGCAAACTCTCAAACCATTCAGGTATCTAGCAATCCTTTCCACATCATCTTCATCATGTCTAGATCTGATATCTAATCTATAGAATTCCTCAGTATATTCTTTTAACAAGCTATCTTTCTGCCTTAGACTTTGCATTCACCTAACTAGGTTAATCTGATAATCACAAGGTAAGAACTTTCCTTTCAATTTATTCACCATTTTATTCCATACCTTGATTTTTTCTTTTCCTTTCCTCTTTTTGTCCAGCTGCAGATGTTCCCACCATAAGGATGCATGACTTTTAACCTTTGTGCTTGCAATTTTCACCTTCTTGTCTTCAGGTATATTTTCATACTCAAAATAATTTTCCATCTCAGTGATCCAATCTACCAATTCATCAAAATCTAGTTTTCCACCATACTCAGGAGGATTAGAATATGGTTTAGACTTCAGACTTGTCAAAGCTTTCAAAAATATTTCTTCACCCTGGTCCATCACAGGTGTAGGTTCTGCATCACATTGTTCCACCTCAACTTCATCATCACTAACATCCTCAAGATGTATGCCTCTTCTTTGGGCTATTTCAACAACTTCTAACCTAGCAACAATTTATCTCAACATATCTGCCAATCCTGGATCTGCATCTCGCCTCCCACGAACCATCTTGAAAACCCTCTACAATTGCAGGTCATATCACAATCTACTACTCCATAACAATCAACTAGGGCTTTGCAAGAAAGAACCTACAAATCTAGATTCACAAACCTAGATCTAGATCTCACCTCGCTTTGATACCACCTAATGTAGGATGGTCAGGGCCAAGTAATGGCACACCCTAACCAGATCCACCTTGCTCAACAACACGTAGAAGCAACAACAACACCATGGGAGAGATAAAATGTAGGATCATTCATATATTAACTTTAAATTGATTCATACATGTCGGGCTGTAAGGTCTTCCCGATTATTGCTAGATTTACAACAAAATACAAAAGTCCTCCAACATGTGAGGATTAGCTAACAATCTCTAATCTTCTATCTTCTTACTTCTAACTGAACTCCCCCAAAAACTCACTCCCTAAACTCTAACCAAACAACTACATTTATACAAGAGGCTACCAAACTGAGTCAACCTTCATATCCACAATCAATGGAAGGAATGGTCAGATCTGGGACCACACGCTTCCCAATGATGGATACCAGCATTAAATCCATGACCCAAAATTAATGCACAAGTTGGCCTCAATAGGAACTCAAAATAAACTACTTGGTAAGCAAGGATGATCGAGCAAAATACAAGCATCGCCGAGTGCCAGTGAAACAACCGACTGCCCAGGAGATAACTAACCATACTCAATAACCAAAGGAAACCGACCAACTACCGAACCAACTCAGTCAAAGAAGGAACCGAGAAACACAGACAAACTTCAAAATCTTTTTGGTGACACAGGATTGCTAAGGACCCGAGATGCTCCTACATCATATGCATAGATGGTTCTATTGAAAATGCCTTAGAAAAATTTAAGAAAAATCAATTGGAAGGCATAAAGATAGAGTCAACAACATGTGAGAGAATCCTCCCAGCCTATGCCAACATGGGACCTTTAGAACAAAGCACACTTAATCAACCAAAACCTTAGTTTAAATTATATGTATCATCCTCTACAACTTAACATTTTATATTTTATATTACAATAAAAAACCTATATAAATATTCATAGCTTTGTTTTAGACATTAATGAATTGTACCACTACAAAATCCCTTTTTGATAACTAATTTTGGGTAGTGGTCTGAATTATTGACACCCATGTGACCCATGTGCCTAGTTAAGGCTATGAAATATTTGAGAAATAGGGTAGGAATCAGGAACCTCATTTGGCTACTAAAATGTTCATGTTCAGTGAGAGATTGTGATAATACTATTGTAAATTGGTCAATTCATGCCTCATTTTACAACTCTCATTGACTAAACCATAGATTTAAAACTATTCAAGTCAGTGATATGACACTGTGCAGTATGTTTGGGCTACCTTATCATCTTGTATTATATCTTATAGTAATTGGAATGTGTGTGTGTGTGTGTGTGTGTGATAAAGGGTGCTCCCCTTAATACCACAAACACATAACAGAAACAGAGAAACAACAACAATTTGCAAGAACAAAAAAATGGGCTTCTTATTATTTCCACAAATGTGGAATTAAAAATTTTAGAATTACAATATGCAAAGCCAAATGGGCATTTTCGCTTACAATATTCCGTAGGACAAAGCCTCGAATCATTACCCAAAATTGCCCAGAACTGCCTAGACAACACTATAGGCCTTTCTTATATAAGCAATTTCCACCGCCCAAGAAGCTTCCATAAATTTAGCCCTTAAGGCTGACTACTATAAGCATTATTTTATTTTCATTTTATTTTACATAGGGTCGGCTCCAAATAATTACAAAATATGTTTTTAGGTACCCCAACTTCCAGAGGCCATAACATTTTAACCGTAGCTTCAGTTTTTTATTATAACCACTTTTCATAAATGGCAGAACTTGATCTACAGTTCCTGACTCACGCAAGCTCCAATCAACTGAGGATCGATCGTGACCCAGAGCTTCTAAGGCTTTGAAAATTGAGCTTAAAGATTTCAAACCCAAAAACCTCAATAACTTCACTGGTACATATGGTATGGCAATGAAACTCAACTGGTAAAATGATATGAGTAAGATGAACCTCCACCTGTGAAATCAGAACATTCTAAGATCATATTACCAACTTACTAAAACTAGTAAATTTCCATAAATAGCAGCTCTACACAAGATAGCCCTTATTGAAAAAAAATCAAAAATATTTTTGGGTGATGCAAGATTTCTCTTACACCCAAGATGCTCTTGTATCAAACACCCGAGGTAATTTGAAAAGTGACCTTGTCACTTCTCAGGTGTGAAGAGGAAAACCAAGATGGTTAAGCTCCTCCCTTGTCAGCCATGATGAATCTTCTAGAGGTCATCCTTTCCATTTGACCAAATATTCTTCATATGTCTTGTTCCTTGTGCTTTTTCCAACTTGACTATCTAGTATATCCTTAATCTCCTTAGTAGCTGAAGTAGTTGTTGGAATACTCCACTGTGTTTCTATGATCTCATCTTCAACACCTCCTTCATGATACTCTATCAAATCTTAAATGTTAAATACTAGTAAAATATTCAGCTCAATAGGAAACTCGACCTCATAGGTATTTCTTGAATCATGCTTCTTCAATATTTTACATGGCCCAAACTTCTTCATTTTCAACTTGTTATATGTACCAGCTAGAAATCACTCCTTCCATAAATAAACCATGGATTCATCCCCAACTTAAAATTCCTTATGCCTCCTTTTCTCATCTACCTTAGCCTTATACTATGCATTCATCTTGGTAATGTGCTTCCTCCACTAGTACAAAAACAACAATATATGACTAAATAAACTACTAAAAATTGTAGATAAATAACTCATTTTGGTCATGTGACCAGTAGTAGTTTATTGCTGGTCATTTATCTCATAACCAAATTTATGACTAAACTATTTTAGTCATTGATTTGGTCGTTTATCTAGTCATTTATTTGGTTGTTTATTTGATCATTTATTTGGTCATTTATTTGGTCTTTTATTTGGTCTTTTATTTGGTCGTTGATTTGGTCATTTATTTGGTCATTTATTTAATCACTGATTTAGTCATTTATTTAGTCATTTATTTAATCATTTATTTAGTCATGTTAGGGCACGATGGAATCGAACTACCATCCTTCTACTTGTAAAGTAGGTGCTCTTCCATTGAGCTAGTACCATTTAAAGAATAATCATATCATGTATACTAGTACTTTCCATTAAACATGATTTCAAGTTTTTCCATCTATAGTTCAAGGGCTATAATAGTAAATGGTTATGAGAATCATTTAAGACAAAGTATGTCAAAGACTGTTATGAGGCAAATATTGTGATTGTCATGTAAAGAGAAGAATTGCAAGTTCCATCACAGTGAGAAGCACATTCTATGCATGAAAGAAAATGTAAATTTCTTGATCTAAGGGGCACTAAAATGGCAAAAAATAGAGTAGCAACCTCCATGCAATTTCATGAGTAAAGGAGAAAAATTCAAAGATTTAAACTCTTCCTAATGACTGTAACTGGACTAAGTACCATTGAAATTTTCCTAATGACTGTAACTGGACTAAGTACCCAACTTTAGACTAATCCAATCCTTAATCCAAAAATTCACTTTCTAGACCATTGTCATGCACCTAGAGCCTCCAACTTGTCCAATCTTCAAGCAAAGCTTCCACCCTTGTTCTAGCACCTTAGAACATCATAACATGGCCAACGTACCATGTTCCACCAGCCCTCCAAGTCTGGTTGAGAGATCTGTAATGCAACTCACTCCAAGAGAATAATCTCCTAGTAGCCCTGTCCAGTCAGTAATTGCCTTTAACTCACAAACTTTCCAAACAACTAGGGAAATCCTTGATAGTTCTAGACACGCTTTACAATGCTACTAAACATATCCCAAACCTAGGGTATGTTACTTTGGATAGCCCGAGTTCCTTCAGCAATTTGAACCAATTTCTCGCTAAGCCTTACTAACTCATCTTCAACAACTTGTGATCTACCCTCCAACCTACATAATTTATGATCACATTTGTCAAGTTTATTTCAAATATTATGTAATTGACTCTAAATAGTGCTTGAACAATAGTAAAGCTTTTCTGGTCAGGGGTTGCTTGATCTATCTTACTAATAACACCAATGGTACATGTACCTAGAAATTCAAATGATTAAGACAAAAGTAAGGAAATAAGAATACCACAAACATTTCCTACTACTGCATCTTCCATTTCAACTTAAAATACAAATGAGGAATACAGACCATCAAGATCAAATTCAAGAGCCATTTTATCAGCTTCCCTATTTCAGTTAAGAGTTGAATGTTCTATGACTTGAAATTCAAGAGAGTATTTTGTAGAAATGAGAAGATTGATTTCAAATGTACCTGATCACTTTCATCTAAGAATGGTGTTAACTTGTCCAAAATTAGCACCCTACTTGCCTCTACCAATGCACCCGCCATATCAATTCTTTGCTTCTAACCACCACTTAGAGTTTGGAATGGCCCCTGCAAATAGAAAGTGATTCATGGTGAGTGAGAATACCAACCTTCAAATATTTAATGTACAATCCAACAACTCTAAACAAAACAATAATAGGAATGCAAGCCATACTTGTATGTATTGTACCATTCTTGTATCCCATACTATTGTTTTGGTGCCAGAGAATTAGATATGCCACCTTGATCATTAGTTAAAACTAAAAAACATGTCAAACTCAAGTCTTTGTACACACATACATATTGTTATAGATATTGGTTGCAATCACACTGAGACCACTGAACAAACCAAAAAACTAATATAGACCAACAATGTCCTCTATGTCTCTTGTAACCACTAATCTAACCATGTTTTTTTACTACTTATGAATTGGATTTGTTTATCTCTGTTCCTTAGCTCACTGTCTTTATGAATATCCAATGCCATTTCATGCAATGTTATCTCTATTTTTCAACTATTGTTATGGTCTGTCACAAATCATTTGATTATTTTAAAATCTTTATGCTTGTTTTCAACTCTTTCACATTTTGCAGTAGTTGATTAATATTTCTAAAAAAATAATCTTTGAATGAATGCAGGAAGCGAGTTCAAGTCTTCAAATGCATAAAGTCGGGCTAATTTAGTGCATCCATTAAATTGCAGCACACAAGTTAGATTAATTTAGTGCACCCATTTGGAGGGAAATATGTTGATTGGATGGTCAGTGAATTGTTGAACCACCTCTAGTGGAGCCAAACCTGCAAAGAAGTACAAGTCCAAAAAAACTATCATTATCAAAAAAATTAGTTTAGCCAAAGCATGAAAATCATAGATAAAAACATGGATGAAAATCATGGATAAAAACCTTTGCTGAAATTAATGAATGAAAAGAAAAAAAGTTCCATGAAATAAAATCAATCAATCATGCACAGAAGTATATCCAAAACTATTTCAAACCCCTGAGCAAAAGCTACTAGCTATAACAACATATGCTCTAATTTCTCAGAAGCCACTTAATCTAGCTTTAGTAACCTCTACATGGCAACCATGGGTTCAATAGGTTAAACCAAATTTGAATAGGAGGAGAAAAATGCTGCAATATAAAACCATAACACTGGCAAGGATTCAACTGACAAACTTCCTTGTCAAATGGACAATATAGCATAACTTTTATAGAGAAATGCTAGAGAAAACTTGAGTGGATTCATTAAAATTCACTTACCAATTTTATTACAAAAGAATGAACAATAGACATATGACCGAAGGTCAAATTAAAAATAGCATACCTTGGATTAATCTTTCCTACGCAGATAAGAAGGGGCACCAATATTAAAAGAGGAACCTGAGCTTCCCCTTGTCCATTGGACCAGTCTGCACACAATCTGAAAGCTTCATCAATGCAAAGAATTGGAGCTCCCCCATGTTCACCATATTCGTCACCAGAAACTACATAAACTGCCCTAGGAAATATACGATTGAACTTCCCAGTCACCCAATGCTCCTTTCCAACACGTACAAGTGCCTCCAACAAACGACATAAAGCATATGGCCCCAACTAGGAACCTGCGACTAAGCTAGTAGGTTTTCCATATTCTAGTATATTATGTATAGAGAAAGGACACCCCTCAGACAAGGAATCTCCAAAACATGGCAAGATCTTGATATACTCCCAATCAAATGGCTACATCACCAACATGGGATCACTCTTGTGAGCTACCCTGCAATGATTCAATTTTGTAAAAGTGGAAGAACATGTGGAGAAAATGCTCCATGTCCATTTTTGTAAATTGTTTATCCACCCAGTTCATCACAAGTTTTAAAAATACATAAATGATTTTCATGCTTTGGCTAAACTCTTTTACCTATCTTCGATTGTAAAATCCGCATGAATATAGAAAAAATAACAAAAAATATGGAAAACAAATTAACAATTTAGAACAAATAAGAAGTGGAGCTTGTATATATAGCATTCATGTTTATTCTAGATTTTATTTTCAATATTTGACATCATTTCTAATTAATGACCAAAATGTACAAGGAAATTAAAATGGTTTGTAAAAATTGAATGTCATAATGAAGCACTGAATCAAAACCATGCAAGAAAACTGTAAAGAATTGACTACTCCTGGAAAATGTTAATCTCACACTTTTAGATGTTTGTGCATGGAATCAAAATAATGTCTACCATTGACTTTTGAAAGAAAACAATCTGCAAAGGGAAACTTCTTTAAATGTGCAACTCAAGAGTAATATAAATTCAATCAATTTAAATAATTGATTCAAGTTTCATTAGTGTGAATCGGTCCACACGTAGCCATTTCTACTTAAGAAATATTTGTCTCCAATTGAGCTTCAATAACATATTTGAATTCTAAGAGTTGTAGCAGTCAAGCAATAGAATCCTAGAAGAAGTGAAGTAATAATAAAGATTGTAAGATCTAAATCAAAGATTTTGCATCAAGGATGATATAGTGACATGATCTTAAAACTGTGACAAGGTTTGTAATATATTTAAATAATAGCAGTAAGAGGTGACTTGCCATGAAGACTATCATAGTAGGGCCACACAAGAACAAAAAATAGAAATGGTCAAAAGGATGAAAGAAACAAGAGAATAAGGATAATGATCTATTCAAATCATCAAGACAAGATTAATAACAGTGTTAAGAATCAGTTTTAGCAGTGAAAGAAGAGAGAATAATAACATCATTAAAGTTCTTCAAAAGGGTCACCTTCCTATGACACAAACATAATATCAGTTTGCAAGATGCTGGCAAAAGTTGTCGAATTTGGCTTTACACCTGCCAATTGCAAGAAAAGCAACATAAAAAATCCCATGAACTATATGCAATAGTTAGATCAATACAAATTCTTTTAAGTTACAGTAAGCCATTCTGCTAAAGGTATGTATTGTTGATCAGTAAACATTCACTTTTTACACTACTGAAACGAATCATTTCATTGTTTATACGAGGACAACATACTTATAGTCATGTTCAACATACTTATAGTCATGTTTACCACCATTATCAACAAATCAACAAAAACCAAATGTTCTAATGTAGCAAACACCATGTTTTTGAATCATGAAATGTCACAACAATCACAAATTCTAGAAAATACTGAGTTTGTTGGGCATGTCAAGAAGACACATACAAAAGAGGAGATAGAAAAATATTGGAAATTGAGAAGCCATAGTATCAACTCCAGTGAAACTAGTGATTAACACAAATTGAATATTATGCCAAGTTTCACTACTATTTTTTGTACTAAGACTAGTGTCTAAATTTTGTAACACTAACTGATATAGGAAACTATTTGGTAGAAATCCATACTTTGAGAAAGAGTCTGCCAAGGTATCCCTATGTAATCAACTACCACTGACAAATATGATATTTTAAAGTTCCTTTTTCAAAATTTGTGTCGCCTTTGTTAAGCTCTGACTGGTTCAAAATACTTTAATCTATAGTATTATATTCTTTTAGCTGCCTTTTTTTTAAATGACATGAAATTTCCTAGAGATTGTTTAATTTCAGGCTTTAGAAGGTAGTTGGAACTTGGAAGTATAACTATCTTATAGCAATTTTAAATGAACTGTAGCCATTTTAACAATTGTTGTACAATATTTGGCACGAGTTTTATAGTCTAAGTTGTATTGATAAGATTTTTCAGTTTAAGGTATGTGCTAAATACAACATACATCAAGAATAATGAGCAGTCCTAGAATTATGTCTTCCTACCCAATCATGTTGAGAACTAGCTCACAGATATAGAAATACGACATAATAACAATTTTAAATGCTACCAAAAACCTCATTCCCTTGCTTTATTAAAAAATAATCTTACATTTAAAATCTAAGAATTATCTAGTCTATTATAACTCAACTAATACATACAAGTTAAAATAGACCTAAATAAGGGTCGTCTACATTAATGCAACTGCATTAAAACCTTTTCCCATATGGATTTGAAACCATTCATAATCAATGGTAGGACTTAGAGAAGATAAATTGGTTTCAAATTTCTACTGCAACCTTTCCAAGAGATAGAGTGATTTTATCTCACTTGTAATTTTAAACCTATGGTGTTTATTTTTGGTTTTTTCTCTCATATTCCTCTCAATATTTTGAGTGAAAACATATTTCACTCAGTTTGTGTCATCTCAAGTTTGCAATCTAATCATGATGTTATCATGATAGCAATCCCAAATCCCCCCTCAAACAATTGATTATATATAACAAGAACTTTGTGAACACATGTCTATTAGGACCCATATATAGATAGAGTTAGAATTCAAAGAGAAATCATTCTTATCAATTAAATACAAACAAAATATGTATAATGGGATAAATTTTACCAAAGTTCAATGAATATAAGAAAATCAACAACTTACTTGGATACGAGGTCCCCACCTCCTTCTAACACATGCTTTAACTGTACTTACTCTCTAATCGCATTCTTCAACTTTTGTTTGAATATATTTCTCATCGTGATTTCCACCTTTTGACAAGATACTACCATAGCCACATCCATGAATATTTTTATCCTGGATTTTGAAACAGTTTGTCAGTTTCCCTCTAGCACTGCACCAAAGCATGGTTCGCAGGCACAAAAATTTGACAGGTGTAAAAGTAGTGTCTCCCCAACATCTATCCACCTGGCAGCAGGCCTTGGTTGCCACAAGCTTTATATCATCACACTGTATTTTGTGGAGAATTCTCCCAAAATTTTCCCCCTAGGTCTGTCAAAATGTAAAAGCAATACATGCATCATAATATATTCATGGCCATGTATATATGTTACGTCAGATAATGTTTTTTCTTTCTAAAGAAGGTGTTACATGATTTCGATCTGATGTTTATCAAGAATAAAACCTTCGGGGAAGGAGATATACATTTCTACTCTTCTAAGAAGCTTGTTAATATCCACATCATAACTCCAAGATTTTACAGTCCTCATCAACTGCATATCCGATATAAGACAACACCTTCTGCATACCATGCTTGATGAAGCACTTGGTTACTCCCTTCTTGTCATGGTATGCTGAATAAAGGGTTTCAGGATTCTTCCACATATCTGCACAACATAAAACCTTTATTGTCAGAAACTTTTTTCTATGAACAATCACTTTTGATTTTTGAGTATGGTATGAATTAGCATTCATTAGTAAGTCTTACCTATGTAGAAAAGTAGTTGACAACTGAATCCCACAGCCTTGAAAATGTCCTTAAAAAAATCTGCAGCATCTTCCTTTGTCAGATTGCCAACACTGCTTCCAAGCCATGCAATGCAGAGTTGCTACTGAGGATAACAGCTTTTCACCTTGAGCAAACCCTGGATAAAATCTGCATGTATCAAGTCTATGGCACCAGGATCCAGTTATGCAACAAGATCTCCCAGGTTTCTTCTAGCCTCTTTTAGTGCACTTTCAGAAACATCAATTCCCACATACCTGCATCTGTATGGATCACAAAACCAAGAACAAGAAATTCAAAGAGGAGCATAAACATTTATATTTTGTGGTCTTTATCTGCACAGAAAAGGTAAAAACAAATACCATAGATGTTGTTTACCAAAACAAAAGATTTTTAAAAATGTTATCACCTTCCATGAATGTGATGAATAGCAGAAAGTAGAGGAGCAGTCTTGCAAGCATTGCCACAACCCAATTCAACAAACAAACTTCCAGGGATAATGGCCTCTGCTATCTCCACTGCCTTGTCTTTAAACAGTTCGACTTCTGCATTGAACAAGTAATACTCTTGGATACCTGTAATCTCCTTTAAAACCTGTGAGCCTTGAGTGTCATACAGTAAACTGAAATGAATCTGCCTCTGCTGTGTCCTCAGCCCATTTAACACAATTTGCTCCTCCATATTTATTTCTATGTTTTCTGAAAGCAGATGCGAGTCATTTTATAACAATCTTTTGGAGGGATTCCTTCCTGGTGTATACTGTGTAGGTGTTCACTACAATTGGCTTAATATTTGTGCACATTTAAAAGTGAAGATTGACGCGTCTTTGTTCTCTTCTCTAAGGTTGAAAATATGGTTGTGAAACCTGTTGAAGAAAACATTGTTGACAGTTAGCTTAAAATATTTTGTATAGATTTGCAGAAATAGGTGGTGATATGCAATGGGTACTAACCGCTATTTTTGCTGAATGCAAAGCTCATCAGCTCCTCAATGGAGGCAGTGGCGATCTCTAATGATTCATGTGAATCACTATAAGTCTTGTTTATGAGCATTTAGGATATTTTTGCGGAGTATTGTTAATTTTTTTTCTCATACTTTTTTATATAATTGATTAGTATTGAAAGCTTTAATCTGCTCACAAAGGTTTAGGGGATGAGAATCATAAATATCGTTGATCTGTTGAGTACTTAGTGAGTTCTGATTTTACTAGGAAGAGATTAAGCTGCATAAATATCAGATACATGTTAGTGACATATCATTTCATTAGTAACTACCTAGTAAATTGCATATCAGATTGCCTACGGATAGAATGACCATGTCATTACGCTCATTCTTCTCATAGGACAATGACCATGTGACCTTACATAATTCTAATTTTAAATGCTTGGAATTTCCATTTCTCTGTCAAATAGGGGTTTCGATCAAACTTAGATACAATATTTTCTACAAACGCTTAAATTAAAGTTGTGTTGTATGTTTCCACAGTTTATTGTATAGCATTAAAGTTCTGTTATAAGAAATGGTGATTTAGTGTTTATATTGCTATGGTTTAAGCTGTATATATTATCCTGAATGTTGTGTTTCATTTTTCTATTCCAATTAGTTCTTGGCTGGATTGAAAGAATTGTTCAATTTAATAACTTTATTACCTCCCAAGAGGAGTCTGTCAGCACCATGAAATGCCAATCTTCTTTCTGGCTTGGCATTTATATCCACTAAGCAGTTATCTTTTCACTTTTGGATACTTAGGTGCCGCAAGCTCTGACTTTGTCCATCTATTTTTCATCCAAACTTTTCAAGCGTCCAAGCTGTCCGAAACAATCAGGAAGTTTGGACAGGCTTTTGCATCTGGACAATTTTAAAACTTCTAAAGCCCCAAGACATCCAAAGTCGCTGCACAATTTCTGTATATTATCACATCCTGATAATTCTAATCTTTCCAAATAGCTAAGTTTCCCAAAACCTTCAGGTAGCCTTGACAAGCTTTTGCATCCACACATTCTTAATCCTCTTAAACTTTCCAAGCAATGAAAGTCATCGGACAATGCTTGCAAACATTCACTTTCATCTAAGTATAGTTCTTCTAGGCAACTTAGTTGACTGAAGCCGATGGTAAGCATCTTTAAGCTCCTATAGCACTCCAATGATAGATTTGTCAATGTTGTGAACTTGCAAATTTCTTATGGCAGATCAATCAAACTTGAACATCCCGAAAATGATATTCTACTCTTCCAGAAAGACAACTCGCAAACCTTGTGTGAGAAACTAGTCAACTTATTACAATCCCTAACATCTATGAATTTTAAGGATGGTAAGTTTTCAAGCCCATCTAGTAGCCAATGGAGGTTAGTGCAATTTGACAAGTTCAGTTCTGTAATGATAATAGCTTCTTGAAATCACATGGGAGCTCTTGCAAAATTTTACAACCACTCAAACGAAGCATAGAACGGGAACTTAGTTCGCCAAATCCTTCTCTTAATCGCATTAGGTCATCACATCTGCCTAAATACAACTCTTTGAGTGATCGGAGCTTCACAATTGTCCATGGTAGTTCCTTCAAACCTTTTCTTTCTGACAATCTTAGCCTATGCAGACTATACACCTTCGCAAAATTTGTGACTTCTGTAATATGAAATCCTCTCAAGTGTCAACAGTAACCACCATGTCATTGTTTTTTACAAGTGCTATGAATTCTACAGTGTTCTTCTTGTTGAACTTTATGTTGTCCCTTACACCATAGAAACATCAGCAACATCATTGATTCTCTTTGCGATTAATTTTGACAACACCATTGTCATCTTCCCCTGTCTTCCTTTTATTGAATTGACACTAGTGTTATAACTTTAATTCTGTCCACTACACAATGCCCAGCCAAAAAAACACTTTCTCCTACTCCCCTACCCAAGGCAGGGACTCCAGCTGCGTGCAACCCTTGTTTATTTTGTTTTCATTTCTCTTGAGGCTACTTTTGTGAAATGTTTCCTGACAGAATTGTTTAGTATTGAAAGTATAGAAGCTCTGCTGATAAATAATTTAGTATTGAAAGTATAGCAGCTACTGCTGATGTTGTAAATGCAATGGATGCCAGAGATATTTTCATGTGGAGGGAATAAAAGAGATGGGATCATTTTCATATGTTAAAATTAATGTATCCTTCTTTATAAAGCTCATATATCATACAATATATTTTTTCTTAAAGATGGAATAGGAGTGATCTGAAATGTTGATGTAAAAAAGCATACACAATTGAATCCAAGAATACATGAAAGTGTCTTAAGAGGTGATTTTGGCTACTATTGGATTGGGGTATGTTTCCAAATTTGAGCATTTTAGCATACAAATGTTGGACTCCTTTTGCAAAGTTTAACATTTAAGCCTAATAAGCATGTATTGGATGCTTGAGTTCAAGAAAGACTATTGATGAACCTATAACTAGTAGAATGGAAGAGTGATTGAGTTGGAAGAAGGCACACTACATCCTAGAATACGAAGTGCCCAAAAACTCAAATAGTAAAGCAACCTACCATCATGAGCATGGTCATGGAAAACTTGTAGGTTTGAGTCCTAGCTTGTCTAGCTAAGTATCCCTATGTAGTTGTAACCAAACATACACTATTATAAAATTTTAAAGAAAAGTGATAAAATCCAAGCATAAGTTACCTAAACTGTACATAGTTGACATAATTCTCATGACTTAACAAAACATCCAATTCATGATTAACTTGATTTCTGAACTCACCACTCCACTTGCAAGAACTCCAAACCTGATTCAAATACCAAATATGATATATTAATGTTCTTGATTTGATTTTGTGTATCCTTTGAAAAATAACAACTTCAAACACAAACATTATCCTATCAAATGCCCTACCCTTGCTATTGTGTCAGAACTTCCAGTTACAAAGATACTTCCATTTGCATTGAAGGCACAATAGAGGATCTGACTTCCACATTGGCTTGCATAATGAGAGGGATCATTGGCCTTTAAACCATTAATTCTTGCACGTACAAAAAGACTCCTAGATCACTATTTAATTAAATAAATAAATAAGAAATATACATACTAACACATGTCAGCTCACCTGCTATCTTTTTTACAGGCCTTGCAACATAAACTCGTGGCTTAATATTAAAATCACAAGCATCCCAGATATGACATGTTCCATCATCAAATGACGTTAAGCACACCACACACAAGAATACCATATATTACTTGGGTTGAAAGATAACATCCATTCTAATAATATTAGAATAAATTAAAATTTTAACATTACATTACCATCAATGAATACAAACTTCATAGAAAAATAACAAAAATCTATCCTGACAGAAAATGACTCAAATCCTAGGACATGTCAAGAACAAAATTGAACAGCAAATCATCCATGATAGAAGTTGCACCCAGATTACGAGATTAATCTAGGATCAAAATAAGTCGGTCAAAATCGAGCGCATTTGCTCTCACCAAATGCTAATGCCATATCCCCCTTATTTTAATGGAAAATATGCTGAATAATTCATCTACAAGCTTCCAAGAGCTTTCTATTAGATCCCCTATAGCTTCTTCCTTAGATCATGATAGATTTCTATTAGAGGCCCTATAGCTTCTTCTCAATTTCTCAAGTACAAAGGAAAAATGTTCAAAATATGCTCAACAATTTGGAAAGAAAAGATAAATTAGAAACTTTAGTAAAGTAGCTCATAATTTTTTATTTTTCCCTGTTTTAGTAAATAACTCACATTTTTATCAATTAAATAACATTTTTATCAATTGAGCATGACAATGGCCAAGTCTTTCCAAGTACAGCTGCCATGTCAAATAGTGTGTTTGAAGAAAAATTAGAAAATATCAAATGAAGTAGTCACATTTAAAGCAGGTCTAAAATGCTATCAATATCACACTCTCAAGCTGGTTTGGCACTTTTTTCAATCTAGCAGCCAAAATGGAAGACCACCTCTACTCCAATTACGATTAATGAACCTTTGGAGAGCACTTTAACAGAAGGAGAAAAGATTTCTTGACCAACCATTATGCTTACTACTGGAGAGGGCACTAGGCTTCAGCAACAGTCTACAACTATAACAGGACCAAGTGACTCATACATGGGAGATGATAAATTTAGAGGCTCCCCAAGGCCAACAAAATCTAATCAGTTGTGCAGGATACACATGGATGGAACCCTAGAGCTCGAAAAGCATGCCACTAGTGTCTTGCAGCAAATAGATAGTTGTCCCAGCTTCTTTACTATAAAGAGAAACAATAATAAAGCTAGAAGTGCAAAGTAGTTCCTATTCCTAACATAAAGGGAAATGGATATTAAAGATGCCAATTATGTTTTTGGTGCACTGTATAAAGAACCTGTGATAATACTAATCCAAGGAAGTTACCAAACAAGTACCCCTAAAAATATGTACACAGACACACTTGGACCAGATAATAAAATTGAGCGAGGGGAGGGGACAGGGGGTATAAATAATATAAGAAATTAAATAATAACCACACACCCTTGATACAGGCAACTAAATTATGATTCAAGAAATTCAAATTACTTCATAATTTCCAATACTTAATGATGCATGCTAATATTTGACACTCGTGTTAAACTTAAAGTTGACAGATATGATAATGAGTACTACAAAGGATACATTCAAGATGATGAATTATGTTTTTATGATTAGGCATAGTTGTCAGTGATGTTAACTATCAGTGTTCTTAAATCAGCTCGAGTAAATTGTTGGCCCATTGAGGTTTATTACAAAATAATACAACCAACAAAGTAGAACTCATTTATATCTTTTTATAGTATAAATAGTTTCAAGACTGTAATGTTAAACATTGACCAAATAATTATGTGTTAAGACAACAATTATTGCAATTCACTCAAAGTTTTTGTGAATAACATGAAGGTACAAAATTAGTATCTCTAAGGACTATTGATCATAATATTTGAAAGATCTATGAAGCAAAAGTGGAAGCATACAAAATGATGACAGTTACAGTTGGGAATGTAAAATAAAATATAAGTGAAATACGCCAATGAATTCACTTGCACTATAAAGAAGAAACAACTCCAAAAGCATTGAATTAGTATTTTTTTTCAAGTTTATCATTTGCAGTATACATATAACGAAACACAAAAAGGGAAAATATCTTGTTGTCCAAATACATGTGTTTATGAGAATTACTAGAATTTTCATTAACATTTAAATGATTAATGAATTATGATTTTAATTAAATGAAATGATGGTTTATTTCATGGCATGCTCCAACAAAAAAGCATGTGATCATATGTTCCATGCCTATTTTGGGACACAGATAGATAAGCACAACATGAAATGGCAGGATGTGTTTTGGGCTCACAGTGTGGGGAGGCCATTTTTAAGGATGACAATTTTCCATAGTACAATTCAAGAACCTCAGCACTACCTCCAACACTTGTAGGTTTCTTCTTCTGCACTATCAAAATTCTTAAAAAATTGCAAGAGTCCCATAGATTATTATTTGGTTTCCCTTGAACTTTACACTCCATCCTATAATGCATTCACAATAATCATTTTGAAATGTAGTTCTAAAGTACCTGGTTCTAAAAGCTATAGCCATGGTAGACTAAAAACATCAAACTCAAGTTGAAATAGAAAATATAGTAGCCATTGGGCTCATAGAGATATCCCAAGGTATCAAAAGATTTGCAAATTCTGAAGTCGTTGAAACAAATGCAATTCAAAGAAAAATTATAAATGGAAGGAAATAATAACCAAACTACAGTCAAATAAAAAATATAACACAACAAAACATAATCTACAACCCCCCCCCCCACCAAAAAAAAAAACTCATTGGAACCATGGCAAAGGCCTTACCTCAAGATTGTGCTTTCAACGATGCCAATGGGAAAAATTGGGCACAACTTGTACGAAATATATGACAAAACCCTACCAAAGAAGATTTAAAAATCAAACAAACCAAGTCCAATTTCCCTACAACTACGCCTCCAATTTATTCTCGGTAATCAAAGAGTATATCATCTGCAAATATCGAGGTTTTAGGGCTCTTAGATTCTCAAATTTGGAACAAAGTTCTTGCAGCACGTCAAAACTGTTCTGGAACTTTTTTTCAGGTTTGAAGCGAGGAATGTTTCAACTACTAAAAATTTGTTTAGAAATAACTAATCACAATGGACATTGGCTATTTAAAGTTAACCGTCATATCACTATGTGAAATGAGATTTCAATCTATATCCACAGTCAGATTTGGCAGGTCACCGGATGCTCTACCGTGGAGGGATTAAATTCAGATTTCAAACTTGATTACTCCCATAAATTTTGTCAAAAAAATTTACAATTAACATTTATAGAGTACAATAGCATAAATTACAATTGACATTTTTAGAATACAACAACTTAAAACTTCAGTTGCAACCAAAAATTTCATCTCTGACTTACAAAAATGGAAATAAGCCAGACAGATAAACCTAACGAAAGAGATAACAATGGGCAACCACATCTAGCCATATCATCACCTACCAAGAGAAATTTAGGGTCAATTTAAGATAAATGCACCCAATCAAGAAAGTGAAAGAAAAAAGCATCTACTTTAGATGTTTAACTTAGAGAGATCTAGGCTAGGGGATGAATACCGTCTCCATTCATGAAGAATGAAACCATCCTTTTGCATCTGTTCACGAGGAGGAAGAATTGGACCATCAAAGGGCATGCCATACCCATAGACATCGAAGGGAGTTTGCTTCCCATTGAGCTCAATGGAGGCTACTTGGGGCGAGTAATCCAGAGGATGAAATTTGTATCCCTGGCTTAACATCATGGGAGATGGAGTCTTGACCTATTGTTGCTGCATCAAATCATCCTCATCCTCAGAAATGACTTCCAATATAGGGTTATTCTCACACAAATTTCTGGACAGAAAAAATGGTTTTTTTTGCCCGCATGAGAGAGGAGGATTCTGGCGGGAGGTTATTCTCCCACAAATTTCTAAACTGAAATTTTTTATTTTTTTTCCCACGTGAGATGCTAGGATTTAGAAATTGCATTTTGGTGTGCAATGAGTATGCCTAAGAGGTTTGGAAGGTCAATCATAGAAATAATTGATCTTTTTTTATACAATTGTGCATACATGAGGTCATGGTAGGCAATTTATAAAAAAGATGTTATTTGCACAGCGAAAGTTTGGAATTAGGATCCAAACATGATAAGAAGAAAACTGTTGAACTAGGAATTAGATAATCAAGAGCCATTAACAATGGGATCATATTATGTTCTTAATTAGGAGCGAGGGAGGAGGCAGGAGAACACCAAGAGATAGGGGATAGAGATGGAGAAGAAGGATATGGAGAGAGAGAGAGGGGGGTGTAAAATATATAAGTTATATAGAGGAAGAAAGATAAAGAGATATATATAGAGATGGGGAGGGATAAATAGACACCATGTGTATGTATAAGTGAGAAGGAGATGGAGAGAAAAATGGAGAGGGACATATAGAGAGGAGGGGAGAGAAATAGAGAGAGAAAAGAGGAGAAGTATATTATAAATATAGAAACGAGTGATAGTGATATAGGTAGAGATAGAGAAATAGATATAATTTTGTAAAGATAGAGTTAGTGAGAGATAGATAGGAGAGATGAAGGAGAGGGAGAAATAGAGAAAGAAAGAGATAATAAGAAAGGGGGAAATTGAGAGATAAAAAGAGATAAAGATATCACTTGATGAAAAAATAGAATAAGTTTTTGAGAAAATCATGTGGTTTAATTGTTGATAAATACATATATGTGTGTTTTCAGATAAAAAGTTACACATAGACACATTGGATTGTAGAGATAGTGTGTTTGAACCATTTTATGGACAAAAAGTTAAAAAATGATTTAGACATTTTTAGTCGAAGATTTGTAAAATACAAAAGGAGATGAAGTTCAAGATGATAACCTTTTGCTTCTTAATTCTTTGTAGTCAAAAGTCTCATGGATCCACTTTTCTCTTTGTGCACATTAGTATACTTCATTAATTCTTTCCATATTATTGAGGAAACTCATTTGTAATAGGGGATATTATTGAGGAAACTCTTTCTCGATGTAAAAGGAAGATATATGATTCTATGGAAAATTATAGTTAAAATTATATTATTTATTATTAAAAGGAATATTGGGGTTCTAGGGATATAGGATATAGATTTAGTAGTCAGATTATATTATTTAGAATTTAGAATTTAGAATTTTGAGTTCCTAAAATAATAAATAATGTATGTTTAAATTTCATTGTTTGATATATAATTTATCTATCTTATTTATGTTCATAGATTATAATATAATTCTTTTTTTACAATTATCATACTAAAATCTATTGTTATTTCTATTTTGCATTATTGAGATGGTTGAGTATATATAATGTTTGAATTATATGCACCTGATCTATATAAATTCTAATTGCAAAACTCTTAGATAAATTTTAAATATAGTTACCATTTAGAGATATTGGCAAATAGTGCTGGAATAATGTTCGCACAATAAGTCTATTGGCGAATACACATTGTTGGTGAAATGCAACTTCTAAGAATATAAGAATATGATATTATCAAATGTTAATTTGTAAAGGAGTGTTAATCATTCATTTAGTCATTTTTATTAGGGTAACTAATTATTTAGTCATTTATTTAGTCATTTTAGTTGTGATTTTACATGATGAACAAATTGGTCATTTATTTAGTCATTTATATTTGTAGAACATGATCAATTTTAGTCACATGACTAAAAATTTTAGTCACGTGACTAACAATTTTAGTCACCTGGTCATTTATTTCCCAAATTCTACTAGTGCTCGCCTCCTCATGGATGTTCTTCAAATGTTCTGCAAAATCCTTAGCTTTAGCACTACTTATATCTCATTTATCTAGCTTCCTCAACTCATATGCATTTTTGGGACTACTTCCATATACAATCTGGAATGGTGATTTACCAGTGCTCCTATTGATAGAATTATTGTATGCAAATTCCAGCTATGGTAAAATCAAATCCCATCTTGTTGGCTTATCCCCAACCAAACATCTCACCAAATTTCTCGAACTCCTATTCACCACCTATGTCTATAAATCAGTTTTTGGATAATGTGATGAACTGAAATTTAAATCCATCTTTAACTTCTTCCACAATGTGCAACAAAAATATCCAACGAACTTAGTGCCTCAATCTAAAACTATCCTCTTCAGAAAACCATGTAGTCTTGCAACTTCTTTGAAAAACAATTCTTCTACATGAACAACATCATTAGTCTTCTTGTAGGGAATGAAATGTGTTATTTTTAAAAATCTATCAACTACCACAAAAATTGAATCATGTCCCCGCTGAATCCTTGGTAAACCAAGAAAAAAGTCCATACTGATATCCTCCCAAGACTTCTTTGGTATAGGTAATGACTGATACAACCTTGTATTCTTCTTTAATCCCTTTGCAATCTAACATACTATGCAGCTCTATACAAACTTCTTGACATCTTGCTGCAACTGTGGCCAATAATAATTCTCATTAACAAAAGAAAGGGTTTTATCACGACCAAAATGTCCAGCCAATCCTCCACTATGATTCTCCTTGATGATATTCTCGCTCATAGAACTTTGTGGAATGCACAAATGACTCCCTCTAAATAGCATATCATCCTAAATGATGAAATACAACCACTTCATTCTGTCTAGAGTAATAGGTTCTTTACAAGCTTTCCAAGCTTCACCAAAATCGGGATCCTCTGGATACAAACTCTTGACTTTCTTGAACCCAACCACCTCAATCTGTATCTCTATTAGCAAAATCTACCTTCTGCTAAGCACATCTGCAACCCTATTAGACTTTCAACTCTCGTGTTTCAAAACAAATGTATAACTCTACAAAAATTCAACCCTTTTCAAATGCCTTTGATTCAACTTTCCTTGACTATTGAAATATTGCAAAGCTTGATGACTAGTATATAAAACAAACTCCTTAGGAAGAAGATAATGTTTCCATTTCTTCAATGACTGAACTATAGCATAAAACTCTTGATCATAAACATAATATTTCCTCTTAACATCATTGAACTTCTCACTAAAATAAGCAACATGTTTACCTTCTTGGCTCATAAAAGCTCCTATTGCAGTACCATTAGTATTACAGTCTACTTCAAAAATCTTATTAAAATCTGGAAGTTCTAAAACAGGTTGTTCTATAACTTTCAATTTCAATAGTTTAAAACTCTTATATGCCCTTGTAGTCCACTTAAATTATTTCCTATCTCCTCTCATTATTTCAGTCAAGGGTCCACAAATATTGCTAAAACTTCTAATAAATTTTCTATAAAAGCTAGACAAACCATGAAAATATCTTACCTCAGTAGCACTCCTTCAAATAGGTCATTCGAGGATAGCCTTCACTTTCTATGGGTCCATTTTTAGACCTTTTGCTGAAACTACAAATCCTAGATACACTAACTCATTCTTCACAAAACTATACTTCTTCAAATTAATCAACAATTTCTCTTCTCTCAACTTCTCAAACACCCTAAGAATATGCATTATATGCTCCTCCAATGTCTTACTGAAGATCAAAAGATCATCTAAATAAACAAAGACAATTACCCAAAAAATTCTTTCAGAACCTTGTTCATGAGCCGCATGAAAGTGCTCGGTGCATTGGTTAGCCCAAAAGGCATGACTAACCACTCATAAAATCCTTCTTTTGTCTTAAAAGTAGTCTTCCATTCATCTTCTTCTCTAATCTGAATCTGATGATATCCACTCTTTAGATCCATCTTTGAGAAATACACAGCTCCACTCAAACAATCCATAATATCATCCATCAGTGGCAATGGAAACCTATACTTGATTGTGATCTTGTTTATAGTCCTAGAATTTATACACATCCTCCATTCTCCATTCTTTTTTGGTGCTGATACTATTGGTACAACACATGGACTCGGGCTCTGCCGAATCAACCCCTTCTATAAAAATTCATGTATTTATATGTTCAACTCTTCACTTTTTGCTGGTGTCATTCTATGTGCTGCCTTATTTGGAAAACTGGCTCCTGGAATCAAGTCCATCTAATGACTAATTTTCCTTACTCGTGGTAATCCACCAGGAACATTATCAAATGTAATATCCTAAAACTCATTCAACAAATATGCAATTTTGTCATGCCCAAAATTTAACCAACCAAAAATGCAATAATTTTTTTTTTTTAAAGTGGAAAGTTAAGGAGTGATGTTCGAAGGTTAAGTGTAAGTTGACAATTGATTAATCGGTCAAGGTCTAGAGTCAAGTTTAGGAGAGCGTTATGCTAAGGGGTAATAGTAGGATGATCAGGGTCTAGCAGAATGAAGTTCATAACAGTAGTTGCAAAAGTATCGAGTTTCAAAAGGTGGAACCCTAGAGCATACGGTAACCATTTAGGAACTCCCGATCTTGATGTATCCAAGGTACCTAGGGCATTAAATATTCATCTTACCCCAATTAGGCTATACCCATCATTAGTATGCCTACCTAGATTATAGCTCTAGATTAAGGTTGACTAACTATAAGATAGCTTATCCTTCTATGATGGTTCCTTCAAGTTAACTACAATGACCATAGGATCCTTAATTATGATCCGACAATACACCTTTTAATGTTAACTAGGACAAAAAGGAATTTTTAATTTTAAAAAGATATCAATTACAATGACCAAAGTTGATTCATACTGTTAATCTACTATACACTAAATAATTTGAACGGGTGGATGAGTATTACATCCTAACCTATTAACCAATGACAAATTAACTATTTGATTTGAGGCCAGCTAAATTCCTATTAGTGCCCCAGTGTTAATCATTGCATAAATTGAGCTATAATATTAATTTGAATTATTAAGGAGTAAGCCTAACACATTAATCTTAAACTAATTACTATATGGGTGAGATAAACCATTGATCTAACAACTGATTTGCTAGGTGTGAGGCCCAACACACTATAACCATAGCCTATTAACAGATAATTAAATTACTTAATAAATTAATTTCCCAACAAAGTCATTACCAACTAACTAACTAAATTATTAACCAAAAGAGTAATTCAATCCCTAAGGATTATCCCACAATATTATCAATAAAAGATCTTCTAACTAGTTTCTAATATTACTAGCTTATAAAATAACAATATGATTTAATAATAATTGGTTTGTGCCCATTATCATTAAATTCCTTTCACTAACAATTACAAATAACATATGCACAACATAAGCCAATCTTAATTTAACTTATTGACAATTAAGTAATAGTAATACTGATAATTAATAGAGTGGGCAGATTTATTATCAAATATTAATTGAGACAATTGCATAGATTAAATAAATTTAAGCAATGTTTCCATCTAATTAGTCTACAACCTACCTATAAATCATAGCTAACAAATCATCTATCCCTACTAAACTAATCCTAATCATATCCTACTAACCCTCAATTTTAAAATCTACCAATTACTAAATCCCCTAACTTATACCTATAGGTTAATCTAATGAGTAGATGCTAGACCAAAAACACATTAATAAATAAAATACTAACTTCAAACTCCAAGTTAACCTACCCTATCCTAAACACCTACTAACCAAATCATCAAATCCTATAGTGGTGTGCATATCCAAGAGGGGGAACGAAGTGTTGTTAAGGACAAGACTTGGTCCCACTTTCCAAGTTAACCCAAAACCCAAAGTAATAAACATGTCCAAGCATTTTCAAAATACATGAGGGGTATATATAAAAACAAGCTTAAAGGCATTGTGATTTGGAGGGCCCACCATATATTACAACCTTTTTCAATGCAAAGAACTCACGTAGGCAAGGGAAGACATATCTTTTGCAACAAGTCAAAAACAATTGCAAACATGGAGTATGACCCACCAAAGGTCACATCAATTCAGCCCCAAGCAAGAGGTACACATGCCAAGGAGGAGGAGTATGTTAACTGTCATGTAATAAATAAATGTTAGTTTTAAGACAAGACAAAATTCATGCAAGGGATAAGGAGATTGACTTAGGGAGATAGAATATTTTATTTGTCATATCATCCTTTAGAAACTTACACATGGAAAAGGAAGAGAGCTTAAGTGGGGCCCACATTGAGTCAAGTGGGTAGATCTTGATAGATCTCTTATTGATTTAATTGATTTTGCTTTAGTAATCATATTGATTAACTTAGGAGTTTAGTTATTAACATTTAGGTTAAGGTTGGGTTTAATTTATATTAATTCTAATTAGGGGGCATATTTAGGAGGGAAGGGAATATTCTCTATGGCAAGAGAATTATTTCCTTCCCATACAAATTTCAGAGAGCTTTTTGCTCTCTAAAAATTGGGAAGTGTTATTTCTTATATTTTGTCATAGCTTCATTTTTTTCAATCTCTTTGCTTGTTATGTGAGATATAAGAGCATGAATTTGATAGTTTAATTAGTACATTGTGTTAACGAGTATGTGATGGTTATCTTAATATACAAATTTGTTTAATTGAACCTTATTGTCATGCTTGATTATTGAAAGGAAGTATGAGATTACAAAGTTTGTTTTCAAACTAGGTGATGATCATTTGCAATAGTAGTTTGTTCAAGAAAAGGATTGACTATATTTGAACTTGAATATCACAATACACATAAAAGGGATTGCAAGGTTCCTATATCAACAAGATTTCATATTCTATTGAAAATCTTAAATTGTTTACTCTATCAACTTGGAAAAATCAATTTTGCAATGAAAGAATAACCCCACTATTATAAGAGATAGAATACAATCATCATGAAAGTAAGGATTCATCATTTACAATATGGAAATCTCTTCAATACAATTACAGATTCTTCAAGAATGAGAAGTCTTCACATTTACAACAAGACAATACAAATTGATAGTGTTACTCAATGAAAGCTTAAAGGAGGACAATAAAACTTCTCTCCATTAAAACTTCACAATGGCCCAAAGAAATGGAAATACATTACAACTTTCAACAAAGATCAATCTCATTATAAGGGAGTCCACAATACAACAATAGGGTCATCATCACACAACCACCCAAAATGAAGAAACCTCCAAGCTTTCTCCACAAGATCTTGGCTTCAAAATCTGCAAATCAAAGAATGGAACCATGGGAAGCTCACCTCCCATCCTACATCTCAAGGAGACCACCCCCGAGCTAGGAGAATCAATAACCAATGGGTGACAATCACACAAAAAAAAAAAGAAAAAAAAATGATTACAACAACAAAACACCCTCCCAAGGTTTTGCACAAATGGATTTAACATGAAACCATAAACAAGGGTGAAGGTTGACTTCCATGTCGCAGAATGCCAAATAATATATTCAAATCACATGCCTCTTCAAGGCTAAAATCACATACACTCTTTGAATCAATCTTCTCCTATCTCCTTAAAATTAGGATCAAAGAAACATTGGCACGCAAGGGCCCATACACCTTGCATTTCTTTCCCTCTTCTCTCCATGAGAAGAGACTCTGCACTACCATGGAATCCAACTAACCCCTTCCCCCATCTATGGCCACTTCTTCCCTATCCAAAGGTGAGTAATGCCATCACACCCTTCAGAAAAACTCCCATATTAAAAAATGAGATAAAAACCATAACAAGGATTCAAACCCAAAATCTCATTCTCATACAAATAACAACACAACCATATAAATATATACAAGAGAAAGATTAACATACAAATCTAATTGCAATAAAGAAGAATAAAGGTCTATCATGGCAATGGAGACCAACCTTTACCATGTGTTATGGCAAGTGAAATTTTGAGAAGAGCCCAATTCCTTATCCTTCCTTTTTCCAAAACCCTAATGTCTCTAAAGATAGAGAGTGGGTGAACACCCACTAACTCTACCAAGGGCCTCTAAAAAGGCCTCCAACTTCTACCCACCCAAAAGCATTAATTTCAGAATTGACTCTCATGTCCTTTGGCTTTTCCTTGTCCCCTATCTTAAATGCCTAATTGGAAGGAAGAGTGGGATTGGGTAAAGGTCAAGACTTCATCAAATTTCGTAGCTTATGGTAAATGTGTCATAAAATGGGTAACCAAGGCCACTAGGGTGTTATGGATATGTTAAAAACTTTCCTAACCCATACCCCTAACACTTAGGTGGTTAACTTATGCAAAATATGACCCTTAGAACCCTCTTTTTGGCCTCCAAAAGTGGCTAGAAGAAAAAAATAGAATTTAAATAATTAAATTGGTGGGGTTTACAAGTATCTCCAACAAGGAATTTAATTAGGTTCCTAAAAGTCAGTTAGGCTTAGGTTTACATTGCCAACCTTAGTGAACATGTCATTACATAACACATAACAAGTGTTAAGTGACACTGTAAAATGACATAACACAACATTGACATGTCACTAATTACATAGAGAGACACCAATACATACACACAATTTTATGGTTATGAATTAGGTCACTTTACAATGAGGTTCGAACATCTTCATTAGGTTCAACCTTGGCTTTATAGTTTGCACAATGGTTGGTTACTAATTCTCTGACTAATTCCATGGTTCTCTTACCTACACACCTAAACATCGAGCATTAGTAGTTCAAGGTGATAAAAACACATGAAATAAATATTTTGAATTCCTACTTAGCAACATTAATCAATATGTAGAATTTAGTTCCTAATTACAATTTTCATTCAGAAATGTTTAAGACATAATAATTTCATAAACATCATGACATAACATTCATGAAATAATCAAATCTAATCATGATCCGCTCTTCTCATCATTTCATATTTCTAAACATGTATAATCACAACCAACATTATATCCTAGATCCTAGTCCACATCAGAATGTAATTCATGCAATATAGTCATCATCATCAACCATAATATCTTGAGTCTCTGGTAGGATAATCCAAAGTGCATCAATGTATCAAAGTATAAAGTGTCAAAGTTTGAACGAATCAGTAATGCTATGATAGGTCAGGGTGAGGCCTCACATCCTTCCCCCTAGACATGAACTTCCTCTTGGAAGTTACCCAACTTAGGGCCAAAGTCCCAGTATTGACATCTTTTTTTTGTTCATTGGATAATTTTCTTTTAAAAATCTTTAATCTCGTACAATGCATACATCTAATGATTGTACAAGTTAAGGATATTTTTTTCCTTGATTTGAGCACTTCTAAAATTTAGAAGCAAGATATTGTATAATTGAACTGTCTATCCAAACTTCACGATTATTAGTATTTTACATGGTTATCATATCCCACCAAGGACAAGATCTCATAAGGTACCCAACATACTAAATGGGATCTGTGGTCCCAAGAAAATGTACTAATACATGGGGCATCTTCCCTACAAGATGACTCAACTGTATGCTAACATCACTCTTGATGTTGGTTCCTATAATTTCAATATCTGGAGTGTAGTTCCAATATTAAGCTAAATATATCTTTTGCCACTATGATAATCCTTAGTTTATCCCAACTTAATATTGTATTTATTGATATCATCATAATATCTATGCAATAAGATCATGAAATAGTCTTACAAGGTCTATACATATTGCAACTAGCCAAAAGGCTCTCACCAAGGCTACAACTATGGTCATAGATATGTTGATGACAAGGGTGGACATAGGGTGATGGAAAGCTTCTCTAAATTTTCTCCTCATTTATAATAATAACATATATTGGATTTCCCCAATAGATCTTCTCCCTCATACAACCTACCACAAGAGAACTTGCCAACAATTCCAATCAAAAGAGACTCATCAAATAATCATGAAATCCACAATTTAAATTTTGAAAATAATGATTCAACAAAGTAAGATTCAAAAAGTGGCCACATTGGTAAAAAAAAATTATTACAAAATAAGTAAAGACAAGTCCTTGAGGCAAATAAGAACATCAAAGTAAAGTTTGGCTAATAAATTCAACACCTAATTTAAGTACTTTTACATAGTTGGCAATCACCAAAATAAACTTGCAAAACAAGGTAAAATAAAAGAAGAATAAATTAGTAATCCATACTCTACCACAACATTACATGAACTATGTGACCTTTTAAGGTCACTTAGAGGGAGATGGGAAAATTTCAATCATACATTTATTATGGCATTATTTAAAATAGGCTAGTTATGCCCTAACAAGGTTAAAGCATTAAGGTTTTACTTACTCTATAAGTTTCTTTCACTATCTCTAAGCATATAATCAGGGTATTCACATCACCCCATCCTCCTCTCCTCGAGAGAAGTTTCCACTGCATCATGTTTCATGAAATACATCATCATACTTACACAACATTTGATGGTCAACACACTTAGGTTGATAAGGCATAAAACAACACTATTACAACATCTACTAGAGTATTCATTTCATGAATATAGGAATGACCAGAGACACAACTACTGACATAATACCATGAGAACATCAACTAACATAATTAATTCATACGAATATTTTCAATCATCATAATTATGTAAAACTCCTCAAGTGGCTCTATTTGGTGATTTCACACTTGATATCCACCAAAAACTTCCCTAGGTTAGGTGAACTAGTCACTCGCTTAGGATACTTCACCCATAACTTCACTCATCACAAAAAGAATTACGTTAATTAATTTATATTACTATGCATATGTTCTATATATATATATGTATGTATATATATATATGTATATATATATATATATGTATATATATACATACATATATATATATATATATATATATACATACATACAATATATATATATATGTATATATATATATTATAGATAATATATATTATATATATATGTATATATATATATATATGTATATATATATATATATGTATATATATATATATTATGTATATATATATATAAGTATATATATATATATATATATATATATATATATATACATATATATATATATATATATATATATATATATATATATATATACACACCATATCTCCAAGCATACTACATTAAATCACAAGGAGGATGCTTCAAGTTTATCCATAGTGTAAAGACATATTAATATTTTATACTCTAATAGGTTTGATGACTTTCCATTAGGATTTAATGTATCACTCTCATAGTTATATCCTATGGTTCGTTAAGTCAAATCTTTCCATCAACTTTAGTTCTCATTCATTTCAATATGGCACGTCTATCATAAGGATTTATATTCTTATAACATATCCCCTCATACCATTGCATAAGAAATTCCACATGCCTATGGTAGTTTCCTACCCTATTCATTTATATCATAGAAGGATTCAATGATGTTCTCATACTAAGGTGAAAAGATGTTTTTACAACTCCTCTTAATTTACACACACTTAATTGCATCTTTATTCCTTAGAGGTGGATCGTAGTGCAAGAAGGTTCTGGTAATTTAATTCTTGAGTCAATTTCTCAAGGCACAAGGAACTACCCAAACATAAAATTTCTTATAAGATATATTACATTCTTCCATTAATAATTGCATTACCAAGGCTTTGTCACTTGTACACTAACAATTAATGTAACATAGAACAGTCTAGTTATTTATGCTAGATTAAATGTATGCTATCCCTGTAGATTCTATTTTAGTCTCTAAAATCATCATTGATTGTCCATAGCTTCCTTACAATACATATTAATTACTTTTAATACACTAACGAACAAGGTCAATGATTCTTAGCTAACATTCACCTTTAGATAATTTATAAATACTGACAACATATTAGGACACAAAAGGTTTATACATTACATATCCACCTTGTCCTTTGTATTAACTTGGGAGTGGATCTCAATGAGGGTCTCCATATTTAATTACCAAAATGACTCTATTTGCACATGCATTTTACTATCGTATTATAGTCATAGGCAATAAGATTAGTTGGAAATTTGACATTATATTCTTAAAAATCCTCTCTAAGTTGTATTCATGAAATTTGAAGGAATTCCCATGTAGTTGAATTTCCCATTACTTGTATTAGTCTTATATTTCCTATATCAAAGGTGGGGTCCTCAAGAGTTGATCGATCATTTGTCCAAGTAACGACTTACATTTTTACTTCTTCACAAAAATCACTAGTGCGCCCCAAGGTGATTCACTAGGTCAGATGTGCCCTTTTTCCAAGAGCCCTTCTAACTAAATTTTGAGCCCATTGAGCTCATGTGTGGCCTTCCTATAAGTTGCTCTAGATACGAGCTCAACTCCTGGCACAAGGTTTATATGAAAATCAACTACCCTAGGTGGAGGCATACCACCTAGCTTGGTAGGAAAATACATCTGCAAACTCCCGAAGCATAGGATAATCCTCAAGCGAAGGCTCCCCCTCAGAATCCTCCTCTCTATCACTAGTGGTGATGGCCAATAACTAACACCCCTTCTGCATGCACTACCTATGCTGCATAGCAAAAATCATGCGAAGGGATAAGGGTCTCTGTACCCCAATATCACCATAGAAGTACCATGATCTCTAACACACTCAACCCTCTTCTGATGAAAATCCATCTTGGCATTGTGACCATATGGCCAATCCATGCCAAGGACTACATCATAAGAACCTAGAGGGGTCATGTGGAGATCGGTCATCGTGATTAAGTCTCCATTCTGAATCTGACAACTATGAACTAAGGAACTAATGGACACCCTAGCTCCTGAGGCTAACTCGACCTCCCAAATGATATCATGTCTAAGTGCCACCAAGTGGAAGATTTCTCCCATAGGAGATGAATCGCAAGTCATGCCTTTAGATTACTCTCATAAGGGTGCAATCTAGAGCATCACTGTAAACTCTGTAACCAGGCCTCTGCTACTGACCTGTTAGTGGATCCCAAAAATAAGGGTGTCTAGAGTTGTGTTAATTATTGGATCTCATCTTCAACATCTCTAGGGGGTTCTCCCTCTGCCTCTGATCCCATGCTCAGGTGGTATCTCTAGCTGATGAACTGACTCACCCTCATGATCATCATGATCCTTCAACAAACCTGGGTGGAGGCTCCTATTTCTCTCTCTGTTATCTTTTCTACCACCTCCTGGGATATCTGCTTCCCTTTCAAAAACCTACCACTCTGGCTGAGGAACTATGGGTGGTAACCTCTACTGAATTACCCCATCAAATTTTGAAGAACATCCATAATATTTTGGTTAGGATTCTAAGGTGGTGAAGGTGGTGGTGGTGGTGGAGGTGGTGGTGGTCCACCCCCTGTCCTACACTAGCATGTGTAGCTCTACGACCTCTGCCTCATCAGCTGGCTCGTGTAACGATAGGCATCCTACATAATAGTTTAAGTTAGGTGAGTTGAAACGTAATGGGTCTAAAGGTTCCAATGTTGAAACCTACGCTCTGATACCAAATGTCATGCCCAAAATTTAACCAACCAAAAATGCAACAAATTTTTTTTTTAAAGTGGAAAGTTAAGCAGTGACATTCGAAGGTTAAGTGTAAGTTGACAATAGATTAATTGGTCAAGGTCTAGAGTCAAGTTTAGGAGAGCGTTATGCTAAGGGGTAATAGTAGGATGATCAGGGTCTAGCAGAATAAAGTTCATAATGGTAGTTGCAAAAGTATCGAGTTTCAGAAGGCGGAACCCTAGAGCATACAGTAACCATTTAGGAACTCCTGATCTTGATGTATTCAAGGTACCTAGGGCATTAAATATTTGTCTTACCCCAATTAGGCTATACCCATCATTAGTATGCCTACCTAGATTATAGCTCTAGATTAAGGTTGACTAACTATAAGATAGCTTATCCTTCTATGATGGTTCCTTCAAGTTAACTACAATGACCATAGGATCCTTAATTATGATCCGACAATACACCTTTTAATGTTAACTAGGACAAAAAGGAATTTTTAATTTTAAAAAGATATCAATTACAATGAGCAAAGTTGATTCATACTATTAATCTACTATACACTAAATAATTTGAACGGGTGGATGAGTATTACATCCTAACCTATTAACCAATGATGAATTGACTATTTGATCCGAGGCTAGCTAAATTCCTATTAGTGCCCCAGTGTTAATCATTGCATAAATTGAGCTATAATATTAATTTGAATTATTAAGGAGTAAGCCTAACACATTAATCTTAAACTAATTACTATATGGGTGAGATAAACCATTGATCTAACAATTGATTTGCTAGGTGTGAGGCCCAACACACTATAACCATAGTCTATTAACGAATAATTAACTTAATAAATTAATTTCCCAACAAAGTCATTACCAACTAACTAACTAAATTATTAACCAAAAGAGTAATTCAATCCCTTAGGATTATCCTACAATATTATCAATAAAAGATCTTCTAACTAGTTTCTAATATTACTAGCTTATCAAATAACAATATGATTTAATAATAATAGGTTTGTGCCCATTATCATTAAATTCCTTTCACTAACAATTACAAATAACATATGCACAACATAAGCCAATCTTAATTTAACTTATTAACAATTAAGTAATAGTAATACCGATAATTAATAGAGTGGGCAGATTTATTATCAAATATTAATTGAGACAATTGCATAGATTAAATAAATTTAAGCAATGTTTCCATCTAATTAGTCTACAACCTACCTATAAATCATAGCTGACAAATCATCTATCCCTACTAAACTAATCCTAATCATATCCTACTAACCCTCAATTTTAAAATCTACCAATTACTAAATCCCCTAACATATACCTATAGGCTAATCTAATGAGTAGATTCTAGACCAAAAACACATTAATAAATAAAATACTAACTTCAAACTCCAAGTTAACCTACCCTATCCTAAACACCTACTAACCAAATCATCAAATCCTATAGTGGTGCAAATATCCAAGAGGGGGAATGAATTGTTGTTAAGGACAAGACTTGGGCCCACTTTCCAAGTTAACCCAAAAACCCAAAGTAATAAACATGTCCAAGAATTTTCAAAATACATGAGGGGTATATATAAAAACAAGCTTAAAGGCATTGTGATTTGGAGGGCCCACCATATATTACAACCTTTTTCAATGCAAAGAACTCACGTAGGCAAGGGAACACATATCTTTTGCAGCAAGTCAAAAACAATTGCAAACATGGAGTATGGCCCACCAAAGGTCGTATCAATTCAGCCCCAAGCAAGAGGTATGCATGGCACAGAGGAGGAGTATGTTAACTGTCATGGAATAAATAAATGTTAGTTTTAAGACAAGACAAAATTCATGCAAGGGATAAGGAGATTGACTTAGGGAGATAGAATATTTTATTTGTCATGTCATCCTTTAGAAACTTATGCATGGCAAAGGAAGAGAGCTTAAGTGGGGCCCACGTTCAATCAAGTGGGTAGATCTTGATAGATCTCTTATTGATTTAATTGATTTTTCTTTAGTAATCATATTGATTAACTTAGAATTTAGTTATTAACATCTAGGTTAAGGTTGGGTTTAATTTATATTAATTCTAATTAGGGGGCATATTTAGGAGGGAAGGGAATATTCTCTGTGGTAAGAGAATTATTTCCTTCCCATACAAATTCTAGAGAGTTTTTTGCTCTCTAAAAATTGGGAAGTGTTATTTCTTATATTTTGTCATAGCTTCATTTTTATCAATCTCTTTGCTTGTTATGTGAGATCTAAGAGCATGAATTTGATAGTTTAATTAGTACATTGTGTTAACGAGTATGTGATGGTTATCTTAATATACAAATTTGTTTAATTGAACCTTATTGTCATGCTTGATTTAAAGGAAGTATGAGATTACAAAGTTTGTTTTCAACTAGGTGATGATCATTTGTAATAGTAGTTTGTTCAAGAAAATAATTGACTATATTTGAACTGGAATATCACAATCAAAATCTAAGGGATTGCAAGGTTCCTATATCATCAAGATTTCACATGCTATTGAAACTGTTAAATTGTTTACTCCATCAACTTTTAAAAATCATTTTTGCAATGAAAGAATAACCCCACTATTATAAAAGATAGAATACAATCATCATGAAAGAAAGGATTCATCATTTACAATATGGAAATCTCTTCAATACAATTATAGATTCTTCAAGAATGAGAAGTCTTCACATTTACAACAAGACAATACAAATTGATAGTGTTACTTAATGAAAGCTTAAAGGAGAACAATAAAACTTCTCTCCATTACAACTTCACAATGGCCCAAAGAAATGGAAATACATTACAACTTTCAACAAAGATCAATCTCCTTACAAGGGAGTCCACAATACAACAATAGGGTTGTCATCACACAACCACCCAAAATGAAGAAACCTCCAAGCTTTCTCCACAAGATCTTGGCTTCAAAATTTGCAAATCAAAGAATGGAACCATGGGAAGCTCACCTCCCATCCTAGGTCTCAAGGAGACCACCCCCGAGCTAGGAGAATTAATAACCAATGGGTGACGGTCACACATCCAAAAAAAAATAAAATGATTACAACAACAAAACACCCTCCCAAGGCTTTGCACAAATGGATTCAACATGAACCCATAAACAAGGGTGAAGGTGGACTTCCATGTTGGAGAATGTCAAATAATATATTCAAATCACATGCCTCTTCAAGGCTAAAATCACATACACTCTTTCAATCAATCTTATCCTTATCTCCCCAAAATTAGGATCAAAGAAACATTGGCACACAAGGGCCCATACACCTTGCATTTCTTTCCCTCTTTTCTCCATGAGAAGAGACTCTGCACTACCATGGAATCCAACTAACCCCTTCCCCCATACATGGCCACTTCTTCCCTATCTAAGGGTGAGTAACGCCATCACACCCTTCACAAAAACTCTCATATTGAAAAACAAGATGAAAACCATAACAAGGATTCAAACCCAAAATCCCATTCTCATACAAATAACAACACAACCATATAAATATATACAAGAGAAAGATGAACATACAAATCTAATTGCAACAAAGAAGAATAAAGGTCTATCATGGCAATGGAGACCAACCTTCACAATGTGTTATGGTAAGTAAAATTTTGAGAAGAGCCCAATTCCTTATCCTTCCTTTTTCCAAAACCCTAATGTCTCTAAAGATAGAGAGTGGGTGAATAACCACTAACTCTACCAAGGGCCTCTAAAGAGGCCTCCAACTTCTACCCACCCACAAGCATTAATTTCAGAATTGACTCTCATGTCCTTTGGATTTTCCTTGTCCCCTATCTTAAATGCCTGATTGGAAGGAAGAGTGGGGTTGGGTAAAGGTCAAGACTTCATCAAATTCCGTAGCTTATGGTAAATGTGTCATAAAATGGGTCACCAAGGCCACTAGGGTGTTATGGATATGTTAAAAACCTTCCTCACCCATACCCCTAACACTTAGGTGCTTAAATTATGGAAAATATGACCCTTAGGACCCCTTTGTGGCCTCCAAAAGTGGCTAGAAGAAAAAAATAGAATTTAAATAATTAAATTGGTGGGGTTTACAAGTATCTCCAACAAGGAATTTAATTAGGTTCCTAAAAGTTAGTTAGGCTTAGGTTTACATTGCCAACCTTAGTGAACATGTCATTACATAACACATAACAAGTGTCAAGTGACACTGTAAAAATTATATAACACAACATTGACATGTCACTAATTACATAGAGAGACACCAATACATACACACAATTTTACAATTATGAATTAAGTCACTTTACAAAGAGGTTCGAACATCTTCATTAGGTTCAACTTTGGCTTTATAGTTTGCACAATGGTTGGTTACTGATTCTCTGACTAATTCCATGGTTCTCTTACCTACACACCTAAACATCGAGCATTAGTAGTTCAAGGTGATAAAAACACATGAAATAAACATTTTCAATTCCTACTTAGCAACATTAATCAATATGTAGAATTTAGTTCCTAATTACAATTTCCATTTAAAAATGTTTAAAACATAATAATTTCATAAACATCATGACATAACATTCATGAAATAATCAAATCTAATCATGATCTTCTCTTCTCATCATTTCATATTTCTAAACATGTATAATCACAACCAACATTGTATCCTAGATCCTAGTCCACATCAGAATGTAGTTCATGCAATATAGTCATCATCATCAACCATAATATCTTGAGTCTCTGGTAGGATAATCCAAAGTGCATCAATGTATCAAACTATAAAGTGTCAAAGTGTGAACGAATTAGTAATGCTATGATAGGTCGGGGTGAGGCCTCACAAACCTCTATAGGTACATCTTCTACTTCCTCTTTACCAGCTTTTGGAATTAAAGAAAAACACATATTGTCATGCTTTATACCCTCTAGGATTTTTCTTCCATCAACAATACTTATTTTTGCATTATCTTATACCTTTGCATCTATGTCCTTCAATTGCTTTAGCTTATGTCACACTCCATCCTTCGTCAGGGAATAGGTATCCGCACAACCATCATCATAGCACACCTATCAAATGACCATAGTCTACCTAATAACATATGAGATGCATCCATAGGTATGATATCACATAGTACCTCATCATGTTATCCGCCAATCTTGAACTTTACTAGGCACTGTTCACCAACAATAACCTTGTAGTCATCTTCCACCCAGGCAATCCGAAATGGGTGTGGGTGTTTCTGTCTCTTGAGCTTCAACTTTGTGACCATCTCTTCTGACACTAGATTTTTTGTGCTTCCACTATCAATAATCATATCACAACACTTAACCTCACACTTGCATCTAGTGTGGAACAAGCTCCTCCTTTGTTCAGGTTCATTCTTACCACTCAACAGGATTCTTCTGTTAATTAGCATTTCTCCTCTTTCAGCATCTTCAGAATGTGATGATTTGGCATCTTTATCTACATGTGCAACTCTAGCCTAGCCTTCAGTTCTCCTATCTATCCTTCCTTGGCATTGAGGACATTCATATTCCCTATGACCTCCTCCATAGTGAAAACATGTTCCATGAAAGCCTCCTCTTCCTGATCATTCTCCTCATCCTCTTCCTCTTTGATCTCTATTATTCTAATCATGGAAATGATTGAAATTGTTTCCTCTCTGATTTTGAATGCTACTAGCCTCATCCTTCTTTTTCAGATCTTCATTTTGGCCTCCATATGACTGTCCACCAGATCTTCCACAATGACCTCTTCTGCTTTGGCTGCTCTCAAACTTCTTGTTCAACTTTTCCTCTACTTTTAGGGCAAACTGGTATGCCTCTTCAATACTATTCATTCTAACCAAATTCAACTCCTCTTGAATGCTTGGCCTTAGCCCATTAAGGTAGCAGGCAACTTTCTCCTTATCAGCTTCCACATGGCCTGTTCTGATGAGGATTCGATAGAACTCCTTTGTATACACTTGAACAGATTTTCCTTCTTGCTTCAAACCTTGCATTTTATTTAGTAGATCAAGCTCATAATCAACAAGAATCAATGGTCACTTCAACTTATCCACCATCTAATCCCATCTTTTGATTTTATCCTTTCCTCTTCTATTTCATTCCAATTGAATCTCTTGCCACCAAATCTTCCCATGACCCTTCATTCTGTCCTTCGCACACTTGACCTGTTCAATATCCTTAATATCTTCATACTCAAAATATTTCTCTAATTTATTAATTCAGTCAATCAACTCTTCTATGTTAAGCTTTCCTTAAAATGTAGGAACCTTAATCTTAGGTCTTTTTATGATCTTGGAAATGGCCCCAAAAAGCCTTTCTTCCTCTTGGTTCAGAATTTTTCCTTCTCCTTCCTAATTAGAATTTCCTTCTTCTTTAGCTACATCCTTGCTTTCATCTCTAACTATAGGATTTATTCATCTGTGAATCTCTTCTTGCAATGCTCTCACTTGTCTTTAGAGGTCTCTAACATCAGGTGTCACACCACCAGCTCTTTTGCCATGTTCCCTTCATGGAGGAATTTTTGCGCTTATCGTTGAAACCCTAAACCACGGTCTTAATGCTAACTACCCCACGGTTGGCGATCTATCTACACACTCAAGAAATCTTTCTCTGATACCACTTGATGAAGGGTGCTCCCCTTAATAGCACAAACACATAACAGAAATAGAGAAACAACAACAATTTGTAAGAACAAAAAAATGGGCTTCTTATTATCACCACAAAATGTGGAATTACAAATTTCAAAATTACAATATGCAAAGCCACATGGGCATTCTCCCTTACAATATTATGTAGGACAAAGCCTTGAATCATTACCAAGATCTATCCAGAACTTCCTAGACAACATTATAGGCCTTTCTTATATAGGGAATTTCCACTACCCAAGAAGGTTCCAAAAATTTAGCCCTTAAGGCCGACTTCCCTAAGATTATTTTATTTTCATTTCATTTCACATAGGATCGGCTCCAATAATTACAAAATATGTTTTTAGGTACCCCAACTTCTAGAGGCCATAATTTTCTAACTTTAGCTCTATTTTTCTATGATAACCACTTTTCGAAAATGGCAGGACCTGATCTACAATGCCTAACTCTAAGGCCTTCAAAATTGAGCTCAAAGATTTCGTACCCAAAAACCTCAATAACTTGACTGATAGAGATGGTATGGAAATGAAACTTAACTGGTAGGCTGATATGGCTAAGATGAACCTCCACCTTTGAAATCAAAACATTCTGAGATCGTATGACCAACTTACTAAAAATAGTAAGTTTCCATAAATAATAGCTATGCACAAGATAACCCTTATTGAAAAGAAACAAGAAATATTTTTGGGTAATGCAAGATTTCTCTTACACCTAGGATTCTCATATATATATATATATATATATATATATATATATATATATATATATATATATATATATATATATATATATATATATATATATAAAATTGAATATTTATATAAAAATTATAGCCAATACAGTGTCATACTAAATAGGGGAGAATGCACATATAAGAAATAAATACATAAAGCGGAAAGTTGCATTTCCTCAACATGATTCATAAATCCTTTGATGTTCTAGGAAAGAAGTAATAAGTTGGAATATTTACACACACACACACACATATACATACATACATACATATACATATACATATACTTGTGTGTGTGTAAAACTACAATAAGTTGTCATCCTTTTGTTAATATGATTTAGAACAATAGAGAGGGGGGGGGGTGAATTAGTTGTTCTCAGGTCCAGATGTATAAAAACAAAATTTAAACTCTTCAACTTGAATTAGATCTAATAACCAACACCTACTCGGTCATTACTGATTCCATAATAGAAACATATAAAAGTACAGTCCACTTATACAATAGCATCTAACTTGTAAAACATAGAAATGTTCAAACCAAAACATTCACACAAGTATAAACACCAGGATTTATAGTGGAAACCCAATTTGGAAAAAACCACTTTGAAACATGTTACTATTATGTTCACTCTTCTAAAGTGATCTTGGTGAAAAGCCAACCCTGTCAAAGGTTACAAACACACTGTCAGGTGTGACCCGGTTAAAGGATTTAAACCACTCTGTTAAAAGTGCACCTTATTAAAGGATTTACATACACTCCATTAAAATGTAACCTTGTTCAAAAGATTTATACCTATGGTTGTTAGGTCAACATCTATTAAAATGATTTTGACTCTTACAATGATTAGAAAGTCATAGTAATATTGATCTGGGAAACATACAACTCACTTTGCAAATATCAGATCCAATTCCATACACATATGCTGGCTTACTGACTGTGAACCTTTTCCATCCCCATCACTAATCTGCTCGGAACCCTTCAAGCGATCACAATACTTCTCCTTCAACCTTTTCTTCTTAGACAGTCAATAACATCAACAATACTTCCAACATTCACTTCTCTCTCTTCATTCAACCTCTCGCTTAGGTTTCCTTAATACTACCTCTATTAGGTCAATACATCTTTTGCTGCTTAATCTCCTTCGTAGATCTTAGGGTTAGGTCAGATTCATTGAATCCATCCTACATTATGTTCTTCGGCTATCCTTTATAAATATCTCGAATCTCTTAAATATTTACAATAAAATATTTTATAGTGCATTAAATGCTTTCATACAATCAATAAATAAAGTCAAACACATTTTACATAATCCAAGAATTCAACGATGTCGGCTAAAAATTTGAATTCTTCATCAAATGCAAAATACTGATGCTTGGTCAATACTGTGTCCAACTTCTTGGTCTTCTCTGGAAAGCTCAGTCACCACATAAATTGTTTCCACGACTAACATTGTCTTCCTCAGCAATTAACTAGTGTTCGGTCAACACTAATTTTACTCGGCACTCACTAGCTCAGTCAACACAAACAACACTCGGCTTAAACTAGATTTCTTCACTTATGCTCGGTTAAGCCTACCAGTTTAGTCTTCATTCTTACTTAGATAAACAATACATTGTCTTATCATTGTGCCACATAATCAAGTACTCATTGAAGTATCAAGATAGCTCAACCTTTCTGTAGGTGATGTTGTTACCAACCTTTCCTATCCCCTTAGCAACACTCAAATAGATATAGTACTTTCTTAAATAGCAATAGTCTTACCAGTTAAGGTTTGACATCAATGACAATACAAAAATTGCTTCAATTGTAGTCTCCAATAATCTCTCTCTTTGGCATTGATGGAAACACCATATGAATATTTCATGAATTACCAACCAATCCAAAAACTTATTTGTCTATCAGAGAAATTTATAATATCCTTAGCTTCATTTTGATACAAAATTAATTAACCATGCTTGACCATCCACTGAATTTCTCTCACTATCTTGATCTTCTCATTTTGTGTATTCATCTGTCATCATCTCCCTCTTTGATAAAAATGTCAAAGTAGCAACAAAAACATACATCCTGTAGATGTAGATATCATCCTTTTAGTTCAGTAGAATATTTCTCCCTCTGTCATCTTGCTTATGACTTATTCTAACTTTTTTGTGCTCTTCACCACTCTAGGCTACTCCTAAAGTGTGACCTTTCTCTGCATCAATATGTTAGATGTTCTTTGTAGCACACTTGATGCAGTGCTCCTAGCTTGACTAGGCAACCTCAATTAGGGGAAGGACCCCTAATTGACTTCTCAGGTATTCATGAGCTTCTTTAGGTAAAGCTTTAGTGAATATATCTGCTAATTGTTCCTTGGTATTCACATATTCCATGCAGACCTCTTTATCTTGTACCAGTTCTCCCAAGTAATGATACTTGATGGAAATGTGTTTGGTCTTTGTGTGCATCACTGGGTTTTTAGAGATGTTGATAGCACTTGTGTTGTCACAGAAGATGACAACTGGTTCAGTGATTTCTTCTTTCATGCCTACCAACAATTTCTTTATCCATATCAAATTTGAACAATTGACAGCTGCAGCCACATACTCAGCTTCAACAGTAGATTGGGAAACATAATTTTGTTTCTTTCTTGTCTAGGAAACTAATCTCTATCCAAGAAAGAAAGCTCCACCACTAGTACTCTTTTTGTCATCTACATTTCCTGCCCAATCAACATCTGTATACACTCTTAGTTCAAATTTGTCATGCTTCTTGTAGTACAATCCATAGTCAGCAGTTCCCTTCAAATATCTCATGATTCTTTTAATCACCATTATGTGAGTTTCCCTTAGGATTGGCATAAAATCTTGCCACAATCCCAATAGCTAATGCAATATTTGGTCTGCTATGTACAACATACTATAGCTTTCTGATCATAGATCTATGCAAAGTCTGGTTAACTTCTACAACATCATCATTTTTAGACAACTTCTATCCAGTAGCCATGGTTGTACTTACTGGCCTTGAGTCTTCCATACCAAAGGTTTTTAGTATCTCATGAACATATTTAGACTGGGTATTGAAAATTCCTTTCTCCTTCTAATATAATTGCAAACCAACAAAAAAATTGATCTCCCCAAACATACTCATTTCAAATTCAGTTTGCATTTCATTTGAGAATTTCTTACACAAGGCATCTTGTCCACCAAATATAATATCATCTACAAAGATTTTGGCTAACAGGGTTCCTTTACCTTCTTCATCTTTCATGTACAAATTTCTTGTGTCATTTGTCCTTGAGAATCCAATCTATATTAGGTAGTTGTGCAATCTCTCATACCATGCTTTGGGAGCTTGCATTAGTCCATATAGTGCTTTATTCAGTTTGCAAACCATGTGTCTTCTATTTGATCAACAAATCCTTCTGGCTATTCAATATATACTTCTTCTTCCAATATACCATTTAAAAATGTACACTTGACATCCATTTGGTATAACTTGAAACTTTTATAGGAAGCATATGCAAGCAAAGTTCTGACTCCTTCCAATCTTGCTAGAGGGGAAAATGTTTCCCATAATCTATTCCTTCTTCTTGTGTGTAGCCTTTGCATACCAGTCTAGCCTTGTTTCTTGTGATTTGACCATGTTCATTTAGCTTATTATGAAATACGCACTTTGTCCCAATGACATTCTTATCTTTTGGTCTCGGCACTAGAGTCCAGGTATCATTCTTCTCTATCTGGTCAATCTCTTCATTCATTGCTTCTATCTTGTCTTCATTTTCTAATGCTTCCTTTGTTGTCTTAGGCTCATATTCACATAGTAAACATGTTGGATCTTTTGCCTCGCTTCTTGTCTGAATTCCAGTCTCTTTATCTCCAATAATATGTTTAGTTTTTTGATGTCTCCTTACATATTGTGCTAGAACAGGTTCTGCTCTTCTTTCATTTGGCTCATCAGGTTCACCAACAAGATTATTAGATTCAGCTTCTAAATGCTCGACAACCTCTTCCTAATACTCGACAACTTCTTCCTGTCGCTCGACACGTTATTCTTCTCTCTTGGCATTGTTATCCTGATGCTTGGCATTGCTTATCCGAGACTTAGCATCAAGTGTAGGTCTGTCACCTGCCTCTTCTTCCTCTATATAGACAAAAGATCTGTAATCTTCTGGTACTCTATTACTGTCAGCTTCATTTTTCTCTGCATACTCATCAACTTTGACATTCACACTTTCTACAATTTTGTTAGTGTTAGAATTCAAACACTTATAAGCTTTACTTTTTGTGGAATAGCCTAGGAATATACCCTCATCACTTTTAGCATCAAATTTTCCATTTCTACTATCCTTTAACATGTAGCACTTACTTCCAAAAATTCTAAAGTACTTTACATTCGGTGCATACCCATGCCATAGTTCATAAGGTGTCAGATTTGTACCTTTTTTTATCAGTACTAAGTTAAGAGTATAAATAGTTGTACTTACAGCTTCTTTCCACAACTTTTGTGCAACATTCTTTTCAATCATTAATGTTTGTGCATAGTCCAAGATAGATTTGTTCCTTCTTTTTGCTATACCTTTCTGTGGATGAGTTCTAGGTGGAGACATCTTGTTAATATGATTTAGAACAATAGAGAGGGGGGGGGGGGGTGAATAAGTTGTTCTCAGGTTTTGATGTATAAAAAAATCTCATAAATTTATCCTTAAATCAGATCCAAAACCAAAACAAACTTGGTCATCACTGATTCAATAATAGAAACATCTATCAATGCAGTCCACTACCTAGCTGTAACTTTAACTAGTAAAACATAGCAATGTTAAGATCTAAACATTCACACAAGTATAAACAATAGGTTTTATATAGTGGAAACCCAATTTGGAAAAACCACTTTGTAACATGCTACTATTATTTTCACTCTTCTGAATTGAGCTCAGTAAAAGGCCAACCCTATCAAAGGTTACAATACACACTGTCAAATGTGACCCAGTTAAAGGATTTCAATCACCCTATTAAAAGTGAGCCTAGTCATAGGACTTACATACACTCCATTAGAATGCAACCTTGTTCAAAGGATTTAACATATGACTATTAGGTCAACCTTTGTTAAAAAGATTTTGACTATTACAATGGTTAGAAAGTAGCAACAATATTATTTGAAAAATATACAACTCACTTTGCAAATATCAGATCTAATTTCATACACTAATGCTGGTTTACTGACTTTGAAACTTTGTCATTTCCATCTCTGATCTGCTCGGAACTTTTCTTCAAGTAATCACCACACTTCTCCTTCAACCTTTTCTTCTTATTCAGTCAATAAAACTTTTCTCTTCCAGCATTCTCTGTTCACCATGTACATACATATGACAATGTTTAGGTTCCCTTATATTTTCCTTAATTAGGTTAACTCATCTTTTGCTGCTTAATCTCATTCATAGATTTTAGGGTTAGGTCAGATTCATTGAATCTACCCGCTTTATGTTCTTTAACTCCTTTTCTAGAATCATCTCAAGTCTCTTAAAAATTTATAATAAAACATTTTACAATGCATTTAATGCTTCCAAACAATCAATAAATAAAGTCAACTTGTTTTACATAATCCAAGAATTCAACAATGTCAGCTCCAAAATTAAATTCTCTTCAAATATAAAATTGCTGATGCTCGGTCAATATTGTGATTGTTCACTCAGTCTCCATGTAGAACGCTCAGTCAATACTAAAACTGTCTCCTCGGCTTGCACTGTCTTCCTCGGTAATTTACTGATGCTCAGTCGACACTATAATTTTGCTCCACATATACTAACTCGATTGACACTAACATCACTCAGCTTAAACATGATTTTCCATTCTTTGCTCGGTTAAGCCTACCAGTTTAGTCTTTAGGCTTACTAAGATAAACGATACATTATCTCATCATAGTGCAACATAGTCAAGTACACTTTGTAGTATCAAGCTAACTCAACCTTTCCCTAGGTGTTATTATTACCAACCTTGCTTAGCCCCTTAGCAACACTCAAATAGATATAGTACTTTCCTAAGTAGCAATAGTCTTACCAATTACGGTTTGACATCAATGAAAATACAACAATTGTTTCAATTCAGTTTCCAATAATCTCCCTCTCTGGCATTGATGGAAACACCATATGATATCATCTGAATAACACATGGATTACCAACCAATCCAAAATCTTATCTATCCATCAGAAACTTATTTATAATATCCTTAGCTTCATTCTGATTTAGAATCCTATAAGCCTCACCCCTGTGACCATCAGAAGTATTCAGATCTCCCTCGATCCTGATTTTTCATTTTAGTTCATCATCCTCTTTTCTTTTAGTTCCATCAGCTCATCAACTCTTAGTTTTTAGTATAATGTGTTGTCATATCTCATGTGTTATCATATTAGTACATTCTCCCTCTTTGACAAAAATGCCAAAGCAACAACTAAAACTTACATCCATAAGATGTAGATAATATATGTGCAACTCTGTGTTTCTCCCTCTGTCATCTTGCTTATGACTAATTCCTTGTCTTTTCTTCTCTTCACAACTCTAGGCCAACCCTAAAGTGTGACAATCTTCTGCATCAATTTGTCAAATGTTCTGCTATAGCACATTTGATGCAGTGCTCCTAGCTTGTCTAGGCAGCCTCGATTAGGGAAATAACCCCTAATTGACTCCTCAAATACCCATGAGCTTCTCTGGGTAAAGATTTAGTGAATATGTCTGCTAGTTGTTATTTTGTATTCACATATTCCATTCAGACTTCTTTGTCTTGTACTAATTCTCTCAAGTAGTGATACTTGATTGCAATGTGTTTGGTTTTAGTGTCCATCACTGGGTTCTTAGAAATATTGATAGCACTTGTGTTGTCATAGAAAATAACAACAGGTTCAGTAATTTCTTCTTTCATGCCTATCGACAATTGTTTTATCCATACCAAGTTTGAACAGTTCACTGCAGCAGCAACATACTCGACCTCGGCAGTAGATTGGGAAATGTAATTTTATTTCTTTCTTGCCCAGTAGACTAATCTCTATCCAAGAAAGAAAGCTCCACCACTTGTACTCTTTCTATCATCTACATTTCCTGCCCAATTAGCATCTGTATAAACTTGGAGTTCAAATTTGTCATCCTTCTTATAATATAGACCATAGTCAACAGTTCCTTTCAAGTATCTCATAATTCTTTTCATGGCCATCATATGTGTTTCCTTAGGATTGGTAGAGAATCTTGCCACAATCCCAATAGCTAATGCAATATCTGGTCTACTATATACAACATACTACAATTTTGCAATCATAGATTTGTATAGAGTTTGATTCACTTCTGTAGCATCATCATTCTTAGATAAATTTTGTCCAGTAATCATAGGAGTTCCCACTGGTTTAGCATCTTCCATCCTAAAATTTTTTAGTATTTCATTAACATACTTAGACTATGTAATGAAAATTCCATTCTTCCTCTGATATACTTGTAAACCAATAAAGAATTTGATCTCACCAAACATACTCATTTCAAATTCAATTTGCATTTTGTTTGAGAAAATTTTACATAATGCATCTTATCCACCAAAAATAATGTCATCAACAAAATTTTTTGCTAAGAAGATATCTTTACCTTCTTCATCCTTCATGTATAGATTGCTTGTGTCATTTGTTCTTGAAAATCCAATCTGTATCAGGTAGTTGTGCAACCTCTCATACCATGCTCTAGGTGCTTGCTTCAATCCATATAATGCTTTGTTCAGTTTGCACACCATGTGTCTTCTGTTTGAATCAATAAAACCTTCTGGTTGTTCTATGTAAACTTCTTCTAGTATACCATTCAAAAATGTAGACTTGACATCCATTTGATATACCTTGAAATCTTTATAAGCAACATATGCAAGTAGAGTTCTTACTCCTTCCAATCTAGCTATAGGGGTGAATGTCTCCCCATAATCTATTCCTTCTTCTTGTGCGTAGCCTTTCCATACCAGCCTAGCTTTTTTCCTAGTGATTTCACCATTTTCATTCATCTTATTTTGAAATACCCACTTTGTTCCTATAACATTCTTGTTTTCAGGTCTCGGCACTAGAGTCCAAGTATCATTCTTCTCAATCTGGTCAATTTCTTCATTCATTGCTTGTATCCAGTCTTCATTCTCCAATGCTTCTATAGTTGTCTTTGGTTCAAATTCACATAATAGACATGTTGGATCCTTAGTCTTACTTCTGGTCTGGATTCTAGTATCTTTGTCTCCAATTATCTATTCAGGCTTATGATGTCTTCTCACATATTTTGCCAAAATAGGTTCATTTGTTCTCTCCTCTATTTCATCATGTTCCTCAACAAGATTGTCAGGTTCCACTTCAGAATGCTCGGCAACCTCTTCCTGATATTCAACAACATTTTCTTGTAGCTCGGCATGTTCTAGTTCTCTCTCGGCACTATTTTCCTGATGCTCGACAACTTCTGTCTATCGCTCAACATTGCTTACCTGAGACTCAACATCAAGTGCAAGTCGGTTACTTGCCTCTTCTTCTTCTTTAATGTTCATAAAAGATCTATAATCTTTTGGTTCTCTTTTACTGTCAACTTCTTTTCTTTCTACATACTCATCAATTTTGACATTCACACTTTCCACAATTTTGTTAGTGTTAGAGTTCAAACACTTATAAGCTTTACTTTTTGTGGAGTACCCTAGGAATATGCCTTCATCACTCTTACCATTAAACTTTCCATTCCTAGTGTCTTTTAATATATAGCACTTACTTCCAAAGATTCTAAAGTATTTAACACTCCGTGCATGTCCATGCCATAATTCATAAGGTGTCAGATTTATACCTTTCTTGATCTGTAATCAGTTAAGAGTGTAGACAATAGTGCTTATAGCTTGTTTCCAATATCTCTGTGCCACATTCTTTTCAATCATCAATGTCCTTGCACAATCCAAGATAGATCTATTTCTCCTTTCTACTATACCATTCTGTGGAGGTGTTCTAGGTGGAGACATATGTCTTTTAATTCCTCTATCATTTCAAAATAGATTAAATTTATTTGATGTAAATTCTCCACCTCGATTAGATCTAAGACATTTCAAGTTCCTACCTTTCTCCTTTTCAACCTTAGCCAAATGCCACTTAAAATATTGAAAATCTTCAAATTTTTATTTTAGAAACATCACATGCATCATCCTGGTATGGTCATCAACAAATAAGATAAAGTATCTAGTACCACAGTAACTTTGTACACCCATAGATCCATAAAGGTCAGTATGAACCAAATCTAAAATGTTTTCAGAAGTAAAGGATTTGCTCTTGAAACTGACTTTGTCATTTTTCCTAACTGACATCCCTTGCACATCACATTCTCAGGTTTCTTCAATCTAGGTAGACCTCTTACCTTTTTCTTCTTACTTATCTCTACCAGATTGTCAAAGTTAACATGACACAGCCTTTTATGCCATAACCAAATATCATCAAGTTGTGCAATCAAACATGTTTCTTCAGATAGGTCAAGATAGAACAAATTACCTCTAGTCTGATCTCCACTTCCAATCAGTTCTCTAGCAACATTAAATATTTTAGCTTGCTTGTGATGAAATTCCACTCAGTAACCAGTTTTGTTAAGCTGAGCAACACTTAGCAAATTGTAATTAGGACCTTCAACCCAATATGAATTTTCACAAGATATCTTATCAGTTAGTTTAATGAAACCTTTTCCTCTAATAGGACATGGTGCATCATTACCAAATTTTACACTTTTACCATTGTAATGATGTAAGGTCTCAAACTTATTTTTGTCACCAATCATGTGATGTGAACAACCACTGTCAATAATCTATTTATCATTCTTGTTCACATAGGATATCAATGCAGTTTTCTCATCTTCATCAGATTCATCTTTCATTGCCACATAAACTACCTCAATTTCAAAATCATCACTATCAGTGTCAGTCTCTTTTTTAGCAATGTAACAAGATTTCTTACCTTTTCCCTTGTAGTCTTTGTTCCATCAGTAGCTTCTGTCATCTTTTTTGTCTTTGTGTTTTCTTTTACTTTCATCATCTTTATCCTTCCTATTAGGACATCTAGCAGCTATATGACCAAATTTATTACATACAAAACATACAATAGGGAGTTTACCTTTATACTTTCCTTTTCCCCTTCTCAGTCTTCTAGCCATAAGAGCTTCTAGATCTTCTAGGTCTTCATCAGAAGTGTCATTGTCACTTTCACTATCACTATCACTTTCACTTTCACTTTCACTTTCACTTTCACTAATGCATCTTTCTTTTTCTTTCTTAGGCTTGTTCAGAACTAGTTGTGACTTAAAAGAATATTCAACATTTCCAATGCTTCCAACAGTGAAATTATTGTAATTAGAGAGTTCAAAAGCAGTCAGCTTACCAACCAAACTTTCCAAAGTAAGCACATTAGTAGAGTTACCTCTAGATTCCTGAATAGAAGAGATCTTAATAGCATATATAGGATGTAGGGTTCTTAATACTTTCCCAATTATAGTTTCATCATTAATAGTCCCATTAGCTCCTCTAATAGCATTCACAACTTCTTTTATTATACTACAATATTGTGCAATATTTTCTCCTTCTTGCATTCTCATTTCATCAAACTTACCTCTAAGACTCTTGACCTTTTCTTTCAGCACATTTAAGTCACCACCATAGATCCTTGCAAGAGTGTCCCACATATCCTTTGCAGTTGTGCAGTCCTTAATGTCCTAAAATTCTAGATAGCTTAGGGTAGATGCAATTTCTAGCATTGCCTGATTATGTTCTTGCTTAGCTCTCATTTCTTTGGCAGTCAAAGGTGCGACAAGTGAGACATAACTGTTCTCAATGTAGTACTTTGCAGAGTCACCAATACCAGCTGGATGTAGCTTCATCAAGATTTGCTATGCAGGGAAATTTTCTTTGTTAAGCTTCAGTACCTCCTTCTTATACATCCTGATCATTTTCTACAAGCCCCTTTAAACTTGATATCTATCAACACTAATAATAAGCAACTTAGCTCTGATACCAATTGTTAATATGATTTAGAAAAATAGAGATGGGGGGGGTGACTCAATTGTTCTTAGGTCCTGATGTATAAAAAAATCTCATAAACTTATCCTTAAATCATATCCAAAACCAAAACAAACTCAGTCATCACTGATTCAATAATAGAAACATCTATAATTGCAGTCCACTACCTAGTTGTAACTTTAACTTGTAAAACATAGCAATGTTCAGATCTAAACATTCACACAAGTATAAACACCAGGTTTTATAGTGGAAACCCAATTTGGGAAAAACCACTTTGTAACATGCTACTATTATTTTCACTCTTCTGAAGTGAGCTCGGTAAAAAGCCAACCTTGTCAAAGGTTACAATACATACTGTCAAATGTGACCCGGTTAAAAGATTTCAATCACCCTGTTAAAGTGAGCCTAGTCATAGGACTTACATACACTCCATTAGAATGCAACCTTGTTCAAAGGATTTAACATATGACTGTTAGGTCAACCTCTGTTAAAAGGATTTTGACTGTTACAATGGTTAGAAAGTACTAGCAGTATTATCTGAAAAATATACAACTCACTTTGCAAATATCAGATCTGATTTCGTACACTAATGCTAGTTTATTGACTTTGAAACTTTGTCATTTCCATCTCTGATCTACTCAAAAATTTTCTTCAAGCAATCACCACACTTCTCCTTCAGCCTTTTCTGCTTATTCAGTCAATAAAACTTTTCTCTTCCAGCATTCTCTGCTCACCATGTACATACATATCACAATGTTCAGGTTCCCTTATATTTTCCTCAATTAGGTTAACTCATCTTTTTCCGCTCAATCTCATTTGTAGATCTTAGGGTTAGGTCAGATTCATTGAATCTACCCACTTTATGTTCTTCAGCTCCTTTTCTAGAATCATCTCAAATCTCTTAAAGATTTACAATAAAACATTTTACAATGCATTTAATTCTTCCAAACAATCAATAAATAAAGTCAACACATTTTACATAATCCAAGAATTCAACAATGTCGGCTTCAAAATTAAATTCTCTTCAAATATAAAATTGCTGATGCTCGGGCAATACTGTGATTGTTCACTCAGTCTCCATGTAGAACGCTCGATCAATACTAAAATTGTCTCCTCAGGTTGCACTATCTTCCTTGGCAATTTACTGATGCTCGATCGACACTATAATTTTGCTTAGCATATACTAACTCGGTCAACACTAACATCACTCGGCTTAAACAAGATTTTCCATTCTTTGCTTGGTTAAGCCTACCAGTTTAGTCTTCAGTCTTACCAAGATAAACAATACATTATCTCATCATAGTGCAACATAGTCAAGTACACTTTGTAGTATCAAGATAACTCAACCTTTCCCTAGGTGCTATTGTTACCAACCTTTCTTAGCCCCTTAGAAACACTGAAATAGATATAGTACTTTCCTAAGTAGCAATAGTCTTACCAATTAAGGTTTGACATCAATGATAATACAACAATTGTTTCAATTTAGTTTCCAACACATCTGTCTTTTGATCCCTCTATCATTGCAAAATAGATTGAACTCATTTGATATGAATTCTCCACCTCAGTCAGATCTTAGACACTTTAGGTTTTTACCTATCTCTTTTTTGAACCTTAGCCACATACCACTTAAAAAATTGAAAAGCATCAGATTTTTCCTTTAAGAACATTAGATGCATCATTCTGGTATAATCATCAACAAACGGGATAAAATATCTAGCACCACAATAGCTTTGTACACCCATCGGTCCATAAAGGTCAGCATGAACCAAATCTAAGATATTCTCAAAAGTAAAGGCTTTTCTCTTGAAACTAGACTTAGTCATCTTACCCAACTGACATTCTTTGCACATTACATTCTTAGGTTTCTTCAATCTAGGTAGACCTCTCACTTTCTTTTTCTTGCTAATTTCTACCAGATTATCAAAGTTAACATGACATAGCCACTTATGCCATAACCAAATATCATCAAGTTGTGAAATCATACATGTTTCTTCAGATAGGTCTAGATAGAACAAATTACCTCTTGTCTATTCTCCACTTCCAATCAGTTCACCTATGGCATCAAATATTTTTGCCTTCTTGTGATGAAATTCCACTTGGTAGCTAGTGCTATTAAGTTGTGCAACACACAATGGATTATATTTAAGACCCTCAACCCAATAAGAATTTTCATAAGAGATCTTATCAGTCAGCTTAATCAATCCTTTTCCTCTAATAGAACATGATGCATCATTTCCAAATTTCACACTCCTACCTTTATAATGATTTAAGGTATCAAACTTACTCTTATCTCCAGTCATATGATGTGAACAACCACTTTCAATAATCCATTTATCATTTTTGTTCACATAAGATATTAATGTAGATTTCTCATCCTCTTCAGATTCATCTCTCATTGAAACATAGAAAACTTCAATTTCAAGATCATCACTATCAGTGTCAGTCTCTTCTTCAACAATGTAGCAGGATTTCTTACCTTTCCCTTTGTAGTCTTTGTATCTTTAGTAACCTCTATCTTCTCTTTTGTCTTTATGCTTGCTATCTCTTTCTTCATCCTTATTATCCCTATCAAGACATCTAGCAACTATATGACCAACTTTATTACATGAAAAACATATAATAGGGAGTTTACCTTTGTACCTTCCTTTTCCCCTTTTCAGTCTTCTAGCCATAAGAGCTTCTAGATCCTCAAGTTCTTCATCAAATGTGCCACTGTCACTATCACTTTCACTTTCACTTTCACTGATACATCTTTCTTTTTCCTTCTTTGACTTATTCAGAACCATTTGTGAGTTAAAAGTAGATTAAATACTACCAACAGTGAAGTTATCATAGTTAGAATGTTCAAAAGCAGTAAGCTTACCAACCAAACTTTCTAAAGTAAGGGCATTAGGAGAGTCACATCTAGATTCTTGGATTGCAAAAATTTTGATTGCGTAGATAGGACGTAGAGTTCTCAATACTTTTCCTATTATAGTTTCATCTTCAATAGTTCCATTTGCTCCACTAATAGCATTTACAACTTCTTTTATTCTACCACAATATTGCGCAATATTCTCACCTTCTTGCATTCTCATTTCATCAAATTTACCTCTTAGGCTCTCAGCTTTTGCTCTCAACACATTCACATCACCGCCATAAATGCTTGCAAGGGTGTCCCACATTTGCCTTGCAGTACTACAGTGTTTGATGTCTTCAAATTATGGATAACTTAGGGCGCACACAATCTCCAACATTGCTTGGTTGTGCTCTTGTTTAGCTTTCATTTCCTCAACAGTTAGAGGTGCAATAGGTGTGACATAGTCATGCTCAATGTAATACTTAGCAGAATTACAAATACCGGCTAGATGCAACTTCATCAAACTTTTCCATGAAGGAAAGTTTTCCTTATTCAGCTTAGGTACCTCCTTCTTATACATCTTGATCATTTAATTCAAGTACCTTCAAACTTGTTCTTTGTAAGCACCAACAAATCTGATACCAATTGTTAATATGATTTAGAACAATAGAGAGGGGGGGTGAATCAGTTGTTCTCAGGTGCAGATGTATAAAAAAAAACATTAAACTCTTCAACAAATCAGATCTAATAACCAACACCTACTCGGTCATTACTGATTCCATAACAAAAATATATAATAGTCCAATCCACTTATCCAATAGCATCTAGCTTATAAAACACAAAAATGTTCAAACCAAAACATTCACACAAGTATAAACACTAGGATTTATAGTGGAAACCCAATTTGGGAAAAACCACTTTGTAACATGTTACTATTATGTTCACTCTTCTGAAGTGAGCTTGGTGAAAAGCCAACCCTGTCAAAGGTTACAAACACACTGTCAGGTGTGACCTGGTTAAAGGATTTAAACCACTCTATTAAAAGTACATCTTGTTATAGGACTTACATACACTCCAGTAGAATGCAACCTTGTTCAAAGGATTTATAACTATGACTGTTAGGTCAACCTCTGTTAAAAGTATTTTGACTGTTACAATGATTAGAAAGTAACAGTAATATTAATCTGAGAAACATACAACTCACTTTGCAAATATCATATCCAATTCCATACACATATGCTGGCTTACTGACTACGAACCTTTTCCATCCCCGTCATTGATCTGCTCGAAACCCTTCAAGTGATCACAACACTTCTCCTTTAGGCTTTTCTACTTAGAAAGTCAATAACATCAACAATACTTCCAGCATTCACCTCTCTCTCTTCATTCAACCTCTCGCTTAGGTTTCCTTAATACTACCTCTATTAGGTCAATACATCTTTTGCTGCTTAATCTCCTACGTAGATCATAGGGTTAGGTCAAATTCATTGAATTTGTCCTACATTATGTTCTTTGGCTATCCTTTTAGAAATATCTCGAATCTCTTAAATATTTACAATAAAATGTTTTACAGTGCATTAAATGCTTTCATACAATCAATAAATAAAGTCAAACATGTTTTACATAATCCAAGAATTCAACGATGTCGGATGGAAATCTAAATTCTTCATCAAATGCAAAATACTGATGCTCGGTCAATATTGTGTCTAACTTTTCAGTCTTCTATGGAAATCTCGGTCAACACATAAACTGTTTCCTTGGTTAACACTGTCTTCCTCGGCAATTAACTGGTGTTCAGTCAACACTGATTTTACACAACACTCACTAGCTCGGTCAACACAAATAGCACTCGACTTAAACTAGATTTCTTCACTTATGCTCAGTTAAGCCTACCAGTTTAGTTTTCATTCTTACTTAGATAAACAATACATTGTCTTATCATTGTGCCACATAATCAAGTACTCATTAAAGTATCAAGATAACTCAACCTTTCCTTAGGTGTTGTTGTTACCAACCTTACCTATCCCCTTAGCAACACTCAAATAGATATAGTACTTTCTTAAATAGCAATAGTCTTACTAGTTAAGGTTTGACATAAATGACAATACAAAAATTGCTTCAATTGCAGTTTCCAACACCTTTTACAAAGCAAAAGGCAAACAACACCAAAACTGAAAAAATTCAAGGGCATAAAAGTCACATTTCTGTTGAGAATTTGGAGATGATGTAAACTAATGAAATGTGTGAAATAGGATGAATTTTATGCCTGTAATTTTTTTTAAAAAAATTTGAGTAAAAATTAATATATTATTTTAATTTCTTAGGTCTATTTTTTATATCCTAAAAAATACTGCAAATCAGGGAGTAAAATTCCCGTCAAATCATTATAAGTAAAAAATTGTTTTTAACTCCAATTTCAGAATATGTTTTAGATGACATGTATATCTAGCAAAGGAAAAAGGAAAGAAGTGTTTTCAATCTATAGTTTTCCAGTTATACAAAGTTGAACTTACTTGAAATCAATATTTTTTGTTGCCCGCCACTTTTCCCCTATCAAAACTGTACCAAAAACCAAATAAATTATATATTCTTGAACATGACTCTCTTGTCTAGTGTTGTATATAATTTAATTTTTTTTAGAATCAATTTTGTATTTTTCTATATTTTCTGAATCAACGTCTTGTCAAAGTTTGGTAT
>BSBK01002252.1:712500-772500 GCA_027943335.1 Chamaecyparis obtusa
TTAAATATATTATCCATCATTTTACCAAGAGTGGAGGTGAAATCCACCAAGAAACTCTTATCTTTAGGTAAATCTCTTTTCCTACTATTTTCTTTTTCAGTATTCTCATTGGTAGTGTTCTCATTTGTCTTGGTTCCTGTAAAGTATTTTTCAATACTATCCACAATCTCATCCATGACCTGGTAGGTATTTTGCAGATTATCCTTCTCCTTTTCTATAGGAATTTGGCCTTTACCCAGATTCCCAATGTTGACCTCCAACATACCCTCTTCATCTATCTCCTCCCTAATATTTTCCACATAAATATTCTCCTGCTCCTGATTCTCTTCATCCTTATGTTGGATATTGCTAATGCATGGGGAGCTGATTGAGACATTTAATATGTTTAATCACTATGTTACTAAATGGGTACTCATACTGTTATCATCTATGTTTTGTTAGTAATGTCAACATATGTTTCTGTGAGGAGAACAGGTTGGTTATCATAGTGTACAAACATTGTACCAATGTTTCAAATGCTATGAAGATAGATGAGAGTTCAACAGGGTGTTTTGATATTATATCCAAGATCGCATCTATTTCATATTGGATGAGTTATAGATTATTTGGTGAAGACTAGTCACTAACTATGACAATGAGAAATGACAAAGTTAGTCTCAGTGTTTCTGGTATATCTTCTAGATGATATGGATTCAAGGTATATGAACTTTAGGGATGACATACAAGATAATGAAGGATGTTCATTGGTCAATGCAAGGTACAGATTTCTTGGTGATGTCAGCTATGGTGTGTGTTCTAGAAAAGACTTATTTGGAAGCTGACTCAGGAGATGTAGCATGCATTTTGTTTTGCAAATTGTAAATTAAGGATGTTGGTCCTTAATTGTTGCAATGAAATCATTGTTTACTTGTTTTAGATAACATGTGTATCTTAGCAAGGGTTTATGTGATTATTTGTAATTAGAAAAGGCTTATAGGTTGACCTAATCATGAGAATTGTAATATGGTATAAATGTAAGGTCCTTTCTTTAGAAAAGACATGGATGGGAAAAAAGTGATATAAAGAAGTTGCACGAATGTTGGGAGCTTGTGTTTGTTGTATGTAGAGAAGAGGTTTGCTAGTGGATGTCATTGGAACTAATCAAGAAGAGACAATTTCTACCATATAGTTCAAAAAGATTGTGTATTTCTTCATATGCAGTTGTGTTATGAACAGTGAGTTCTGAAGGTGGATATAACCTTCTTTGGGTAGTGAGCCTTGGGTAGTGAACTCTTCCTTTCTTCTTGACTCCTAATAGGGTTTGTCCTCTAACAAGGACTATGTACTGTAATGTTTCAATAAGATCCTAATAGGGCTAAATCTTCTAACAAGGATACTATACTCATAGTACATCATTTGTGGGTGCTAATTCTCACCTAGGTTTTTACCTTTAATAGGGTTTCCTAGAGACCAAAATATTGTGTTATTATGTTGGCATTCATTGTCTTCATTGGACTTGATATTTTTCTTCCTTAAAGTTTAAAGTTTAATAATCTTCCATAAAACTTATTAAACCCCCCCCTCAATTGTATTGTGGACTGTTATTCCCAACACCTTTTAGGAAAGAACAATTATCCTCTTTATCACCCTTTTTTCTTTCTTGGTACCAGTGATTTCACCTCTTTTCCTCTTATTTCCCTATTTTACCTCTTCCTCTTAAAACCCCCATCTTTAGTGCCCTTATTAGTATTAGAGTCTTCAATAGAAGTCCCTTTAACATTTTTCTTAGAAGACAAGCCTTTAAACTTGGCCTTTTTTGGAGAAAAAGCCTTAGAGGGCTCCTCCTCATCATCCTATGTTTCCTCCACATACATATCCTCCTCATCACCCTTTGTTTCTTCATCATTCCTGGTATGACTCTTCAAAAAAGGTTTTTCTACTTTTTTTGTTTTGAGGAGATCATACACTAGAACCATGATGCCCTAATGAGAGGCATGGTCTCATTTCAGATCATTCTGAAGACTAATAGTGGTGGAATCCAATGAACTCAACAAATAAAAAGGAAGACTAATCTTCACATTATGTCTAAAGTAGTTTAAGAACATAAAATGATGCCCATAAGCTTTGGTAAATCTACCATCAAGCATGATATAGTTGATTATAGCATATAACACATACCTCCACGATCGAGAAATACACTTAGGGTTATAGTAGGAGGTATCCTCCTTCACTAGTCTCAAATTTTCCAGCTCAGTAACAGGGAACTTCTCGAGTGCTTTGTCAGAGATTTTTTTTTCTCTATAAATCTTTAAGCCCTCCATACTTATACCAGTAACTTTTGCAATGATATGTTAGGAATGGAAACACTGAGAGGGGGGGGGGGGTTGAATCAGTGTTCAATAAGTTTAATCTTTTCTTAACTCTTGAAACTTAACTTGAATGCTTAAATACTGAAATGAACATTAACATAAGAAAGATGCATAAACACAACACATAACACCAATATGGTTACGAGGAAACCCAAATAGGTAAAAACCCCAATGAGAATTGACACCCACTAAGAACTGCACTAGTGTCTTGTGATCCTTGTTAGAAGATCTTCAACCATGTTAGGAGTTGTCTTTACATTGATTTTAGTACAGTGAACTTGTCAAGGGTTGGACCCTGTTAGGATTCTTTTACAATAACCCTGTTAGGGGTGGGGACACACTATCCTAGAGCTCACTACTCAAGTGGTGAAGGCTACAACCTTCTGATCTCAGATACACACTATATCTGTTGGATGAACTAGCACCGTGACACTTCTTGTTTGATCATTTCCTTTGATGCGCTAATGATTTAACCTTTTGAAAAGCTCTAATACATTCTATCTTCTCTTCACATACCTCTGCTCTTCTTATCTTTAGTCTATATGCACTTCTATACCTAATTACAAAGGCACATCTCATATTTATATGCGCTACCAAAATAATTAACTAGGTCAACCTATAACCGATTACATACAACGCTACCAAGTGAATTGGCTCAAGTGTGTTAAAAAAAAAACATAATTTCATGTCTACTACTTAATTACAATAGGTGTATAGCCTTTATAAAATAATAATATCATCGATAATCAAATTGCCAACAGTCAGCTGCATACTCTATTCTATTCTGGCATTCACTCTCTATGCTACTTCAATTGTTTGTATCTTCACCGTGCTATATCTTCTAATCATGTGCCCTTAGAAAAATCATGAATACACTCTTACCAACTTATCTTCTAGGGCACATACCATAATTCCATCATACGCATGTGCACTGATGCTCTGATCTACCGGTGCTCTGTTAACTATCCAGTCTTCTGTACTTAGCCAAATTCTGATCTTCTAATAATGTGTGCTGACTCCAAAACACTATATGACTTTGTTTCCATAATGAAAACACTATATCTAGTTATATACATCAGTATAGTCAACTTGACAACAATCTCACCCTTTTTCATTGATGGCAACAAAGGAATATGGAAAGGTTACTAACTATTCCCTTATACAAAAATTCTTTAACATATTCTAACTTATATCTCCCTTATAATTTTTACTATACATCTTCTTTACATATATATAAGACTCCATATTCTATACAATACTCCCTCTTTGACATTAATGGAAAAGGTGCTCCAAAATTGTAGCTACAAGTACTTACAATGAAAGTGCATCCGGATATGCAATCTGTAAGTTCTAGATCTCTTATTTCTAAAATGCAATTAGTGCATTAACAATCTATAGATGGGTGCATAAGGAATATGTGAGCTTCTCCATCTTCTCCAAATCTATGCTAGGACCTTGATCATATGTCACCATGGTGGCATCGATCTCCTTGATGTTCTGATTAAGTACATCTAGAGAGGGCGCAAGACCATAATTGAGCTGTGTTTGCCTTGCCCTTATCTTAGACATCTCTTTCTCATCTTTTTCAATCTTGTCTAACTATCGTTAGTACACATTATTACACATGTTGAAATTTGTGGAGGGATCTTCCACTGATTTCCTTATATTTTCTATCATTGCTTTTGCCTCTGGGATCTTCTTGTATAGATCATAAGTTAACTTATCCTAGCTCATACAGTCAGCAATAATCTTCCTACCCTTTGCTCCAAAATCCTTCAAAGATTCTTGACCAATCTTTAGTTAGCTTAGGTCAAGTGAAAAGTTTCTAACCAATTTACTTAGCCTCTTCTTCATATATTTCTCTTCTGCAACTAGGGATGCAGATTCTTTCAAGCTAGAAAAATTAGGCTTGAAGTATGAAAGAATTGTGCTTACACCATCAACTGAATGGACCTTAGACACTTTCTTTTCTAAAGGTAACAGTTTGTTCAAAATTTTGACTGATTCAACAAACAAAGGATTCCACATCACCTATTTTTCTTTTGCTTTCTCCATGGCTAAGACATTGATCTTAATCAAGTCTTCTTCTCCCCAAGAGTCTAAGCTAGTGGTGTCTAGTGTCAAGCTTGACAACAATGATACAGAAGGTAATGGAGTGATAGGGGTGCTATCTATCACTTCTTGTTTTACTCTGATTGGTATCTCCATAGATGGCTTATCTGTTGGTTCACTTCCTTTTACCTCTTCTTCTCCTTTCTCCTCTTCTACTTTTTCTTCTTCTTTTCCTGTCTCATTTTCTGTCTCCTTCTCTTCTTCTTTACCTGTTAGATCTTCTATTAGTACTTCTTCTTGTACCTTGGGTGAATTGTTACTACATAGAATTTCAGCTTCTTGTGTGCTAACAAAAGCTTCCTCAAACTTGTCCAAGTCATTATCTATGGCCGCCATGGCTATCTCTACATTGTCAATGAAGATTTTATCATCTTTTTGAGTCTTTGTCATGGGTGCAGAATTTTCTACCTTTTTGGGTGTTTCAACTATAGGCGTTGAATCCTGAGGACCTGTAGATGGTACATTTGTGGGCTCTTCCACCTTGACTTCCTTATAGGAAACTTGTGTTGAGGGCGCAATGGGTGGATACATGTGTCTGTTCAAGAAAACCTTCTCAAAAGTTTTCCTTGTCTCTTTTGCTATCAACTCAAATTTCTTGTCCATTATGTGTAGTGTTCTTAGCTTTGTTCTTAGATGTGGCTTTACCAGGTCTAGTAGTAGTGTTTTCTCTTCTAAGGAACACATTGGTAGACTTTCATCTAGAATCTTTTCCCTTATCCTAAGATCTTCTTGAATAGTTTGTTTCTTCAAGGATTATAAGATGTTCCAAACATTGTCCAGAATGACTATTGTCAGCTCCAAGATTGTCTTTTTGAACTTGATCATGGGTATGTATAGGATCATGGTATGCCAAAAAGTGGTGATGTGAAAAAGGAGTCCTGATTGATAGACTCTTTGAAAAACAACTATAAGTTTCAAACAATATAACATTTTTGAAATCTGAAATATACATAACATTCTATGTTTCACCTAATACAATAATAATAAACAATTATTTCAATTTGATGAAGTTTAGACTAAGTTAAGGTGGTCAGACATGATAGTTTTTATATTGAGGAAAATTTTTAGTAGAAAAATCATAATTAATTATTTACTTGGAAAAAAATACAAAAAAATATACATCACATCCAAACATGAGTCTACTACTTATATCTAGAATCTTATAAAACAATACTATCATTTGATTTTGTTTAATGTGGTCAGACATACACCTACTTGTTATCTTTCTAGTCCTGATTGATAGACTTATTGAAAAATAGCTATAACTTTTAAACTGTATAACATTTTTAAAATACAAAACATGTGTCACATTATATGCTTTTCCTACTACAAGAAATAGAAAAAATGTTTTCAATTTGATAAAGTTTAGACTAAGTTAATGTGGCCAGACATGAGAGTTTTTGTATTCTGGAAAAGTTGTAGAAGAAAATCATAATTAATTGTTTACTTCGAAAAAAATTACAAAAAAATGTGTGTCACATCCGTGCATGAGTCTACTACTTATATATAGAATCTTGTAAATAAAAATAATAATTTGATTGTGTTTAAGGTGGTCAGACATACACCTAATTCTTTTTTTTTGCCTAAAATTCTTGTACTACTACATTGAAATTTGAAAATTTCAACATATAGAATAATTGTGATGCAAGGCCCTCCGTAGGTCATAATCTCATACAAAAACTTCTGGAGGCCATAACTTTTGACTCAGGTCTGGGTTTTTGCTGAAATTTTCAAGTGCATGCCTCAAGTGGTGGCATTTGTTTTCCCAATTGATCGATTGGGAAAACAAATGCCACCACTTGAGGCATGCACCAAAAAAAATTCAGCAAAAACCTAGACCTGAGTCAAATGTTATGGCCTCCGGAAGTTTCTGTATGAAATTATGACCTACGGAGGGCCCTGCATCAAATTATTTTTTAGAAAAGGCCTAGTATCTTAGAAACTATTGTATCATCTTAAAATGGAAGCACTTCCATGATAAGAGCATTTAGCCCTCTGAGTAATTGGTCTGGGGTCATGTTAAGCGCCCTGATTGGGTCTTTGCATGTATCTAGATTTTCCCCCTGCTCTTCTTTCCTCTGCACCTAATTTTCACTTCATATCTGCATTTCCTAGCATTCTGGGTTAGGATCCTAAGGTTTTTGACCACAAGATCAAAGTAAACTTTATGGGTCAAAGTCGACCTTGACCTTGACATAGGTCACAGTTGAGGTTATCCTTGACCCCCTGTCCAGATTTCAAATTTACTTGATTTTTGGGTGTTAGGTTTCAAGGATATTTGTTTTCATGCCTTCGGGTCAGCCATTTCGGGTTTTGGAATGGTAAATCCTTAAATTACATTTAATCTAGGTATATTTTCTAAATGTTAGGACCTAATTGGGATTTAACTCTCCAAGGTGGCCCCTCTAGAAGATTGTTCCCTAGTTCACTATAAAAGGAGGCCTTCCTCCCTCATTTTCTCCATCCATTATCCACATCTCTCAAGCAATTTCATGAGTGAGCTCTCAAGTGCAAGAAATTGAATTCAAGCATTCAAGCAAGCCTTCAAGCATTTAAGTGTTCAAGCATTCATCCATCAAGGAGATCCATGGTTAGCCATTGAAGGATTCAATCTCTTTGGAGCCCCCTTGAAGATCCATCCTTCTACATTCATCCAAGCCTCCTCATATGCAAAGATCTATTCAAGATTAGTGTTGAAGATCAAATGCCATTAATTTGAGACATCCTACATTCATTCTACATCCATTGAAGAATTCCTACTTGTGGATTTTAGGATTCAAATCCTCTACAAGGAATTCAACATAAGCAAGGTGAATTGTTTCATTTGCTTTGTTTATGCATACTACATTTCAATTTCAAGGTTAATTCCTAAATTGGGGTTTGACCAAGGAAAACCCCCCATACCAACAAAACCCCCCTTTTTATTGTAGGTATAGGTGCAAAATTTTAGATCTGAGATTAGATTTGGATACCCATTTCGGTGAACTTCCGAGATCTATAAACAAAGTCAGAATTGAGCTTAAAATAAAGAATCTAGCCTTTGACCTTTTATGAGGGCCAAAGACTACCTGTTGTCAGAAGGATAAAAGATTTATGGGTTTTCATCATCTCGGCATTTCCAGTCCAAAATAGGTTTCAAAATTGCAAAAAAGTACATAGAGACATCAAATATTGGCATTTTCCATATTTTCCCTAGTTTGAGGTTAGTACTTGTATTTCAATTATTTCAGATTTCAAGCACAATTCTACCATAGGGAAATATAAGATTTTTCTCTCTCTTTCATATTCTCCATAGATTGATTCAATTGTGCATTAACCTTTTGGTTGATCAAATTGGATCTCTCCTTTGGGAATTTGGATTTAGGAATGGATCTCATATTTCCCCATACATTACATTGAATAGTTGTGATTCCATTTTAACCCTATTCATTTTGGTGAACCCGATGAGCTTACTCTCTTTCTTTTTGGTGTTAGATTTCTCCTTTGTGTTAGATCTTGCATGCTAATTAGATTTCAAAAATACAAAAATATTCATGCTTTATGTGTTCTTAGTTTAGTTCATTTGCATTGCATTGGTTTATGAGCTTTACTACTACTAGTGCTACTTATAACATTCCAGTTAGAAGAAGTCATAGACTCATGGGTGCCTTTGATCCTGAATCTTCCTCTCCTTTCCTTACGGTCCTAGGTGATAATTTGATTCTTCGTGATTCAAATCCTACTATGGAGAAAAAATCTTCTCACTCATCTCATGATGAGGATGACACTTTAAGAGTTCCTCCTGAACAAGTCCAAAACCTTTCAATTGAACTTGATAAAATGGGTCATTTTCTTATTCAAGAGAACCATAATCAAGATTCTATTCAAGCTATAGAGGCTCTTAAGAAAGTTCTTAGTGATAGTGATCAAGGTGTTAACCTCTTGCATGGTATTACTCACCTCGTGCATTCAAATGTTAAACCTTTAGCTCAAGAAGCTCAAAATTTAGGGTTGATTCCTCCTATCACTAGTGTTGAACCTCCTTCTAATCCTTTACCTAGTATTCCTACCTATACTCCTTCTTTGGTGACTATGATGGTTCCCTCTGTTCCTATGAGTGTTCCTCTTGTGCCCCTTCCTACATCACAACCTTCATATCATAATGTTCCTTTTACTTATTCCAATTCACTTCCAACTGTAGTTCCGAGTGTTCCTCCAATTGTGTCTTCTATTCCTACAGCTTCTTACACTTTACCTAGTGTGTCTAATGTTTCTATTCCTCCTATTTTCTCTAATGATTCAACAATCATCAGTTTGGCTCAAACTGTGTCATCCTTACAACAACAACTTGCTTCCTTAACTCAAAACAACTTTAGTATCCCTACATGTGACATGGAAAGTCCTTTTTCCTTGGATATTATTCGTACTCCTATTCCTCAGCAAGGTGATATGCCTCATCTTGAGAATTATAATGGAAAAGGAGATCACATTCATCATGTTAAAACATTCCAAATCCTTTGTAGTGATTACGCTCATGACCATAGGATTTTAGCCAAACTATTTTCTAGAACCTTCCATGACAAGGCCTTACAATGGTATTGTTCCTTGCCTCCTTATTCTATTGATTCCTTTCCAAAACTTGCTAATGCCTTTATTCAAAAATTTAATAACAACATTGGCCTACAAGTGTCTTTGACTGATTTGATGCATTGTAAAAAAAGTGCTAAAGAAAAATTAATTGAATTTATTGGTAGATTTCAGCATTTGCACGCTCAAATTTCCTATCTTGTTCCTGATGTTGATATTCAACGTATGTTTATTTCAAATTTGCAAAATGATATTAGAGATAAGATTCTACTTACTGAATTTACATCTTTTCAACAACTTTGTGCATCGCTTCATCATTATCAATTACAAATGAGTCAATTTGAGAGCAACACTCCAATGGCTCCTGTTTCAGTTGATAAAAGTGATGTTGCTCCTAATCCAAACAAATTTTAAAAATTTAACAACTATGTCAAGATAAATAAACAAGTGAATGCAGTTGCTGATCAAGTTGTTGTTGCATCTCACAATTCCACTTCTACATCCACTGCTTTTCAATTAAATCGTACGTTTACTCCTCTTTCTGAATCTTTACATGCTATTATGAATAGGTTGTTAACTGCTAATATGATTACTTTACCTCCTATTCGTCCTCTTTTACCTGCTATGATTGCATCTAAATTTTTTGATCAAAATGCTTTTTGTCAATATCATCATCAGAATGGTCATGATACTGAGAAGTTTTATTCTTTAAAACATAAGGTTCAAGACTTAATTGACTCTAATGCCTTATATATCAATAATCTTGATGGTAGTGAGAACAAATTTGTCTCTCCTCCTAATCAAAACCTTCAAATCTATACGAATCCTTTACCTACGCATGATAATAATACCATTTCTCATCCATCTATTATGGAAATTGTGTATGATTCAAAGATGAATGATCTCAATCATGTTGTTAATCAAGTGGAGCATGTTGGTCAATCTGTATCTCCACCTCAACCTCAACCTCAACCATAGATTCAACCTCAAGTTCAATCTCAACCTCGACCAAAACCTAAGCCTAAATTAAAAACTCAGCCTAAAACTCGACAACAACCTAAGAATAAAAGACCTTAGGAAATTTTGATTACCTTTGATGACTCTGAGACTATTAAGGCTCCTGATGGTCCCCTTTACATCTATGCTAGGATTTCTCAGAAACCTACTCATGGTTGTCTTTTTGATCCTACATCCTTAGTTAATGTGATTACTAAAGAAAATATTTTTATGAAAAGCTTACAACATGATTCTTATGATACATTGAATGTGTGGATTCAAACTTGTAATGGTTTTCTTTATCCATCATTTGGCTCTATTACTTTACCAGTTGAACTATGTGGAAAAATTATGAACACTACCTTTGTTGTGGTTCGTACTTTCGATCAATTTCAAGTTAAGCTAGGTTTTCCTTGGTTAAATGCCATGCATGCTATTGCTTCATCTATCCATAAGTGTCTTAAGTTAATTTAGGATGAGGAAGTGAAGATGATTAATCATAGTTTATATCAACCTTGTAGGCCTAGAGATTGTGCTGCTCTTGATTTCTTTTGGCCTTCATTACCTAATTCATGTCCTTCTTGACCTGATAATCATTTTCGTTCATATCAAGCTTATAAAAATCATAAGATTCTTGAATTAAGCATACCTCCTATAGATCTTAATTGTGGTCTTTTGCCTACACCTTCTATACCTCCTTTAACTATGGCTTCTAGTTCTATTAATCAAGTTCCTTCTATCGCTCTTCCTAAAGAACCTGTGAAAGATCATGTAATTGTTCCTCCTATTCTTGATAATCCTATTGATGTTCCTAAAGAACCTATGAAGGATCTAGTGATTGTTCCTCCTAGTTCTCAACCTATTTCAAATAAGTCAAAATGTAATTGATCTGCCAATGAACTTCATAAAAAGTGTCATGCTCATGCTAAAGCTTGTAATTCTTTTCTTCAAAGATCTCTACCTTCTTCGGATAAATCTATGCATGATGTGTTAGAAGAATTTGTTACTAATAATGATGTTAATAGGCATGATTAGGTTGATTCTATTCGTATCTGAGATCCTATTTTTATTAATTTGGATGAAGAAGATACTGTTGATGATACTGATGATGTTAATAATGAATATGAGACTATTTACATTGACATTGATTTACCTAATATGCTTTCATCACAATTAACTCTTACACCTAGTGTCAAACATTGTGATTCTCAAGAGGATCCTTGTTTGGAACTGGCTATCATTCCTACTATGTTGGATATAGTACCTCTTGCGAGTTACCCACCTTCCCTGAATGATATTCAATGAGATGGGGAGAGTAGGTGGCATGCTTGATCGACTTGTCCTTCGCGGTAGCTTTGTTGTGTGTTTTCCTTCTGTACTATGCTTCTCCTGTAATGTGTTTGCTAAATGTTGTTAGATTCTTTTATACGATCCTTTTTACTCAGTTGGTGCAAGGTGATAAAGGAATCAAAAACTGTTGTTCAAATTCCTCTATATGTATCTCTATTCTTCTATGCATTGTTCCATGTTATGTTGTAATTATGCTATTGTTCTTAAATGTTGTGTAATCTTCTTGGGTTTGGGATATGGTAGCGCTAATTCTTTTTGGTCTCCATGTCATGGGCTGAAAAGATTCTCCTTTGTATATCTTATGTGATCTTTCCTCCTTTGTGATCATAGTTCTACTTTCTTTGGGGAATGATGTTAATTCATTTGCAATATATATATATATATATATATATATATATATATATATATATATATATATATATATATATATATATATAGATATATAGATCTATAGATCTATATATATATATATATATATATATATATATATCTATAGATATATATATATATATATATCTATATATATATATATATATCTATAGATATATATAGATATAGATATATATATATATCTATATATATATCTATAGATATATCTATATATATATATATCTATAGATATATCTATATATATATATATATCTATATATATATATATATCTATATATATATATATATCTATATATATATATATCTATATATATATATATATATTATCTTATGATTATGCTGACCCCACAATAGGTAGATCCCTTCTATGTTCTCTATATGTTTCTATGATATTTCCCTTGATTTGTCTTCATCTGGGGGCATCTTGATGTGGAAATGTAATTAGTGGAGTTGTTTATATTTCTGTTAAAGCCATTGCTCCTGTTAAATTGTTAGCAATGACTTTAACGTGGGGGTATACGCTCTGCTCACCTGTTGCACACACATGTTTTGATACACACATATTTTTCAAGATACCTTTTCTCCCTTTTTGGATTAGTAACTAATCCTTAAAGCATGGATTTATATTTCAGGATCTCTTGATCCCTCCAGTTTTAAATATACATATATTTTGATCCCTTAAGGTCGAAGGTGTCCTTAAGACTGGATCTCTTTTGTTTTTTGGTTTTATTCTTATGGAATAGAATATTCCTAAGGGTGAATCCTTGATGGGTTGACTAATGAGTAGCCACATTCACTAGGCAATTCAATTTCATCTTTCCAGTTGCACTATTTCCTTGTGTGGTTCACAATGGGACATAAGTTCTCATTGGGCAAGGTAATCACACCCTTTCTTTCTCTGTCTAGAGATGTCTCTCTTATTGTGATCTGGGAGTCAATGAAGACTTGAGTCCCTGGGGACTTAAGGTTTCTCTTTGTCCCTTGGATTATGATAAGATTATCTTTTCATTCTGATCTCCTTTACCTAGAGTTTGCATCGAGTCCATACTATCGCTAAAGTGGGGACTTAATATATCAGCTTAAAATGGAAGCACTTCCATGATAAGAGCATTTATCCCTCTGAGTAAGTGGTCTGGGGTCATGTTAAGTGCCTTGATTAGGTCTTTGCATGTATCTAGCTTTTCCCCCTATTTTGCTTTCCTCTGCACTTGATTTTCACTTCATATCTGCATTTCCTAGCATTCTACGTCAGGATCCTAAGTTTTTTTACCACAAGCTCAAAGTCAACCTCAACCCTGACCTAGGTTAGAGTCAAGCTCATCCTTGAACCCCTATCCAGATTTCAAATTTTCTTGATTTTTGGGTGTCGGGTTTCAGGGATATTTGTTTTCCTGCCTTCGGGTCAGCCATTTCGGGTTTCAGAATGGTAAATCCTTAAATTAAATTTAATCTAGGTATATTTTCTAAAATTTAGGACCTAATTGGGATTTAATTCTCCAAGGTGGCCCCTCTAGAAGATTGTGCCCTAGTTCACTATAAAAGGAGGCCTTCCTCCCTCATTTTCTCCATCCATTATCCACATCTCTCAAGCAATTTCATGAGTGAGCTCTCAAGTGCAAGCAAGAAAATTCAAGCATTCAAGAAAGCCTTCAAGCATTGAAGTTTTCAAGCATTCATCCATCAAGGAGATCCATGGTTAGCCATTAAAGGATTCAATCTCTTTAGAGCCCCCTTGAAGATCCATCCTTCTACATTCATCCCAGCCTCCTCATATGCAAAGATCTATTCAAGATTGGTGTTGAAGATCAAATGCCATTGATTTAAGGCATCCTACATTCATTCTACATCCATTGAAGCATTCCTACTTATGGATTTGTGGATTGGAATCCTCTACAAGGACCTCAACATAACCAAGGTGAATTGTTTCATTTGCTTTGTTTATGCATACTACATTTCAATTCAATTTCAAGGTTAATTCCTAAATTAGGGTTTGACCAAGGCAAACCCCCCATACAAAAAAAAACCCTTTTTTTTTGTAGGTACAGGTACAAAATTTTGGATCTGAGATCAGATTTGGATACCCTTTTTGGAGAACTTTCAAGATCTACAAACAAAGTAAGAATTGACCTTAAAATAAAGAATCTAGCCTTTGACCTTTTATGATGGTCAAAGACTACCTGCTATCAGAAGGATACACGATTTTTGGGTTTTCTTCATCTCAATATTTCTAGTCCAAAATAGATTGTAGAATTGCTTGAAAGTACACACAAACATCAGAAATTGGCATTTTCAAGATTTTCCCTAATTTGAGGTTAGTACTTGTATTTCAATTATTTCAGATTTCAAGCACAATTCTACCATAGGGAAATATAAGATTTCTCTCTCTCTCTCTCTCTCTCTCTCTCTCTCTCTCATATTCTCCATAGATTGTGCATTAACCTTTTGGTTGATCAAATTGGATCTCTCCTTTGGGAATTTGGATTTAGGAGTGGATCTCATATTTCCCCCATACATTACATTGAATAGTTGTGATTCCATTTTAACCCTATTCAACTATATTAAATTTTCCACATATTCTCTTCTTACATATTTTTGATATAATATTTATAACTTGTTGAAATTTTTATGTCAACTTGCCTAAACCTGATTTTATGAATTTTCATTGCCACTTAAGGGCCTAGTTTGGCATACCATGATCTTTCACATACTCTCATATATTTTATGATCATGCCATGAATCTCTGATTTTTTAGAATAACTGAGAGAGGGGTGAATTAGTTGTCCAGTGTCCCACAGTTCAAAATGTATAATCCAAAACAATTCTACTGCTTCTGCTACTCGGTAAACATATGATGCTTTCACTGTCTGTGTTTTTATTGATTGTCAGTCTAAAATTTATAATAGTTATCTATTAGATCCAACATGTAATATGCAAAGTATGATAACAAACAAATATCACAATCAACACATAACACAAGAGATTTAACATGCAAACCCTGTGAAGGGAAAAACCACCTGGGATCGGCAACCCAAAATTGTTCACTCTTCTGAAGTGAGGTTGGTGAAGACCCAACCTTGTTAAAGGTTACAAACACACTGTTAGGTGTGACCTTGTTAGAGGATTTTAGACCAGAAGTTATTGTCCAACCAACAGTCACTCTAGGTTTGATAGGATAACAATGTTCACTCTATGAATGAAACATCAAAAGACTTTCATAGTCCACTTGGTTAAGAGATTTGACTATGTACAATGGTTAAATATGTAATAGTAGATGATCTGCCTTAAAAGAACTTTAGTTTGCAGTTTACAGATCAATGTTTAGCTCATTCAAATATTTTTTATCAATATAACACTTCAGATTCAATACTATATCAACTTACTATCCATTGGTAATTACTCTCTATAGCTCGATAACTATTTTGCAGCTCGGTTCTTATTAACCACTATGATCAAAATGCATAAAAACTTCTTCACGTGATAATTTTGCAGTATCTTCTTCTTATAGCTCCCTTTCAATAATGAAACCAATTTCTCTTATATAGACAAGTAAATCATTTTCTTTTCCTCCATCAGATTTTGCCGCTTAATCATATTCATATATTTTGCTGCTTTAAGCTTCCTTGACTGATGTGTTAGTAACATGTTTCAATCTACTCCATTAGATCCTTTTGATTTATGTTATCCATCGATCTTTATAAAAAACCTTATCTGTTACCTCGATTTCATACACTTTATAGCTCATCACTTTATTAGCTAAACTAATCATTTAATTCCTTTCTATTTTTCTCGGTTAACAAAGAAATGCATCGGTGAACACAGGCTCAGTTAATACTACACTCAGTATACACTACACTTTGTCGGTGTATACTGAAATGCTTTATTTACCGACAACACTGCTTTGTGTCTTTCAGCTCTATTCTTCATCATAGATGAATGCAACATAATAAAGTCAATTTCATCAAGTCATATACTCATGAACAATTTACTTAGTGTATTCCTTATCCTCATCTATCATGTACATCTTCCTCATGTAGATATTTCTTTTCTTCATCTCTTTCACCTTCCTTCAGATGTGTTGGTATAGTAACTTACAAGATAAGTATTGTTAAGCTAGTTGACATCAATGACAACATAATACTGATTTAATCATCTTGCATAACTAATCATCAACTCCTCAGTAATCTTCAATTACATATTCTTCATTTAGGTTCTAAATCAGTTGTAGTTCATCAATCTCTCCCTTTGGCATTGATGGCAACTCAAGTAATATGAAATTTACCATACACATACCAAATAGGTATTCTACAACATTGTGATCAAATGCTATGTAGTGTAAGCTCTCCATAGCTTAATATGTTTAATCACTACGTTACTAAAACAACATTTTAAAATAAAACTTTGTCATTCTGTAGATATAACCTTTTCAGTTCTCAAGTTCCTTTCAGATTATCTCTCCCTTAGATAGTTATCATCGGTGCATATCTCCTTTTCTTTTTCATATTATTTATCTCTCCCTTTGACAACAATGCCAAAGAAACAAATAAATAATCAGCTCTGTAGTAGCTAAGTAACTCTCTGTTGCCCATTGCCTCCTCTGTATCTTAGTATACTGATATCCCAATCTATTTCAGTTCTTCAAACTTAATCACAACCTTGAATAAAATTCAAAGTGTGAACTATGCTGCATCAACATGAATGATCTTCTGATAAGAGTAGGCTGATGCAACATCCAAATCACATTAGTGACCGATAGACAGGGGACGGACCCCAAGTCTATTCCTCAAATATTCAAATGTGTCCTTCGGTAGAGGTTTTGTAAAAATGTCTGCAAGTTGTTCTTTAGATGTAACAAATTCTAACTTTACTTTCTTCTCTTGCACTTGTTCTCTTAAGTAGTGATACTTAATTGATATATACTTTGTCTTAGAGTGCATCATACAATTCTTTGAAATATTAATAGCACTTGTGTTGTCATAGTATATGATCATCATGTCAGTGACTACCTCATTCATTCCTTCCAACACTTGCTTGATATATGCAATGTTTGAGCAATTAGTAGTAGTAGCAACATACTCTGCTTCAGCTATAGACTGAGAAATACAAGCCTGATTTTTACTTGTCCAGGTTACAAGTCTTTCACCAAAGAAAAATGCTCCTCCAATGGTACTTTTTTTGTCATCCACATTTCCAGCCCAATCAACATTAGTATAAACCTTCAGCTCAAAATTACCTTCCTTAGGATACCATAATCCATAATCCTCTATCTTTTTCAAATATCTTAAGATCCTTTTAGTAGCAATCATGTGTGATTCTCTAGGATTAGTAGAATATCTAGCAACAATTCCCACAACATGTGCTATATTTGGTCTACTGTGAACTACATACATGAGCTTACCAATCATGGATCGGTAAAGTGTCTAGTTTATCTCTGTAGTTTCATCTTCCTTTGTCAATTTTTTTTCTAGTAGCCATTAGTGTTCCCATAGGTTTAGCATCTTCCATGCCAAATGTCTTCAAGACTTCCCTTATGTACTTGGACTATGTGATGAATATCCCATCACTCTACTGAATCACTTGTAATCCGAGAAAGAATCTAATCTCTCCAAACATAGATATTTCAAACTCCTTCCTCATGTCATCAGCAAAAGATTTACATACATGATCTTGACCTCCAAAAATAATATCATCAACAAAAATTTCAGCATTAATAATAGTGTCATCAGTATCACCTTTCATGTACAAATTGTTGTTCTTACTAGTTCTTACAAATCTGATACTTAACAAGTAAGTGTGAAATCTTTCATACCATGCTCTCAGTGCTTGCTTCAAACCATATAAAGATTTGTGTAATCTACATACCATGTTTCTATTTTCTGGATCAGCGAATCCTTCAGGTTGTTCTATTTAGACTTCTTCTTCAAGTATACCATTCAAAAATGCTGATTTCACATCCATTTGATAAACCTTAAATTTCTTGTGTGCAACATATGCAAGTAGCATTCTAACTCCTTCTAATCTAGCAACAGGTGCAAATGTCTCACCATAATTAATGCCTTCTTCCTATGCATATCCCTTGCATACCAATCTCACTTTATTTCTTGTCACTTCACCATTCTCATTCAGTTTGTTTTTGAATATCCATTTAGTACTAATAACATTCTTATCTTTAGGTCGGGGTACTAAGGACCAAGTTTTGTTTTTCTCTATTAGTTCTATTTCCTCCTTCATTGCATTAACCCATTCTTCATTTTCTAATACAACTTTCACATTCTTTGGATCAAATTCACAAACTAGACATGTACCTTTTCTTGTTTTGCTTCTTGTCTGCATTCTAGCTTGTCAGTTTCCAATAATTTGTGTCTCAGGATGATGTCTTCTGACAAAACTAGCTAGTACTTAGTTTCTTCTTTCTTGTTCATCCTGTTCAGGTTCATGTGCTTGCTCGGTAGCACCATCTTGTTCACTGGTTTCCCTTTCCTGTTCCTCGGGGTTATCTTCCTGCTAACCGATTATCACAGGTTGCGAATTTGATAGATAATTAGGAAGTTCAATGTAAGTGAATCTACCATAGTCTTTTGGTTCCTTTCTTTCTTCTATGTTCTTGTCATCATACTCATCAACATGGACATTAGTACTTTCAATCATCTTATTTGTAACCTTATTCAGACATTTGTATGCTTTACTTTTAGTAGAATATCCTAAGAATATTCCTTCATCACCTTTAGAATCAAATTTCCCATTTCTCTCATCTTTTAGAATAAAACAATTGCTTCCAAAAATCCTAAAATAACTTACAGTAGGTTTCTGTCCAAACCATAGCTCATAAGGTGTTTGGTTGGTGTCCTTCTTCAGTTGTACTCGATTAAGCACATATATAGCTATGCTAACGGCTTCCCTCCAATATGTTTGAGCAACATTATTTTGCATCATTAGTGTTCTAGCATAGTCAATGATTGACTTGTTCCTTCTTTTAGCAATCCCATTCTACTGAGGTGTTCTCAGCGCAGAGACCTGTCTCTTAATACCATTCTCATTACAGAAATTAGTAAATTCATCAGAGATAAATTCACCTCCTCTATTAGATCTTAAGCATTTAATTTATTTTTCAGTCTCTTTTTCTACCTTTTCCTTCTACCATTTAAACATCTTAAAAGCTTCAGATTTCTCTTTCAGGAACATAACAGTCATCAATCTAGTATAGTCATCAACAAAAATAATAAAGTATCTATCACCATAATAGCTCTGAGTTCTCATAGGACTACATAGGTTGGTATGAACCAACTCAAGTATCTTCTTTGTTGAGTAGTCTTTTCTTTCAAAATTGGACTTAGTCATCTTACCTTTCTAATATTCATGGCACATAGCATGATTCAGTTTTGACAAGTTATGCAGTCCTCTAACTCTTTTCTTCTTACTAATCTTGATCATGTTATCAAAATTCACTTGACATAACCTCTTATGCCACAACCATGAATTTTCATCTTTCATTAATAAACAAAAAGACTGATCAATATCAAGATAAAATAGATTACCTTTGGATTGTGTATCAGTTCCAACAAGTCTTCCTCCATCATCATAGATTCTTACCTTTCTGCTCTCAAAAGCAAGTCGGTGGCCTAAGTTATTCAGTTGTTCCACATTTAACAAATTGTAGTTCAGTCCATCTACCTAGTATGCATTCTCACATTTTATTCTATCATTAATCATCAGTGAACCTTTACCTCTTACCATACAAGGTGCATCATTTCCCATTCTAACAGATCTGCCAACATATTCATTAATTATATCAAATTTCTCTATGTCACCAGTCATATGATGTGTACAGCCACTGTCTATGTTCCATGTATCATTTCTACTTACTTTAGAGATCAATGTTGTTTCTTCATGTTTCTCTTCTTCCTCTGAATCATCCTTCATAGCAACAAATACTACTTCTACATCATCATCAGTGTCAGATTCAGATTCAAATTCTTCAGCTATATAACATACCTTTTTCCCTTTGTCATAGCTATCTTGGTTGTCCCTCTTGTTGTGTCAGTAGCCTCTGTTGACTCTTCTCCCATAGCTTTCTTTGGATCAGTCTTTGGATCTATCATCATGTTTCTTATTCGGACATCTAGCAACGATGTGGCCAACTTCTTTACAATTAAAACATGCTAAAGGTAACTTGCCTCTATATCTTCCCTTACCTTTGGGAAATCTTCTGGCCATAAGAGCTTCAAGCTCATCAAGTTCATCATTGGTATTACTATCACTATCATTATTCTTATCATTCTTGCTACTAGACTTACCAATATTCAAAGAGGACATGAAAGTGGATTCAATAGAAGGTACAACACTATTGTCAAAGTTATTCAATTCAAAGGTTGTAAGCTTACCAATCAGAGTGTCAAGGGTGAGGTTGGATGTAGCTCTTGTTTCATGAATTGCAGAGATCTTGATCACATAAACTGGCAGCAAAGTTATGAGAATCTTGCTTATTATTGTTTCATCATCAATAACTCCGCTGGATGCTCTAATAGCATGTACTACTTCTTTTAGTCTATTTGTGTATTGCACAATGTTCTCACCTTCTTTCATCTTCATATCATCAAATCGACCTCTTAGGCTTTCTGCTCTGGCTCTCTTAACATTTTCATCTCCACTGTATATTAGAGTTAGCTTGTCCCACATCTTCTTAGCTATATCATAGTCCTTGATGTCTTCAAATTCAGCATTGGTACAGGCAGTAGCAAGTTCCATCATAGTAATATTGTGTTCATGCCTATCCTTGAATTGATTAAGAGTTAAGGGACCAATGGGCAGTTCAATGTAGCCATTCTCCATCAGTTCTAGTACAGAATTCCTAATTCTAGATATGTGCAACTTCATCCAACTTTGCATACTATGAAGTTATCTTTGTTTAGCTTTGGCACTTCCCTCCTATACATCTTGAGACCTTTTTGTTGGAGTCCTTAAAACTTTGTTCTAAGAAACCACCACTCTGATACCAATTGTTAGAATAACTAAGAGGGGGGTGAATTAGTTATCCAGTGTCCCACAGTTCAAAATGTGTAATCCAAAACAATTCTACTACTTCTGCTACTTAGTAAACATATGATGCTTTCACTATCTATGTTTTTAATGATTGTCAGTCTAAACTTTATAATAGTTACTGATTAGATCCAACATGTAATATGCAAAGTATGATAACAAACATATATCACAATCAACGCATAACACAAGAGATTTAATGTGGAAACCCTATGAAGGGAAAAACCACCTGGGACCGACAACCCAAAATTGTTCACTCTTCTAAAGTGAGGTCGGTGAAGACCAAACCCTATTAAGGGTTACAAACACACTGTTAGGTGTGACCTCATTAGAGGATTTTAGACCAGAAGTTATCATCCAACCAGCAGTTACTCTAGGGTTGACATGATAACAATGTTCACTCTATGAATGAAACATCAAAAGACTTTCATAGTCCACTCGGTTAAGAGATTTGACTGTATACAATGGTTAAATATGTAATAGTAGATGATCTGCCTTAAAAAAAAAATAGTTTGCAGTTTATAGATCAATGTTCAGCTCAGTCAAATATTTATGATCAATATAACACTTCAGATTCAATACTATATCAACTTACTATCTATCGGTAATTACTCTCTGTAGCTTGGTAAATATTCTGTAGCTCAGTTCTTATTAACCAGTATGATCAGAATGCATGAAAACTTCTTCACATGATAATTCTGCAGTATCTTCTTCTTCTGGCTCTCTTTTAATAGTGAAACCAATGTCTCTTATATAGATAAGTAAATCATTTTCTTTTCCTCCATTAGATTTTTTCGCTTAATCATATTCATAGATTTTTTCTCTTTAAGCTTCCTTGGATGATGTGTCAATAACACATTTCAATCTGCTCCATTAGATCCTTTTGATTTATGTTAGTTGTCAATATTTATAACAAACCTTATCTATTACCTCGATTTCATACACTTTACAACTCATCACTTTATTGGCTAAAATGATCATTTAATTCCTTTCTATTTTTCTCGGTTAACAAATAAATGCATCGGTGAACACAGACTTGGTTAATACTGCACTTGGTATACACTACACTTTGTTGGTGTATACTGAAATGCTTTATTTACCGACAACATTGCTTTGTGTCTTTCAGCTCTATTCTTCATCATACATGAATGCAACATAATAAAGTCAATTTCATCAAGTCATAGACTCATCAATGATTTACTCAGTGTATTCCTTATCCTCATCTATCATGTACATCTTCCTCATGTAGATATTTCTATTCTTCATCTCTTTCACCTTCCTTCAGATGTGGCAGTATAGTAACTTACAAGATAAGTATTGTTAAGCTAGTTGACATCAATGACAACATAATACTAATTTAATCATCTTGCATATCTAATCATCAACTCCTCAGTAATCTTAAATTATAGATTGTATTTCTCATAGAACTTTCCTATCTGATCCAATCTTCCTTCATCAATAATCCTTGTACTCAAATCTTTAAGACTGGGTCTGAAACCTACCTCTGGAGGTGCTTGACTATTCTTCCAACTTCTTATTTCCCACAAGGATGGGTGACTAGTGGTGGTTTGCTTCTTCATCTTAGCCATTGCCTTATACTCAGGAGGAGCTGTAAGATCAATTATTTTTGTGGGTGCATGAGGGGTAACATCTATTTTACCTTGTTTATCCTTTGGATCATCTGAATTTTCAACATTGATCTTCTTTAACTTAGGATCATTAGATTTTGTTTCTACTGTAGGTGCAATCTCAATTCCCAAAGCAATCTTTTCTTGTATTTCTTTTTCAAGGTCTTCCCGAGTTACTCCATGAATTATAAGTATGTTAGAAGTAACCTTAACTACTTTCCTCTTAGTTGTTGCTCTATTCAAACTGCATCAAATTCTCTTGTCTTTTCTTCATAAGTACCCCACCTAGGTTCATTAGGGTCCTTAGGTGCTGAAAGAAGTACTTATCCATATGCTTCTAGGATTGGTTCCTCAACTTCATATCCAAGTGGATGGATCCACTTAGTTCTTGGCTCAACTGCTTCCATACAAGTTATATCTATTTCTACCATAAAGAAAATAATATCCTTGTATTTTTCAACTATACTCTCTTGTATTATATATCTCATCTGCATTCTGACCCTGAATGTTTTCAATTTTAACTCCATGTAATCTTTCAGTGTACTCTCAGTAGATGCATTAAAGGATATCTATGGAATTGTAGGAATAATTTTGTCTAAATACAAATCTGACATCTTTCCAAGTATGTGGAAGTACATGTATATGATCAAAGATCCAAACTTGAATATTTTTGTCTTATCATGCTTAATGGCTCTAATATTGTCTATCAGTTCTGTGCGTAGGATCTCGCATAGATTAAACTCACCATTTTCTCTCACAAGTCTTATTGTTGCAAGAATAGTGGCCGTTGACACACTATTCACCCTACTAGTGTGTTGAAACCTATATCCTAGTATCATAGACTTCAGTTTGATGTCTTTCTCCTCTATAGGCTCAATTGTCATTCCACGCCTATTACTTCTTTAGTTACATGCTTGTTCTACTAGTTTTCTCACATCCTTGCCTACTAGAAGAACAATGCCTTTATTAGAGAGACCTACCATCTAATGAATGAAATCTCCTATGATTCTTACTGGGACTTCACCTATCCAAAATAGGTCTTCATGAATTTTTATTAACATGATCTTGATCCACTCCAATTCATAGAACTCATATGTCATATCATATTCAACTATGGGATGGTTTTCCAACTATGTGAACTCATCAAGGAAGGTTTTATCTAGTTTCATCATAGTCTCAATGTGCACTCTAATTCTATCAAGACCTACTGGTTCCTTCTTGTAGTAAATGTATACACGAATGTCTTCAACATGCATAACACCCATAGGGGTTTAGGATAATTCTCCCTCTAGGTCATCCAAAGTGGATTTTAAAGGGTTCCTTTTGAAAATGTATCTCTTCTTCTCCACAACATCAATCACAATAGGAGTAGCCACAACTTACTTGTTTATCTCTTCAATTAGGTTTCCAAGATCTTCTAAATCATTGCCACGGATTAGGGCTTTTGCAACCTATCAAAAAAACTTCTTCACTGGTTAATGAAGCTTCAATCCTTCACAATTGACTACTAAGGCTTTTGTTCTCTCTGATCACTCAAACTCAAATGTAATGAGTGATCTATAAGTCTTCGAGTACTTTAGAGTAAAAAATTCTACCATTAATGCTTACCGTGTAAACCAGAATTTCACTAAAAATCTCCAACTTTCATTCTAAATTAGGTAGTGTGCTCTTGCACATAGGTTCTACTAGTCTCCAAAATGTTAAATCCAAAGGTGCATACTCTAAGGGTGAGTATACCAGCCACGTAGGGGTCTAGAGATAAATTAGCTCCCCCTATGACCCTAAGGGCCATTCATCCAGATGTAGAGGGTGCGTCCACTATGGATGCATGCAATACATACTCATCAACCTTATCCTTCTTCACTTCTGATCAACTCATGCTCACATCTTCTGAAGCTTTCACAAACTTAACTTCTCCTTCAGTATCCAATATTGATTCTTCTACCTTTTTAGGGCTTTCTTGACTTTGTGTTATTGATCTAAAACACTTTGAGATGTGTCCAGCCTTGTTACAAGAGTGACAAATAACTAGAGGCCTTAAATTCTTCGGCGCATTGACATGGGTTATCATTTTACACCGTCTAGCTGAGTGACCACTATGGTTACATATATGACATGTAATACTTTGAGAAATTCTTATATTTGGTTGATTCTAATTTCTATGATTATGTTGAGTCTTATTCTTCTGACTTGTTTTACAATTCATAGCTCCATGACCAGATTTATTGCATGAATAACAGTAACCATTGAAAGCTCTTACCGCTTTATAGTTCCTTGCTATATGTCCATGCTTGTTACATGCATAAAAAGTTTAGTCTACTGGCTTGTGCTCATCTTTGGATGGTTCAATATTATCTTTATTCTTATTTTTAGTCTTCTTAGCATCAGTAGAGTCTTTTGGTGCTTTCATCCTTGCACAGATGTTATCAATATGATTATGTGCTTCATTGAATCCAATACAGCTGGTATCTCCTTTAAGCTTTCTTGCATATAACTGAGATTCTATCAAATTAGAACTTGTGTGTAATTTGTCAATGTGGTTCTTTACCTCTTTCAATTCAAATTCCAAACTTTCTTTGTTGTTTCTTAGCTCCAAGATTTCCATGTTTTCTTGCCTTAATTCTTCATTCAGTTGAAGGTTCTCTTTGATCTGTTCATCATAAACTTCCTGGTTGTTAGTTAGCTTATCATCCAACTCTTCTATCTGATCTTTTAGAGATGTGTTCTCATCATTTATCTTTTTAACCATCTTTCCCAAATCACTTGTGGAACAATCTTTTAAGTCCTTTAGTCTTTTGATGACTGCTTGAGCATCACTGACTTTTTCCTTTAGTTCTTCAATTTCTTTTTCAGATCTATCAAGGTCTTTAAAAGCAGCTTTGAGATTATTTTTTAGATGTTTCATTTCTATCTTATCCATGATCTCATCAAGTGGTTAAACTTCTTTAGCGAGAACCAGAGCTCTAATACCAATTGTTAGGAATGGGAACATTGAGAGGGGGAGGGGGTGAATCAGTGTTCACTAGGTTTGATCTTTTCTTAACTCTTGAAACTTAACTTGAATGCTTAAATAATGAAATAAACATTAACATAAGAAAGATGGATAAACAAAACACATGACACCAATATGGTTACAGGGAAACCCAAATAGGTAAAAAACCTAGTGGGAATTGACACCCACTAAGAACTGCACTAGTGTCTTGTGATCCTTGTTAGAAGATCTTCAACCCTATTAGGAGTTGTCTTTACATTGCTTTTAGTACAATGACCTTGTCAAGGGTTAGACCCTATTAGGAGTCTTTTACAATAACCCTATTAGGGGTGGGGACACACTATCCTATAGCTCACTACTCAAGTGGTGAAGGCTACAACCTTTTGATCTCAGATACACACTATATCTATTGCATGAACTTGCACTATGATACTGCTTGTCTGATCAGTTCCTTTGATGCGCTGATTCTTTGACCTCTTGAAAAGCTCTAATAAATTCTATCTTCTCTTTGCATACCTCTCCTCTTCTTATCTTTACTCTATATCCACTTTCATATCTAATTACAAAGGCACATCTCATATTTATATGTGCTACCAAAATAATTAACTAGGTCGACCTATAACTGATTACATACAATGCTTCCAAGTGAATTGGCTCAAGCGTGTTTACAAAAAAAGTAATTACATGTCTACTACTTAATTAAAATAGGTGTATAGCCTTTAAAAAACAATAATATCATCGCTAATCAAATTACCAACAATCGGCTACATACTCTATTCTATTCTGGCATTCAGTGTTTGTGCTACTTCAACTATTTGTATCTTCACCATACTATATCTTTTGATCATGCACTCTTAGACCAAACATGAATAAACTCTTACCAACTTAGCTTCTAGGGCACATACCATTATTCTATTGTACACATGTGCACTAACACTCTAATCTACTGGTGCTCTGTTAACTATCTAGTCTTCTGTACTTAGCCAAATTCTGATCTTTTGATAATGTGCACTGACTCCAAAACAACAGTATAGTCAACTTTCCAACATTATATCCTTTGTGACCTCCATTAACTAATTTTTCACAAGAACCATACCATTCTTCCAAGTTTTGCAAAAATCCTACGAGACAATAGGGTTTCTGCGATGCAACCTCTCCATAAATCTCGACATCCCACCTTTCTTTAAAATATCTGACAGATCCTTATTCTATTTCTAGTCCTCATAGTTCACCAGTTTGAATCTCTTATTACTACCTCCCATGTTATTTTTTTTGATATCCCTTCATAGTATCACTGTAAAAACTCAAGATACCATTGTAAATAAAACTGGGTTAACTAAACTTAGCAAATATTACTGAGAATCTGTGCCAAATCAGAAGCATTATCACCAAATTGTACTTCCCATGAGGAAAGAAATAATGAAACCTCACCTTGTAATAAATAATCATCATTAAACAAACCATTTAGCACACTTTATGCTTTCTCCATAAATGGTCACTATCTATTAATGATTTTGGCTCAAAAGGAAAATCACTCCTGTCATCCCTTGTCATCATCTTATCCAACATACAAGCCACATTAGCAACCCAATCAGCAAGGGAGTTCATATCTCTAAAATTATGTGTGATGACACATTCTTGAAATGAGTTGATTAGGATTTGAGCCTTTTGTATAACATTATGAATAGACTATGAGGGAACATAGTTCTTATTTAAATATTTTATAATTTTTAAGGAATCACCTTCAATCCAAAGTTTCCTACAACCCTTCTCCTTATCCAAAATTAAGCCATGGAGGGCCGCATTAGACTCTGCTACATGATTAGTCTAGGAACCAAGAGGAAAAGCTTTAAGACCTTTGCAAACACCATTCTCATCTCTTATCAGCATGCCACAACCAGCCACCCCCGTGTTCCCTTTTGAAGCACCATTGAAGTTAACCTTCATCCACCCATTAGGAGAGAAGTCCCATTTAGCTTCGTTTCTCAAAGGCTCTTTCTTACAGTGATTCAAATTTCCTTTAATCTTCCACTTATCCAAGAAAATAGAGTCCTCCACATTAGAAGGTTCAAACATGTTCCACTTAAGATAAAGATTCTCAAGCATAGCTCTTTTGATCTTATGGAAGATCACCTTCTCATAGGAAACCTTATTTTTGAAGATTATATCATTTATTTCTTTCCAAACCCCCCAACAAATATAGAGTAAAATGAAATTCTAGACATTAATCAAAGTTTCATTCCTTGAAGGAGGAATCTAAGAAGTGAACATACTCCATTAATCCTCTGGGAAAATCCATTCCACATATAGAACTTTTAATAATTTTTCCCAAATCTTGGGGACATAAGGGCAATAGATGGAAGTATGATTAGCAGTTCCCTCATCCTTACTGCATAAGTAATAAATATTAGCCGTACTCACTCCTCTTCATCTCAAGTTATCAGAAGTGAGGATCTTATTTTGGAGCATAATCCAAAAGAAAACATTGATTTTTGGGGTTAGGCCTTTAATCCAAGCTTTATCCCAACAAGGCTTAGTTTGATTTTGAAAATATTGATGATAAAGAGAAGATATAGAGAAATTATCATTATTGTTATACCTCCAAATAATCTTGTCCTCTTCTCAATCAAGGTCAAAGCATTCAGGGATTTATTTAGGTATCCAAGAGATTGATGAATAATTGATAGGTCAACCCAATGGTCTCTATCCCAATAATCAACAACTTTGATACCAAACCTCCCTTTGCATTAGTGCTCAAAAAATTTCCATTTAGGGATTTCCTTCAGGGGTGTATCCATCAGCCAAACCTTATCCCAAAAATGTATAGTCCTTTGATTCCACCCTTTCCATGTAAGTCCTTTTTTGATAATCTCCTTATTTCATATGACATTCTTCCATAGAAAGGCACCCTTAGGGATGGTGTTGTTACTACAAAAGCTTTGAAGAGTAGGATTATCCATATTGTATTTATTCCTCTATATGGAAGTCCATTCCCCAATCAAATTATAGAATCCAAATCATCTTGGCAATAAGATCATCATTAAGGCTTCTAATTCTATGTATCCCTAAACCCTCTTTATCCATAGGCCTGCACACTTTCTCCCAAGAACTAAGAGCTATCCTTTTATTTTTTTCCATCCTAGTCCACAAATTTTTTTTCAGGATTTTCTCAATGGTGTCCCCATACTTTCTAGGAATTTTGTAAATAATAAGGGCATAAAGAGTAAGGCTTTGAAGGGTAGATGTAAGAATTTGAATCTTGCTTTCCTGACTCAGCAAAGTACCCTTCCATCTGGTCAACTTTCTATGAAATCTATCCTTGAGAGAGCTCCAAAAAGAATCAAGAGGCTCCACACAAAGAGGAAGATCAAGGTAAGTACTAGACATAGACTCCATCACACACCCTATAATCTTCTTGATTCTAATTTGTCTTTTTTCAGGAACATTGAATAAGAAGACCAAGATTTTCCCCTAGTTAAGGATATATCCCGAAGTAGACCCATAACTATCCAAGGCCTTCTTAGTATTAATAGAATTTTTAACTAAAGCTTCCCCCAAAACAATAGAATCATCCAAAAACTACTGGTGAGAACCAACCTGAATAGCCGAGAAAGGATTCATACCCTTAAAATCCCCAATTTGGACCATTCTCTGAATAAATCTTCCCAAAAATTCTACCATAATAACAAAGAGGATAGGAGATAAGGGGTCACCCTACCTCAGACCCCTAGAGGATCTAAAAAAAGGGGTAGGAGATCCATTAACCAACACTAAGAAGGAAGAAAAAGAAATGAGTTGATAAATAAGATCGATACTTATTTGATTAAAACCAAAAGCCTTAAGCACCTTCTTCAAAAAATTATAGTCAACCATGTTATAGGCTTTGGATAAGTGAAGTTTCAAAATGAAGCATTCCTTTTTGGACATAACCAGAGTATACACATTTTCATGAATAGATATAATAGAATGCAAAATCTATCTAGTAGGGACAAACCCATTCTACTGCTAGGAGATGAGAGAAGGGAAAATTGATATAATCCTAGAAGTCATAAATTTAGAAATGATCTTATAAGAAGTATTACATAAGTTAATCGGTCTGAACTGGTCCATTTTATCTACCGCTTGTTTCTTATGGATGAGAACAATAAAAGTACCATTAATCTTTTTTAGGATTTTTCTAGCTCCAAAAAATTCCTTCACCGCGTTGGTAACATCCTTTTCCAAAATACCCCAAAACTTCTGGAAGAAAAATAGGGGAAAATCATCTGGGTCGGGGGCCTTGTCCGCATCAAAATAAAAAAATAGCCCTTTTAATTTCAGCATTAGAAGGGATAGAAGTGAGCATGGAATTCTATTCCTCATTCAAAATTGGGGATATAATCTAGGAATTCCTTTGAGCTTCCTGATCTAATCCAATATCCTATTTAAGAAGATTCTGGAAAAAAAAATTAACCTTCAATATAAAAGAGTCTTCATCTTAAGATATCAAACCACTAATAATCATATTAGAGATTATATTAGTCATTCTATGCTTAAGAGTAGTCATGAAGAAGTATTTGGTATTCCTGTCTCCTTCCTTCAAAAATAACTTACAAGATCTTTGTCTCTAGAAGGTCTCTTCTTTAGAAATAATATCATAATACTCAACAAGCTTCTAAGTTTCCTTCTCTCTCAAAATCTTATCATAGCCCTCATACTGAATTCTCTCCTAGATCTCCTCTAGTTCCTGTCAAATATTGGTCCCAGTGGAAAAAATGTTCCCAAAAGTCAGCTTAATTATTACAGCTTTTGATATTATCCTTTACCAATTTCATTTTTTTAGCAAGAATATGCATGGTTGTTCCTTTAATATTTATCCTCCACCATTCCCCACATCTTCTCAAATCTGAAAGGGAAGTTCCTTTTCATAGATAAAGGGTCAACCAAAAAGGTTATAGGGTGGTGATTAGCTCCATCCCTAACATGAGAAGACATAGAGAAATAATAATGTAGGAACCAATTATTACTATTCAAAGATCTGTCTAACCTGACCTAAATAAGATCCTTTCCATTTCTATATCAAAGGAGTGATGGTAGAGAATTTTTAGGAAGTACACACAGCTTAGGGAGTTGTACACGCAGCGCAGGGTATTGCAGTGGGTACCAATGACCTGTCAGCTAGAGAAGGTGGGCAGAAGGGTGACCCTACTTTCGATGTGCCTCTGCCTAAATCTTTGAATAAGGGTTTGGACAATTTTAGGGCTCCCCAACATTAGGCTAAGTGGGCTGATGTCCCATTTGATGCAGCAAATCTAGCCTATCTAAAATCTTCAGCACATGTTTCATAGTGGGATTTCCAACATGGCAAATGGAGGGATTGTACAATTTTCAATAATCCATCTCTTTCTTCCCACTGGAACCACAAAAAAAATCATGGTCCTTCAAGGTATTCTCAAAAGGCTCCTATGTTCAAAGGCATTTTTTGGTCTCATCCGTCGATCACTACAAAAGCTCACAGAGATTATTTTCATGGGAGATCCTTTCCTCGACCCCCTTTCCATCATTGCCACCGTGCCCAAAACTGCAGCACAAGACCTTTCTCTCCTCAGCCTATTTTTGACATTTGAAAGGACTCTTGTCCTCCCTCTCCTTCTAGCTCAAACCCCTTTTTATCTGGCTCACCTCTAGTCTTTTTTACTTTACCTGGGTTTCTGCCTTTTCTCTCTTCTCCCAACCATATCCCACTTGCTCAACCTACATTTCTTTCTTTCCCAAATAGCATTCCCATCTTCCATCAAGGTCCCTTTGATCCAAATCCTCATACCCATGAGCATATTTTGAATCCCCCGTTCCACCAAAAGTAGGACCAGTGGAGCCAAGGGTAATCTTTCCCTTTGACATGATCCACCCCTCTGTTGATCATTTAAGGTCTTTGAAGCTTATCAATAAGTTACAAGCTCATGTTGGTTTTGAGGATCTCATTTCTTAGGTTAGTGACTCTTGGGAGGGCCTCTCGAAATTGTTTATTTGTGAGAATGATTCTTTATTTTTTGTGGTGATTTTTTATTCTTTTGAGTGCAAATCGAGTGTTCACAAATTTAAGGGGTGGTTTTGCAAAGTTGTTGGGGTCTTCACTATGCCCTAGATCCCACATTTTGATGTTAATTTGGCCTAGCCCGTGTTTATGCCCTATTGGGTTTCTTTTTGGCACCTTCCTTTAGAATACAGAGACCCAGCTAAGGTGGAAATTCTGGTTGACACTCTAGGCATTTTTGTCAAGCATGATCTTGTCCCCTTTCTCTAGCCTCATCTCCCCATCAGAGTACACCTCTTGATGAAGCAGTCGGGAACTTGGCCAACCAAGCTTTCAATCTGATCTAAATTTGGGGTTTGGAATCAGTCTATTAAGTATCAGGACCCACTCTCTATTGACCATCTTTCTAATTCCTTGGGTCATTTTACATACCAATGTCAAAACTTTGACAAGCCCTCTTTTGACATTTGCCAAAGCTTTTCCACCAACCCAAATTTTTTCCCTAAAACCCCTTCAACAATTCCTTCCTCCACACTACAGGTTTCCCCTTCAGCTCCTTCTTTCTCTCCTGACTCATGTCTATCTCTTTCTAAGCCTACTAGCTTGGAGGATGCCAGTTTTTTCTTTTTTCAGTTCTGCACTCTCCATCTTTTTTGCTTATATCAATCTTTTCCACTTCTTTAAAGTTGCATTAGTTGTTAATGCTCTGGCTTTGCTTCAAATCAAAGCTGTTGATACCTCTAGTTTGTTAGTCTCACCTCATTCTCCTCATGCTCTAGTCCTTCCATCACATTATTTTTCTTCATGTATCAATCTCCCCTGTTGTCTTCCAATCCATAACGTTATTCTTCACTCTCTTTTTGCATCATGGATTGATCGTCCCTTTCTCTCTTAGTGTCAACTTGCTAATGAGGATTATGGTGACAAGGTTATGAAAAATCTAATTTTCAACAACCAACCTTTTGCTCATGTCTCATTTTTCCACACTCCCTTATTCACGGATCAAGAACTACAACCCATGTCTAATAACACCCTCATCTCAGTTGCATCGGAACTCATTGTTGAAATTGTGACTAAAGCAGAATTTCAAGATTAGTACCTGAATTATATGAGCTCCCCCCTGGACATAGATAAGGGATTTGACTATGCCTAGTTATTATCTATATCTCAATCGCTAATTCCCCAATTATCTTCATCTCCCCTAGCTATAGTCAAGACTCCTAGGAAGAGGGGTAGGAAACCTCTAGCTTCTAAAACCAAAGATGAAATAGAAGAAGGTATTCAATCTACTCTGCTAGATTCTTTCTCCCCCATCATTAGAACTAGGAGAGCATGTTTCTCTCTGAGCTCTCATTGAAGATATTATCCTGGAATGTCAAGGGCATAAATGCTCTTGACAAAAGAAGTAGAATTAAAAGGTTTATTGATTCCTCTCTAGCTCACATCATCATCCTCCAAGAGGCTAAGTTATCCCAAGATTCATATGATAAACTCATCTCCAAATGGTCCCTATTGGAATCCTCCTGTGTTCCTTCTTCTGGGGCCTCTAGAGGTCTTCTAGCTCTTTGGATGAAAAAGGGTATGCAGGGTAAACTGTTGGCTAAAAACCCTAACTGGAAATTTCTAAAATTTACCAGCACTGAGGCAACCTTACTTTTGTTCAATATCTATGGTTCTTCCTCCCCCCATGAAAAAATTCTCTTGTGGGAATCCCTAGCTAATCAACTCAGTGGATTCCAGGATCTTCCTACTATCTTAGGAGGAGATTTTAATGCTATTTCAGACTTAAATGAAAAGTCTGGAGGGAACCCTACAACACAGAGAGTTATAGATGAGCTTTCTTTATTCATTGAAAATAATGCACTATGTGACATTCTCCCCTCAAATGGTAAGTTCACATGGACTAATTATAGAGTAGGTTTTCTCATTTCATCCAGAGTGGACAGATTCCTTGTCTCCTATGATTTCAAACTGCTAAATTTTACTATCTCCTAAAAAATTCTGGCCTCTTCAAAGTCCAATCACTTCCCCATCTCACTTAATTTTGTTGCTTCAGGTAGTCAGTATAAATGCTCAACCTTCAAATTTGAAAGCATATGGCTTACTCATCCCCATTTCTTGTATTTTTTTAAGCAATGGTGGGTAAGTGCCCCATTCTGTAAGGGAACCAGGATGTTCCAATTCTCAAAAAAACTCAAATATGTTAAGTCAAAATTGTTATTTGGAACAAGGAGGTATTTAAAAATATTTTTCATGAAAAATCTAGGGTTGAAAATGAGCTGGCTCATCTTGCTGATCAGATAATTAAATCAGGTCTTAATTCTCTTCTACCTACCAAACAACTATCCCTTCAAAAATATTGGGAAATTCTCTGTTCTCGAGAGGAAATCTACTAAAGACAGAAATCTTGAGAGATATGGATAAAAGAGGTAGATAGAAATACTAAATTATTCCATGCTTCGTACAAAATTAGGAAAGCCTCATCTGCTATCCTTTTTATCAAGGATGCGGTTTCTGGGGAAACCCTTCAATCGTATCACTAGATTAGCAAGGAAGGGGTATGCTTCTTTAAAAATTTGTTAGCCCTAGATAGTCCTCAACCTATCAACTAGAACGCTATTGATCAGTTGTTGCATTCCATCCCCTCCCTCATATTAGATAGGGACAATGAATAGCTATTGAGATCTTTTTCCCTGGAGGAAATCCATTTTATCATTTTCTCTATGCCACCAGATAAGGCACCTAGTTCGGATGGCTTTACTATGTTGTTTTACCAACAATGTTGGGATGTGATTAAATTGGATTTGTTGCTGGAAATAGAAGAGTCCCAAAAATAGGACTATATTCTCAAGAACTTTAATACCACTAACCTTTCTCTGATTTCCAAAACCAAAAATCGTAGTACATTTGTTGATTTCAGATCTATCTCCCTCTATAATTCTATTTACAAAATTTTTACCAAAGCAATCTATCTCAGGTTAAAAACTATCATTCCATCAATTATTTATCCTCAAAAAGGAGGATTTGTTCTAGGTAGGGAGACTTCAGATGGAGCACTATTTTCTCTTGAAGTTCTCCACATTATTGAATCATCTCAAATCCCATATTTTGTTCTAAAACTTGATATGATGAAAGAGTATGACAAAGTTAACTAGTCTTTCTTTCTCAAAGTTCTAAAATTTGGATTTTTAGAGGCATGGTGTAATTAGATTAAGCATTGTCTCTCAGGAGCATCTTTCTTAGTATTAGTCAATGGTGTTACCTCAGGTTTTTCTCATGCCTCCCAAGGAGTTCACACTACTACATTTGAGGTCAAGTTTTGATGGCCATTTGTTAGATTTGCAATGATAATTTGTCGGCATTTTGATAGATGAGTAAGTCACCATTTTTGTGTAGGAAATTACAACAGAAGACCTATCTGTTAGTTTACTGACATCATCTCACGTTGAAAACTTGCACATGGAAACAATTTCGTTATGGCATTTTATGCGGTTCATCCATCAGAATTCCAATAGAACGACCTATCGGAATATACAATCTCTGTCAAAATTAACTGTCGCAAACATATCCTTTCTGACATTATAACTATTGGAATAGTGATAGTTGACACCTAATTTGGATAGATACACCTGTCGGAGATATGGCATTAATGTCAGAATATCTATCAAAAATTGACTATTTGTGACACTTAAATTGTCAGAAGAGCGATAGTCCTTTTAGCATTTCTCTGACAAGTTCCCTGTCGAATGTATAGCATTAATGTCAAAACTATTCTCATAAATTAGTTTTCTCTGACATTTTATCTATCGAATGCATAGCACTTATATCATAATTAATTATTAATTGTCAAAAAATTGATGGATATGCACATTAAAGATAAAACAGCTCAAGAGACCACCATAGGTTCTCTCTTTCTTCGGTCTATATTATTGACATAATGTTTTACCTTTCATTAGCTCATCAAATCTAAGGATTTGAAAGAATTTAATAGAATATTTTCATGAGAACGTATATTATTTAAGTTGACGTTGCATGAATTTATCTACTTCGCGCACTTGTAGACTATGAGGATGGCAATAAACAAGCATGGCTATGGATAGCCATGCTTGTTTATCGCTATCCTCATAGTCTACAAGTGCACGAAGTAGATAAATTCATGCAACATCAATTTAAATAATATACATTGTCATGAAAATATTCTATTAAATTCTTTCAAATCCCCAGATTTGATGAGCTAATGAAAGGTAAAACATTCTAACAATAATATAGACCAAAGAAAGAGAGAACCTATGATGGTCTCTTGAGCTATTTTATCTTTAGTCCTAGCTACTATCCTAGCTACCTGTCAATCATCGAGAATAATCACCACCTTGCATTTATGTACACTGCACAAATTGATCTCAGTCTAGCAAAAACATTTTACACTCGTACATCTTATCAATACTGGAGGCCTAAAGTAATTTTATATGATTACTAGCACATTTCATGCATGGATGAGAAATAGTATCCAAAGTTTCTAGATAACCATTTTTGAGAAGAGGAATGAGTGCAGGCCAAAGAAGGGATAATTCCACAACAGAAAGGAAGACATCTTTTTAGCCTGGGTCTGGATCCTACCCCAATTGTTGAAGTATCCAGGGCCAGTCTAGAAAGATGTCTTCCCATTCTGTTTGCAACATTGTGTCCAATCATGATCTTTGGTATATCATCATCTTTCTACTCTTCATTTGCCAAAATATATCACTTCTTAAATCTTGCAGAGTAATCTTATTAATAAAAGAACTCTTGCCAACATTAGGGTACCCACAGATCAAAATAGTTGATGTTATTGGTGCTTGTGCTCAAGCATATCGATTCACTATTTTGAAATGACCAAATCATTTTTATTTCATTTGTAGAGAAAAGGAGTGGGAGAAAACAAGTGGGTGAAAGTTGATCGAGCGCAAGAGAAGGTATTGCATTTTATTTGATCATGAATGCTCTCTGAAATGATCAATCATGTTTTCTATTTGATTTTTTTTGGTGTTTTTTTTTCCCATATTCAGTAGATAAAAATCATTGTGGCAGCCACTTAGCCATCTTTTTGATGTTCCAGGTATTTTACAAAGATACAGGTATGTGGATTTATCATTCAGTTGCTTGCAGTTATTGGTCAAATGCAAATATTTTGTCAAGTTGAAAGGGCAAGATATCAGTTTGGTATTTTCAGTTTATGTTAAAAGTTGATTTGGTAAAATCCTCAAAAAACACACTACATGTTCTAAAATGTAAAGAAGTTGAATGTTAAATGTAAGATATATATCTCATCCATAGTAATCAAAAGAAAGGACATGAAACTTATAAGGAGATTTACCAATCCAAAAATATAAGCGAATAGGAAACATGATTGGTACCTTATGAATTGGTTTTTGAGGTGCACAATCTTCATCAATCTCCTAAGAACAAGACCCCTCCTCATGAAAAATACATTTAATGGATTAAACAAATCTACAAAATTGAACCAATGGCATGTTTAGAACAAAGAAATAGATTGATAATAATATGCTGAAAATTCTATTATGTTTAATACACGCAAAAGGACCAGTCCCAAAAATTCTTAAACATACTTTATCTAATATGATAATAACATGCTAATTAAATTGATAAAGGTGTTATCTTCATTTAATCTTCCAATTACTAATTACACAAAAAACAAATTACAAAACTGAACCATTAGCATGTTCTTCGTGTGGTACAAGGAAGATTTGGCTATGAAAAAAAAAGTGAAATGGCCTCATCATTTTTATTTTGATTAGATAGAGGAGCGAAAGATGAGTGCAAGAGAAGGTATGTGATTTCTTCATCTTTCAAGCATCTGGCATCATATTCGACTGCAAATTTCAAATGCATTGCATTTTATTTGATCACAAATGCTCTATGAAATGACCGCATTCTATGTAATGTTGAATGGATTAAATGCTTTATTCTTGGTAGAAGTGAATGGAAGGAATAGTGCATATTAAATACAATCTAGTCACTTATTGAATGCTTTGGAGACTACTGGTTTGACTATCTATGCGCTACCAGTGACTGAGATTCATTAAAGGATACAAAACCCTTCATTTTGGGGTTATTGTATGTGGATTCAAATGTAGGTTTCATTTGGTTAATGTTTAGAATAGATCAATAAAGTATTTAAAGACAATCTTACATGTTTGCAGAGGTTTGAGAGGTAATTATCATGACTGTACCCTCACAAATATCAGCATAGGCTGGTTTTACTAAGTTTCCTTTCTCTATTTTGAGGTTTCCTTTCTCTGCCGCAGGGGTACAGTCAGAGGGTTCATTGACAAAATGATCCTTCGAATGGTTACTATGAATATGAATGATTTGATATAGCATATTTCTCATTTTACTTGAAGTTTGGAGTAGCTTGTGCAAGGGTGAAAGTAGTTTTGATCATTTTGGTCGTGACTGTTCCTCTACACAGTCAGGAAATGTAACTGTCTAGTGATTATATGTAATGTTGAATGGATTAAATGCTTTATTCTTGGTAGAAGTGAATGGAAGGAATAGTTTTGGTGTTAGGTTTCATTTATTATTGAATTCAATGGTTTCCAAGATGTGTTGAGGAGTTTTCACCTTGTTTAATGTTAATTATTCCTACACAATCCACTCATACAACAGTGAAATGCTATGTGGAAGGGATGTTTGATAGTGTTCCTTGAGGGAAGGGGGATTTTGAAAGACTTTTTATCATTGTATTATGTATTTCCAATATGTTTGGTTGCAGGGTAGATCGGGAGAATGAAGGATCACTCACTGATTGCATGATAACCTAGTTTTGAAGGGTCACTAGTTGAGGGGACAGTCAAGGTCCAGATGATTGGGCCATTGGAGGACCCTATTTCTTTGTATTAATTTCTATTCAAATTAGATGCATGGATTTCTTGTGAACTATTAGCTGCTATGTATCCGACAACTACATCCGTAAATCTGCATATACTTCTCTACGATTGTGAGCCACTTAGAGATCAAAATAGAGAAACTAAATCAAAATTATTCTTTGTCCTATTTACTTTTAACAAAGTCTCAAATATCAATGATACAATATACATTTGATGCCCTAAGCTATCAAATATACAAATGGCACCTACCTAGAAGCTCACTAGGAGAATGAAGGATCACTCACTGATTGCATGATAACCTGGTTTTGAAGGGTCACTGGTTGAGGGGACAGTCAAGGTCCAGATGATTGGGCCATTGGAGGACCCTAGTTATTTGTATTGATTTCTATTCAAATTGGATGCATGGATTTATTGTGAATTATCGGCTGCTATGTATCCTGCAACCGCATCCATAAATTTTCATATACTTCTCTAGGGTTGTAAGCCGCTTAGGAATCAAAATAGAGAAACTAAATAAAAATCATTCTTTGTCCTATTTCCTTTTAACAAAGTATCAACTATCAATGATACAATACATTTGATTCCCTAAGCTATCAATACAAATGGTGCCTAGCTAGAAGCTCATGGGCTGTCCATTTGATAACCACGGTCAACATTTCAAAAAAATGGATATCCTTGAGCACAAGCACCAATAACATCAAATAATGGAGTTAAAGCATGGGCTAGGGCATGACACCAGTAGAATGCGGTCATTTCAGTGATAGAAATTTACAATGTGGTCCTTTGGCATCTATTAAACATAATAGAATTTTTAGCATATTATTATCATTCTATTTCTTTGTTGTAAACATGCCATCAGTTCAGTTTTGTAACTTCACTATTGTATGAGTGGATTGCGCAGGAATAGTTAACTTTTAACAAGGAGAAAACTCCTCAACACATCTTGGAAACCATTGAATTCAATAATAAATGAAACCTAACACCAACATTATTCCTTCCATAGTTACAGGATACATAGCAGTCGATAATTCACAAGAAATCCATGCATGAAATTTTTATAAGGATATCCTACTCATCAATAGGAATTTTCTTGAGATGATCAATGATTATGCATTTTGATGGTAGTGTGCTAGTTCAAAAGGATAATATAAATCCGAAACAATTTTTTTTTATTTTCTCAAACTATAAATGTGGTTAAAGGGAAAATATTATGTGGAAAACCCACAAACCAAGCTAGCAAATGATTGTACATCAAATTATTCCTATATTCATTCAAGTATTGCTATGCTTCAGCTACCTGACCTTTGAGCTTCATCTAGAGGAATGTGTAGCTTTAAGATAGAGTTACTTCTTGGGCCTTACAATAGGGTGGAATATGATCAAGATTTGTTTAGGCTGTATCTTTGTTAGTCCCATTGTTAGGTTCTTATAGTTCATGGTTTGAATCTATTATGGTTGTGTAAGGGACTTGTAGATGCTTTTTCTAACATAATTATTGGACACCATGATTGGAACAACTGGTTGTTGGCTATTGTACACATGAATCATATCTGTCAATGGTTCTTTGTGTTCAAGAATTCCTTGATCAATCTTTGAAAATTATTGTCCCAGCTTTAAAATAGTGATAAAAGATATAGTGAGTGCTATCTTTTCCAAGTGTTTTGTGGGTGCCATTATCTTCTAGGAGTAATTTCTAGAACCAAATTATGTTCTTTGCCTCTAGTAAATATTGTAGACACAACCATCTTCTTGGTGAAGGGTTTCTTCCATCCCCATGAGGCACTATTACATGGTTTCCATTCCCTTATAGTATACTGAACCTAATTTAATACAAGTGTGCACTATTTTGGGTTCCATAATTTATGGCCCCTACACTATGGTTTTTAGCCTAATTAAGACATGCCTACCTTTGCATATAATAAGATGCCAACATGAAACAAACATCCAGAGGTTAGGGGGTTGTTCCCTGTCCATAATTTATTATTTAAGTGCTAAGTGATGATGGGTATATCGTGTAATTCATACATAGTGTGTCTCTTTCTTTCTCTCCACATTTCACATTAGGAGTATATCTTATAAAATACTAATGAAATCAACTATAGGTCAAATCTAATCAAAATTGCACTATAAAGATTAAAATAGATCTTGAAGAAATATGGGAACCATTTTTGACAGATATTGTACAAATGAAGAAAATACTCCAAAGAGGAAATGCTTCAATGTGGAACAATTGAAGGACAATATTTTACTTTTATATGCACATCTGCAATGTTTTTGATATATTTCTGAGATAACAAAACCATAGAAAGAATAACATATAGAAGAAAGTAAAGAATAATGATCATACTTTGAGATATTGTAGAAAATTAAAGGAAAGAATGCTTGGTGGGGTTATCACATGGCAATCACTGAGTGAATTCCCCTCTTCTAGTGACCCTTCAAAACCAGGTTATCATGCAATCAGTGAGTGATCCTTCATTCTCCTGGTCTACCCTGCAACCAAACATATTGGAAATACACAATACAATGATAACAAGTCTTTCACAATCCCCCTTCCCTCAAGGAACACTATCAACCATCCCTTCCACATAGCATTTCATTGTTGTATGAGTGGATTGTGCAGGAACAGTTAACATTAAACAAGGAGCAAACTCCTCAACACATCTTTGTTGTAAACATGCCATTGGTTCAGTTTTGTAAATTTGTTTTTTGTATTAAATGCATTTAAATGGAACATTAAGCATAGTAGTAATATGCTTAGTCTATTAGTAATTGTAGATTAAATGCCCACAACACCTTTATCAGTTTAGCATGTTATTATAAGATACTAAAGAAGACCTGCTATTTGTCAGAGAAATCTTTACTGTCCCCCACAATGAAGAAAATGAAGATTGACATCCTACCCCACAAAAAAGAACATTGTAATAAGAATAAGATAGTACCAAGAAACATTTTAACAAATATGAAATGTGAGGAAAAGTAATAACATTAACAATGCCAAGATTCACAACATTAAATTTCACCTGCGGATGAATTTTTGCAGTGGGTTGCCCAGCATCAAAAATATGTTGAGTTGCATTTGAACTACTAAGAGTATCATGTAGAACAGACCCTAAACTTTGAAAGCATTCTCCAGCCTGGAAATTCAAAATTCAATCTAGGCAAGCATCAGTAAGTGAAATAAATTATAGACATCAACATCAACATTATCATAATCATTAGATATAAATTATAGACATCAACATCAACATAATCATAATCATTTGGAGGGTATTCATTTTGGTCCTTGGATAGTACTATGTTTCTTGAAATTTCTTATGATGCTTCTAAACTTTAAAGACACATTTTATGGCTTAATGATAATATAGATTAGTGTTTTGTTTTCTAATGGAATGTTGTTGATCATTCATGGTCTTGAAGAAAATTTTGATTGTTTTGATTCTTGAGTCTTGACATTGTTTCTCAATGTGATATAGACTGATCACAAGATGGTTCAGTTGGTCCTCTCTTACTATTTAATCATTTGTCTTCTTCATGGTGTAAGTGTCAATATGTTATAATCCAACCAGCATGTCATACCCCCACTTCTGACAAACCTCACAGCATGCAAATCACAACCAAAGACTTGGGTGATCAACATACACAAACAACAATTACCCTTAGGAAACAATGATTATTAATATTCATTAATGGTGGGTGGTGATTCCTTGGTAATAAAGGCATTGCCAGCATTCATCATCTTAACCAAGTCATGGGTGGTGATCCTTGAAATAGCACAATTAGTAAAAGGAAATAACAACATAAGTCATGGGTGGCGATCCTTGAATTTGGAGCAAGGAAGAAGGAAAATTGGAAAACAAAATATGGAATAATCAGGTTGGAATTGGAGAAGAATTTAGAAATAAACTTGAATTAGAAAACAACCAAGTTATCTAGTTCTTTGTTTGATGCTGGGTTCCAATTCTACTTTTGTTCTCCTCTGGGTTTGACTTGGGTTCCTTTGGTAGGAACTTGGGTGCCTGGCGCAATCCTGGGTGCACCTAGAGTATTATAAATATGATACACAAGGTATTTTATTCATAATTTTATAGGCTAACTCATTATTATGGTAACATGGGTATGACCACACTCCATGCCTTATAATGGTACCTGACATGGACTATGATTCAAATGAAGTTGAACCAAATGTTGACCGTGATGTCTATGATCATGATGAAGATAAATATGAACATTAAATCTAAAATATGGCTTGTAATTTGAATTTTCATTGTGAATGAAGAAACTATAGATTCAAGTTGACTCATTCTATGTTGTAGTATATTTGTTCCCTAGATCTACCATATTATATATTTGTAGCCTATAAGGGACATCCTCTGGTCATCCATGTATCATATCTCGGTGAGAGTTCTTAGGAGAAAGACAAGATGTTAGTGGGAGATGGAGAACCCAATATCAAAACACCACTTGAAGCCTTGCAATGTTGAGAGTGGGATAAAAGCTACACTTGAGACCCTATATAAGGAACAAACTTATTGAGCTTCACTTTGTTTTGAGAATAGTTTTATATTCTATACTAAATAGAGCAAACCATGTGAAGGTGGAAGCTCATTTTCCCCCCCCCCTAACATCACTCTAAATTCCCCGTTAACATCTAACATTCATTCATTATTTCATCCATTAATAAAATTCATCTAACATCTAAAGTTCATCTAACATTCATCTAAAGTTCATCTAACATTCTAAAGTTCATCTAACATCTAACATTCATTCACACATTAATAAAATGTGACATTCATTAATTATCACATGATAACATTCATTAACACATTGTAAAATTTATGAACATTCACTAGCACATAATTAAATTGATTGGCATATAAAAATCAGTCATTATCAATTAAAATGCATAGATGACAATCATTTCTTTTTTTTTCTTTTGATTTCTAGTTTTTAAGATGTAATTGTTAAGATGAATATCGATATCATCATCATGATCATCTACCCTCTCATTAGATCTCAATGCATGCCTAGTTCTCTATTTATGCAAAGGGGGGTCATCTGCAATAACATATAAAAGGGTTAAATTAAAAACATTTTATTATAATTAATTTTTTAAAAAACATTTTAAAGTATTTCAGTACTTTATAGGCCATAATCGTATAGCTCTTTACCTGATCTAGTCACATCATCAACATCAAGCTCAACTTGTCTAGCCTCGGCCTCAACCTCAACATGCTCATTAACAGTAGCCTCTACACTCTCTACAGCTACAATACAAATTGTTACATTAATCCAAACACCAATTGCAATTAAATTTGTATTACTACACCAATCAATTTAAGATATTTACTTGTATTACTGTGATGCACATCTTCATTGTCATCAACACCCATAGGTTGTGTATGGCAAGAATCGGCCGGCTACATTTCAATTTCATATGCATTCATGTTATCATTGTTTTCTTACTTAAAACAAATTTACTCACTTTATGTTGGAACTTAACATCAAATAAACTAATTGGTAAATAATTAAATTTGAAATATCATCTATTTAGCTTACTTACCCCGATGGATCCATTAGTAGAACCTTGTGCACTTCTTATTCTTTTTGCCATGGCTTTATAGCCTTGTTGGAAGCCAATTCTCTTGTCCTCTTTTGTGAGACTTATATTGAACTCTACGCCCTACATTTTTGCTTGGTATCGTCAAATTTTATTTTATTGTTTCATCAAAACAAAAAAATATTTCAAATTATAAATAAATATTTAAAGATCAAAGAGTTATTTTCAGTGTTAAAAGCCATGTTAAGATACTATTTTTCCAACACTTACAACTCATGCAGCAAGTTTCGAATAACCACCAGAGCCTAGCTTATGTTGCCCATGCTTTTTGAAATCTTGCCTTTGTTTCCTTTGATGTGTCAGGCAATCTATGAAGAGATTGAAATATGTTAGTTCATATAAATATGAAGAGTATTTAGTACACAATTACATTCTTAACAGTATCACATACCTTCTTCTATTCTCTGGTAGTGTATTTCCTTTTTTTACTTCAGTTTTCTCATTCGCATCCAGAATAATAGATTTCCACTATAAATTAGGAATGCAAGGGGGGTGCTGGTAATGTGGGTTTTTGGTTAATGTACACCTATACTAGTCCCTAATATACCTCAAACATATCCTGACTCTTTGAAGGAGATTACCCTTCTCAAATGCACGAGGTCCAAACAAGTTTGTCATACTCTCTACGAGATCATCCTTTAACTTTTGATTTTGGGTTTTCCACCTTTTAAGAAAGAAAAAAGTGTTAGATTAAAAAATGGATGTAATGATAACTATCCTAGTAATGATATGAAATCAAAATAGTGGATTGGGGTTTTAGTTTGGATATTATGTTTCACCCTGTACAGATGGTGGGCCTGAATATCCGCAAACACTCATCATTAAGTTTACTATAAAAAACATCATTCCCTACAAAATAATTATGGGATCATTAGTCAAAGGATATAATAGTATAAAATAAGAACACAATAGATGTAAGCTTCTCATATTGAGTGCAAGGTGTAATTAACATACAATTGTATAGTAAAAGAAAGGTCCAATCTTTAAAGTACCTAGAAGTTTTGCTATTTTCAAGGGAAGTCCTTCTTTGGACACAAGCAATATGCAATCCTTCACTGTTCCTGTACCAGCAATACTAGTACATCCAAGAAAATCACCATCAAGTGTTGCATCCCCTATTGCATAAATTGAATCCATTATGAAATGGCCCTAAGAAAGAACACTTCAAGGGAAATAAACATATATATAATGATAGAGAAAATAAAATACCTGTACGAGTAGGTGGTGCCATGGTGTCTGTGGCCATGCTCTATTTTTCTAAAATTGTAGGACGCGATACATTTGAGCCTACCATCGTATGAGGCGGTGATAGTAAATGATCATTGACATGTGCTGAAGAATAAGATTGTTAGAGCATAATAAAACCAGTGATTAACATGGACAATATTGTTAGAGAGTAAAAAAAAATATAGTCCAACATGTGATCTACCTGAACCAGCTGTAGTACCCTCAACATGGCTGCAAGGATCAAAATTACGCAAAAAAAGCTATAAAAGCAACACATCCACTTATTTTTTAATGACATAAAAGACTACTATAACATAAAAACTATTATTGAACTTTTGTTATAATTAAAGATTACATTAATACTTACTCAATAATTTTGAGATAGGTGCATCAGTTTAGTTTCCCTCTTTTGTGACTCAAGACTCGGAGGGAATATAGATTCCAATTCAGCCAATCTATTTCCAATTTTGTGGAGGCATTTTTTAATTGTAGAGGCCGGCTCATCACAAGCACCGAAATCAACAACTAGGTCCTTGTCAAAGGACTCCTCTTTAGGGACTATGGGTTCCTTTCCCTTTCTCTGCTGACCACCTGTTTGTGACAACAATATTACTAACACTATTAGAATTAATTTGAAAGAGTGATGAAAAGAATATAATAAAAAAATTTATTTAACATTTTGCTTCTATCTAATTTGTAGTTCAATAACAAAGAGGTTTACCTACTGGGAAGAAGTGCATGCACAATCATCATTGTCCCCACTACGTGGTTGCTCCATAATGTGGTCCTGTGTTATTATTTAAAGTTAACCAATAATTAGAAAGGACTACATTAATAAATTTCATTAGAAGATAATGATGAAGATGAGGTGGATGGTGAGGAGTCTCTCTAAATTTGGTTGGCAAAAAGACTCAATTATTTAATGGTACATAGTATGTACCTGCACCCTAATGATAGTGACATCATTTGTATCTATGCGATTCAAATTGTAATTGTTATACACTAAGTTTTCACCTTTGTCTCAAGCTCTTGTAGTCTTGATAACCTAGTATAACATGGGAATCATCTCCAAGTTGTGGGACCTATGCTAACTGAGATGAGACCTCCAGGTTCTAGGCTGGTTCCTCTTGGATAATCACCTTAATTTGCTTCTAGACATGAAAGTAAACTTTTGAGGGAAAGGGATAGAAGGAATGCTTGGAAAGGGAAATGACTAAAAGAAAACTACCTACTAGGTGATACACCGAAATTATAGTTTGGATCTCAGTATGTAGGAATGAAATCAATGAGAGACTTAGGTCTAGTAGGTCACAACTTATTGAATAGGCTTGCATAAGTATTTCATAGGAGGGGTCTACAAACAAAGAGGGTATTCAGGGAAAGAAAGAGATTCTTTCACAAACAATGACACTCCTTGGGGTAGACAATAATCTATGACCTACAAAAAAACATTCACCTCTACAACTAGGTATAGGAATGAGACAAGATTGTTAAGGGGTTGTAGTATACCCACAAAAGCATTCACATCAAATCATTCACAATAATACACATGAATTTTAGAAAGGAAGAAGGATCAAGAACCCTAAGATATCATTGAGAAACATATAAATACTTTGATTCAATAAGAGATAACTCACACAAAAAAGGCATAGGGACATGAGAAATGTCACAAAATATCTTCAATCTTTGAATTACCAATGGGAGGTTACATAATGTAGAAAACCAGAGGGCAGGAAATGCCACGGATAGCCTTCTAAGAAAGAGACTTTCTTTTTACAAAATGTGAAGTCTCTAACCTCTTAATTTCTTAACCTCTAAGGCTCCAAAAATATAATATATACATCTCCTGCACGTAGGCAGGAGAAAAACCTAACTAGGGTTACATGATTTTAAAATAAAATAGCAAACCCTAACTGCCTATCAAATATGATCATAAAAAATATCTCTGTAGCATCAAGGCTGATCAGATATGTTGCGTGCCCATGCCTGTACTACATCAAACTTGATCCATCTACCCTCCTGAAACTTGGCCTTGCCATGAATGCTCACAATCTGATCTTATAGATGTTTGGGTTTAAAATGATTAACCCTACAAAAGGTGGCGCCAAGATCATTAAAGCTTTCAACATGAATGGTACTCTATAAATTTGTGGCACTGATGATCAGATCCTCTATTATCATCCCCCCAACCTTCACTATCCTAAGGAATTCAATTCTAGCTACCCATTTGTCATGCATGGCCGCAAAATGCAAACCCTAACAAAGAAATATTTAAATTTAAAAAAGAATGGCTAGCAGGTCAATTTTAAAATGAAACCATCGATGTGAAATCTTCCTGGTAGATGAATGGCTGAGATGCACCTTTTAAAATAGTTTAAAACCATTCTGACAAGTGAACCACCACCGTGGAAGTCAGCAACCAATCACCGGTGAGCAAGTTAGTGTCCTTGATAGATCTTGGACCCACATCCCATGAGAACACCATCTAATGGCTGTTGCTATACCACCATCGCTAACAATCAAACATTTTGGATCCATGGTGTAACAACAGCCGCGAGATCCAACCGTGCTTTAACCTCTTTAGAAACCCCTAACCCCATGGGCCCACTAACATCAGCCATGTTGCACACTAACCAACCAATCAAATGCCACCCCCTTAGATACACATCGCATTCTTTCTGACATCGGACCCACTGCCTGAGATTCTGATCTAACGGCGGGGGTGTGATCTGATAGGGTTAGAAGATTCTATGAGATCATACGACCACCATAGATCCTAATATTTTTGACACATCTATAGATACTTGGCCCCATTGACATCCTTCCACCTATATTCAACCTCAGCCAATCACAAGCTGCCAAAATAGATCCATGTTGCAACTGTCCTTGACACAGGACCCACTATCAGAAGCCAGGTGATGGAGAAGGATCTACGATTGTCGCTATACTGTGATGATAAAACATGTGCATCTTGGATTACTGGTATAATGATAGCCACACAATCAAACCAAAACTTAGCCCACAAAAGAAGACAGCCCCACTGACAAGCTGCCGAATTAGACATCGTCAATGAATTAGGAACTGCCAAATAAGATGAGGTGGCACCGGTCCCACTGACAAGATGAACTCTGTAGGCAGGAAGATCAATGATCATCGCAAGATCTCATGGAATCTTTTGGGGCCATGAGATCATGTGACAACAGTCAGATCTAGAATCTTGACCTAGTCGTCAATCTGAGACCGCCAACCAAAATGGTAATGGCTCGTGGGATCACTAAATGTTAAGGGGTTAACCATCGGAATCAGAGACTTGGCGATTGAAGGATTTTAAAATGCACATGAAAATTTGGATGACTTAAGTGACTGGGATAAAGTAACATAAAAATATAACATGGCCAAAGGGTTTTGTAGGGTAATAGCTAGTTTATGAATTTTTCTAAGGGTTTTTCTTCTAGCCAGAGACCTAAAAGATATTGCAGAGACCAGGGGAAAAGAGGTAGACTCATGAAATTTTTTGGGTGTTTGACAAGATAAAAACAGAGGCCTGGGGATATTTTTTTGCCAAATTTGTGTGCATAAGAAAATTTGGGTAACTTTTTGGTGATTTATGCTAGATGTCAGCCTGCTAGACATGGAAACCAGTGACCTTGACAATCCATTGGGCATGGGGGCCTCAAAACTCAAAAATCTCTCAGAGAGGTAGAACTAGAACTGTGCTCAGAACACTTCTTGAAAAGTAGGAAACTAAACTAGAAAGCAAGGAAATAAAACAGGGAAACCTTTTACAAGATTTATAGAGAGGGATTAACCTCAAAACAAGGCTTCAAGTGGAAACCATTCATAGAGATAGGTAAGGTATTTCCTTCAAGATTTGATAGCTAGAAAGCATTGGATCCCCTGCACTTTGTTATAAAAAATGGTCCACCCCAAAATGAATCAAACTTGGTGTGCCTACCAGGTCTTGACCTGAACTCATCCCACTTGAGGACTATGTCTCCAACCTTGAAGTCTCTGACTCTGGCTCTTCTATCAAAGCTCCTCTTTGTTTGGATCTAATGGAACTCCATTTTTTGCATTGATTTGTCTCTAATCTCTTCCAACTCCATCAATTGAGCATACCTGATCTACAAAGGATCCCCTTCATCAAATAGGTCATACTAAGTGGTCAAGTCCAAAGCTAGTAATTCAGTTGAAATGGACAACTTAGCCTTTCTACCATACACTAGCACATAAGGAGAATTACCAATGATTTTCTTTGGAGTAATTATGTCTAACCACAATGCGGACCTCAAATTAGTATGCCAATCTCTCTGATTTTCTTGAAGAGTCTTCTTGATTATTCTAATCAGGTTCTTATTTGTTGATTCAGCTAAGCCATTGCCTTGGGGGTAGTAATTGGAGCTGGTATTTAGATAGATGCCATTCTTGACTACCCACTCTAAGACATTGAGGCCTATGAATGCTAAGGAATTATCTAAAATTATGGAATCAAGAGTGCCAAACCTATGAATTAAGTCATCATAAAAGCATAGGACAACACTCTCATTGGCCTCTCTTAATGCAATTGCCTCTATCCATCTAGTGAAGTAATCTATTGGAGTAATTATCCATTTATGTCCTACACTAGATGGAGGATTGATCATGCCAATGAAATCTATACCCCACTTCATGAAGGGCTGATCTATTCTGATTGGTTGGGGGGGAAGAGCAACAAGCCTCTCTTTTCCTGCAAACATGGCACACTTGATGCATTTTCTGACATAATCATGACTATCCTTAAAGATAGATAGCCAATAGTATCCAACCCTCATGATTTTAAAAGTAGTAGTCCTATGAGAAAAGTGACCTCCAGAAGGTCCATCATGAAACTCAAATAGAATGTCTACTACCTTTTCTGAATCTATGCATCTTAAAAGGACACCACCATGATCCTTCCTGAAAAGAATCTCATTTATCAGCACAAAAAGAATAGATTGTAACCTATAATACCTTCTTTTTGCTGAATCTAGGCCTGTGGGACATTGTCCTATCTTCAAGTAATTGATCATTTTAGGCAACCAACTTGTTGCCTTGGCTTGTTCTTCTATAGATTGCACCACCAGAGGTGCATCTATTTTCTCTGATTTCTTTGAACTTTCATCCTTTGCCAAATGTTGACAAAGATGTCTCCCTCTCACCAGCTTGGTAGTTTGAATATCTATGTCATATTCTGTCACCTTGGTGATCCAATCAGCTCTTTTCTCATTTAGGTCCTTGGAAAGAAAAAAATCTTTGACACTTGGATGAGTAAATTTTAAATGTACCTTGCTATGAGTCAATAGATATCTAAACTTTTTAAGGCTTTTTACCACAACAAGTACATGTTTTTCTAAAAAAGAGTATCTCTATTCATACTCCTTTAAACCTTTGCTAAAGAAAGAAATAGGCTGCTCCAATCCATCTGAATTTTCTTGGGTCAACATTGTAGATATAGCATCATGACCTCCATAAGAATAAAGGATAAAATCCTTATTGAAATTTGGGTTTAGGAGATCAGCAGCTTCTGTTAAGGCCTCTTTGATAACCTAGAAATTGGCTTTCCCTTCCCTAGTCCAACTAAAAGCTGAACTCTTCTTTAACATGGTTGTCAAAGGTTTTAATAAATTTGCAATGTTAGGCAAGAACCTCCTAACAAAATTAATCTTTCCTATGAAAGATTGGAGACCTTTCTTGTGATGTGGTAGGGGTAGCTCTAGGATAGCTACAATTCTCTCAGGATCCACTGTAATTCCTTCTTTGGATACTACATATCCCAACAATTTTCCTTCATGAATTGAAAACACACATTTCTTGAGATTAAGGGATATCCCAAACTCTCTACACCTTTCAAAAATCTTCCTCAAATGTTTGATATGGCCTGCTACATGTTTTGAATAGACAGTTATGTCATCCAAGTAGACCAACACAAATTTGTACATTAGGCTCTTAAAGGCCATATCCATTGCCTTTTGAAATGTAGCACTTGCATTTGACAAACCAAAGGGCATCTTTTGATAAGCCATGGTTCCCCACTTAGTTGCAAATGTAGTCTTATATTGATCCTCTTCATTCACTAAGATTTGATTGTACCCTGAATAGCCAACCGACAATGAAAATCTCTCAGATCCAGAGACACATTGTAAGATTTGTTCCATAGAGGGTAATGGATGGGGATCCTTCAAAGAGGCCCTATTAAGATCCCTAAAGTCAACACATAACCTCAATTCCCCATTCTTCTTCCTGATAGAAAAAAGGTTAGAAACCCAACTAGTATGCTTGATGGGGTAGATGATACCACTTTCTATCAGTTTGAGTACCTCTTTATGCATAAGTGGCTCAAGATTGGGATTAATAGGCCTTTGTTTTTGCCTTACTAGTTTGGCATTAGGTTCTAATTTAATAGTGTGCTGAGCAAGGGCAGGGTGAAACCTTTGAGGTCTTCATATTTCCATGCAAAAACATCATTGAATTCTTTGAAAAATTGAGTGTAAGCTTTCTTTTCCAATTCAGTGTTCACTTTTCCAAATTGTAAACTCTTACCTGGCTCCAACTCTAATTCAACACAATGTTCTTGTTGGAATACTAGGCCAGCTTTTCTCTTTTTAATTTCATCATCCTTGTTGAAGACAGTCTCTAACATGACAAGACCTCTAGGCATCTTATTGGACTTGAGTTGCATCACTTGCTCACCATAGTTTTGTGATAACCTATCTTGATTATGCCTTGAAAAAACATCTTCTTCAAACAAGAACTACAAAATTTGTTCATCATTTTCAAACACTTTCCAATTGACATTATTATCAGGAAAAGAAGGTCTGAAAATCACTTTGATATGTTGTTGATCTACTTCTTTTGAAATGGTATTTGGGATATCATACTGAGATCCAACAATAGCTAACCTATCTACATTTTGATTTAGCTTTCTAGGGATGGCAACAATATTGAAAGAACAAAAATCTTCAATTGCATCCCAAACTCTATGCTTGTATGCTTTCATGGTGTCATTTTTAGTTGCACTTATCCTTCTCACCTGGCTAACAACTAATTCACTGTCACCATAAACTTTTAAGGCCTTAAGCCCTATTTTTCTAGCCCATTCTAGTCCATTGACTAGACTTTCATACTCTGTAGTATTGCTAGTGCAAGAGAAACTGAATCCAAAGGTAGTGTAATACCTTTCTCCTTTTGGGGACACTAACATAGCACCACCACCAGAACCATGTCTACTTCTAGCTCCATAAAAAAATAGTTCCCAAACGTGATTGCCCTGATCCCCTGAATCAGTATCCTCTTTGAGAAGGCTTGGCTCTATGACTCCACTTTCTTGTATTAAATAACTCCCCAAACCAAAATCCCAAACAAGATTTTCTTGGGCCTGTGAAGCTCTTTCATCTAGAAGAATATTACGGATACTCTCTATCTTTGTGCTTGCTTCACTAATAGTTTGGAAGTCACTTCTATCAAATATGGGGCAATTTACATTGATGGAATTGGACACATATGGTTCTATATGGTGTGCTACTAATGGTTTTGATTTAATGGTGACCTTGGTCCCATATCTTGTATGAAATAACATTTGAGACCAGTCAGAAGATAGATAACCTCCTATCTTGGTTGTAAACTCCCTTGAAAGACATATAGAAAATAATGCAGGGAGATCTATGATATATATATCAAGGAGGATGGAAAATTAGGACTGACATGTAAGATTAGATTGGTATCCTTGGTCACACCTATAGTATTGACTGAGGATCCATCAAGTCATGTAACCTTCTTTTGGAAGGGCTCATATTTTAGTCCTAATTGGTCAGCTATTTTCTTGGGCATTACAGTGCTAGTAGCTCCACTATCTACCATACAATTATGCACTAGAGATTTTCCAATGACTAAAGATACATAAAAGGGAGGTGGCTTTGAGTTCCTACCTTGTGTGGCATTGCCTTTGGAGTTACTACTTGGAGCCTCCTTTTCTTGATCAGTGTTAACCAATACTAGCTTTGTAGCTTCTTTTGCAGGTTGAGGAGTTGCTACTTCTATCATGGCCTTCTTCAAAATTTCAAGCTGCCTTGGAAGAGCCAAAGAGTCCCACATGGACATGGTGACATTCACCTTCTTCATGTTGTCTACAATATTAAAAGGTGTCATAGTGTGTACTCTTTATTGTGTTTTTACTATGATGGGCTCTACCTCTTTATAATGTTGGCCTTCTTTTCTTGTAATGACAAGAGCCTCCCTAGGTGTGATGGGAGTAGCTTGGTGCAGTGGCTCTACAGATGTAGTAGCTTTAGTATTGGAATATGCTCTCTCCATGTCTTGAGATCTTATTTTTGCTCTTGTATAGGCAACAAAAGCAGCTTCATTATTGACTCCATTGAAGTCTGGTTGCTCCCAATTGAAAAGAGCAGTCTCATTCTCTTGTGATTCTGGTTGAGGCACTAAGCCATTGGATGAATCCTCTAATTGAGCTTGTGAGGCATTTTGAACCATTAGAGTTTGGTTCATCCATCCATTTGAACATGTAGCCTGATTATGAGGCTAATTACAAGGAAAACACCATTCATTATCCATTGCCATATTATTTTGACTAGGAACCATATCCCTCACTAGATTTATAGAATTTAGAGGTGCAGGGTTATATGGTTGGAATGGTCTCTGATTAAAACTTTGTCTTTGTCCTTGATAGCCTTCTTGGTATGGTGGCCTATTTTGTTGATAAGGCTGTCCTTGATTTTGATATTGCTGATTAGGACCTTGGCCTTGTAATTGAAATGGTGGTCTGATTCCTTGACCTTGTTTCTTCAAATTTGTGACCTCTTTAGTCAAGGTCTGCAACAAATTGGTCATCTCTTGTATACTAGTTTGTTGGCTATTCTTTATCTCTTGCATCTCTTGAGAGAAACTAGCTCTTAGCTCTTGACCACTAGTACTAGCTTGAGGTGCCAATATGGTAGGAATAGGGGTAAATGGGGGTACTTGGGTAGGTGCAATGGGCTAAAGGCTAGGAAAAATGGGCATTGGAGGCCTTCTAGAAATCATGCCTTCTTGGATTAAGTAGTTTTCAGCCTTGACAGCTATGTCAAAGGCCTAGGGTAAAGAAGTACCACCCATAGATTGGATCATGATAGAAATTTGACCATTCAGACTCTACAAGTAATAAAGGAAAGCATGGTCAGCTAATGGTCTCATAGAAACTGGAATTCTATTCCATGTTTTAAGGAATCTACTATTGTAATCTGTCATTTGTTCTTGAGGGTCTCTCTTAATAGTTGTTAACTACTCAACTAGAGATGAGTTATCTGATTTATCCTCAAAATGTTTACTTAATGCATCCCCTAATTCATCCCATGATGTAATAGAACCAGCGGTTAAAGTTCTAAACCATTCTAGAGCCTTACCTTTTAGAGAGGCTACTAGTAATTTTGTGGCCACATCTTCTTGAGTAATGTTGTGTATGTTGCAAATGCTGGTCATGTCTCTTATGTGTTCAAAAGTAGTTGTCTGCCCTTCACCTGTGAAATCAGGTATACTCTTAAGTGCCACCAAAGGCACATCATGATGTTGGTAAATATTCAATGGACTACCCTGATTAAAGGGTGCAAATGCAAATGGTCTTGCCATTGTAGGAGTTGGAATCTGAAGATTAACAACTTTGTGAGCTGTATTTGCTGCTGGATTTGAATCCTCCTCTAGATCTCTGGTTAGAGATCTACCTCTTCTTCTAGAATGAAAGGGAAAAGGTCTCCTTTCTAAAGTATCAGGAGGTGTTGATTGAACTCTCCTTGCAAGGGATGTTCTTTGAGTTGTTCTGCCCTTATGACTTCTCTTTGAGGGAAACTCTGAAAATTTAGTGGGCTTTGAGCTCCTAGTATCAATATTTCTCATAAAACTTTGAACAAGGTAGTCTGGATCTTTGAAATCAGTGGAGTCACCAAATATACTTTATAGAACACTTCTAAAAGCTTGTATTATGAAATCTGTATACCATAGATAGCATATCTTCAAACTAATGAACTTCTTGTATAGTCACATCAGGCGTGCCAGAATTGTAATACACTAGCACCAAGGTGGGGTGTACTTGAGCTTGAGCTCTATACTAATAGTCCTTGGGTATTGAACTTATGTAATCCTTTTGTAGATGAACCAATAGGAACACCTTTGAACATTAATATGATCTATTCCTATCCCACTGGGTGTGCTAGAATTGTTATACACTAAGTTTGCACCTTTGTCTCAAGCTCTCATAGTCTTGATAACCTATTATAACATGGGAATCATCTCCAGGTTGTGGGACCTATGCTAACTAAGATGAGACCTTCAGGTTCTAGGCTGGTTCCTCTTGGATAATCACCTTAATTTGCTTCTAGACATGAAATTAAACTTTTGAGGGAAAGGGATAGAAGGAATGCTTGGAAAGGGAAATGACTGAAATAAAACTACCTACTAGGTGATACACTGAAATTAGGGTTTGGATCTCAGTATGTAGGAATGAAATCAATGAGAGACTTAGGTCTAGTAGGTCACAACTTACTGTATAGGCTTGCATAAGTATTTCATAGGAGGGGTCTGCAAACAAAGAGGGTATTCAGGGAAAGAAAGAGATTCTTTCACAAACAATGACACTCCTTGGGGTAGACAACAATCTATGACCTACAAACAAGCATTCACCTCTGCAACTAGGTATAGGAATGATACAAGATTATTAAGGGGTTGTAGTATACCCACAAAAGCATTCACATCAAATCATTCACAATAATACACATGAATTGCAGAAAGAAATAAGGATCAAGAACCCTAAGATATCATTGAGAAACATATAAATACTTTGATTCAATAAGAGATAACTCACACAAAAGAGGCATAGGGACATGAGAAATGTCACAAAATATCTTCAATCTTTGAATTACCAATGGGAGGTTACATAATGTAGAAAACCAGAGGGCAGGAAATGCCACGGATAGCCTTCTAAGAAAGAGAGTTTCTTCTTACAAAATGTGAAGCCTCTAACCTCTTAATCTCTTAACCTCTAAGGCTCCAAAAATACAATATATACATCTCCTCCATGTAGGTAGGAGAAAAACCTAACTAGGGTTATAGGATTTTATAATAAAATAGAAAACCCTAACTACCTATCAAATTTGATCATATAAAATATCTCAGTAGCATCAAGGCTGATCAGATATGTTGGGTGCCCATGCTTGTACTACATCAAACTTGATCCATCTACCCTCCTGAAACTCAGCCTTGCCATGAATGCTCACAATCTGATCTTATAGATGTTTGGGTTTAAAATGATTAACCCTGCAAAAGGTGGTGCCAAGATCATTAAAGCTTTAAACATCATGTGGTACTCTGTAAAATCTGTGGCACTGATGATCAGATCCTTTTTTATCATCCCCCCAACCTTCACTATCCTGAGAAATTCAATTCCAGCTACCCATTTGTCATGCATGGCCGCAAAACACAAACCCTAGCAAAGAAATATTTAAATTTAAAAAAGAACAACTAGCAGGTCAATTTTAAAACACAACCATTGATGTGAAATCTTCCCGGCAAATGAACGGCCTAGATGCACCTTTTAAAATAGTTTAAAACCCTTTTGACAAGCGAACCACCACCATGGAAGTTAGCAGCCAATCACTGGTGAGCAAGTCAGCATCCCTAATAGATCTTGGACCCACATCCCATGAGAACACCATCTAACGGTTGTCGCTATAGTGTCATCGCTAACGATTGAGCATTTTGGATCCACAGTGTAACAAAAGCTGTGAGATCCAACCATGCTTTAACCTCTTTAGAAATCCCTGACCCCACAGGCCCACTAACATCAGCCACATTGCACACCAACCAGCAAATCAAATGCCGCCCCCTCGGATACACGTCGCATTCTTTCTAACATTGGACCCACTACTTGAGATTCTGATCTAACGGCGGGGGTATGATCTCATAGGGTTAGAAGATTCTATGAGATCATACCACCACTATAGATCCTAATATTTTTGACACATCTACAGATACTCGGCCCCATTGATATCCTTCCACCTGCATTCAACCTCAGCCAATCACAAGCTTCCAAAATAGATCCATGTTGCAACTATCCCTGACATAGGACCCACTGTCAAAAGCTAGGTGATGGAGAAGGATCAAAGCTATCGCTATAGCGTGATGATAAAACATGTGCATCTTGGATTGCTAGTATAACGATAGCAACACAATCAAACTGAAACTTAGCTCACCAAAGAAGACAGCCCCACTGACAAGCTGCCGAATCAGACACCGTCAACGAATTAGGAACTACCAAATAAGATGAGGTGGCACTAGTCCCACTGACAAGATGAACTCTATAGGTAGGAAGATTGATGATTGTTGCAAGATCTCATGGAATCTTCCAGGGCCATGAGATCATGTGACAACTGTCAGATCTAGAATCTTGACCTGGCCACCGATCTGAGATCACCAACCGAAACAGTAACCGCTCACGGGATCGCTAAATGTTAAGGGGTTAACCACTGGGAATCGGAGACTTGGTGACTGAAGGATTTTAAAATGCACATGCAAATTAGGATGACTTAAGTGATCGGGATAAAGTAACATAAAAATATAATGCGGCCAAAGGGTTTTGTAGGGTAATGGCTAGTTTATGAATTTTTCTAAGGGTTTTTCTTCTAGCCAGAGACCTAAAAGATATTGCAGAGACCAGGGGAAAAGAGGTAGACTTGTGAAATTTTTTGGTGTGTTTGACAAGATAAAAATAGAGGCCTAGGGATGGTTTTTTTCCAAATTTGTGTGCATAGGAAAATTTGGGTAACAGTAATCAATTAGAAACTCTTCCCCTGCACTTATTGATTTTATCGCACATACAAATAATTGATTTCCCTCATGCGCCTCAAATATCCAATTGGGTTGCTGAATAGTTGACAGAGGTCACATGCTATTTATAAAACCTACAATATTCACAGATGCTTTTGGCCTTCCATCAATGTATATAGCCACTCTTTTACTTTGCTCATTGTCTTTTTGTTGAATATAATTTGCTGAGAGTGCATACCTACGAATACTTTTTTATATTGAACAATTCGCATCCAACTTTTGTAATCGTAACAAGGTCCAACATACTCCATCAATTCAACAACTTTTTTGTAAGAGACCTTTATGCTATCCATGGAAAATAAGCCAAACAATGTATTGACGATGGTGCAATACGATATATCTTGCCTTTAACACTAAACTCAGTGTTTATTGGAGGAAGTTCCTTGGGGACCCATTGTTTCTATAGATTTTGGTACCTAGAGGGCACCTTGATGTTTCCTTTTCTCTCATCATCATAAGAACATGACCCCCCTTGAGCAAGGAAAAATTTCATGCATCTATTGAATTTCCTTCTAGTCATTTGACCTCTAGTTGATCTTCCTAATTCAAACATACTAAATGACCCACTTTCTTCACTCAAGGAAGACACATCTAACAAATACCTATTTGTTACTACCTGCACTCCATCAAATGAGAGAGATAGCAGGTAATGCGAGATATTTTGTAAAATGTGAAATACATTAATCTCTATAGGGTGTATTGACTTATACTTGTCGATCCATGAGACTGTGTGGGATGCTCGTGAAAGGAGTTTGAGTACCTACATATGTAATTCAATATTCTAATGTTAGCTAACAAACTCATGATACATATTGTGAGTTTGAAGAGAGTTCATGCCATGTGTGATATAACCTAATTTATCTAATATGGTGCATTGTTAAACAAATTAAGGGTAGAGTAGTTATTACTTAGTTTTTTGTGGGGGACAATGAAGATATGTCTAACAAATAGCAGGTCTTCTTTAGTATTTCATGAATTTTTACCACATATACTGTTTCAAGCCTTTGAGTCTTGGAGAAGAAGAATGGTGTAAGTTGAATAGATCAGAGTGAATGGGGTGTTGAAACATGGTGAATAGACCATGATGAGATGATGCTTGATGTCGTGACTAAGTTTCCCTCACAAACATTGGCATAGACAAGTTTTACTAAGTTTCCTTTCTCTATTTTGAGGTTTCCTTTCTCTGTCGTAGGCGTATAGTCAGAGGGTTCATTGACAAAATGATCCTTCAAATGGTTACTATGAATATGAATGATTTGATATAGCATATTTCTCATTTTACTTGAAGTTTGGAATAGCTTGTGCAAGGATGAAAGTAGTTTTGATCATTTTGGTCGTGACTATTCCTCTACACAGTCAGGAAATGTAACTGTCTAATGATTATATGTAATGTTGAATGGATTAAATGATTTATTCTTGGTAGAAGTGAATGGAAGGAATAGTGTTGGTGTTAGCTTTCATTTATTATTGAATTCAATGGTTTCCAAGATGTGTTGAGGAGTTTTCTCCTTCTTTAATGTTAACTATTCCTGCACAATCCACTCATACAACAATGAAATGCTATGTGGAAGGGATGGTTGATAGTGTTCCTTGAGGGAAGGGGCATTTTGAAAGACTTTTTATCATTGTATTGTGTATTTCCAATATGTTTGGATGCAGGGCAGACCAGGAGAATGAAGAATCACTCACTGATTGCATGATAACCCAGTTTTGAATGGTCACTGGAAGAGGGGAATGAAGGATCACTCAGTGATTTCATGATAACCCCACCAAGAATTCTTTCCTTTAATTTTCCACAATATCTCAATGTATGATCATTATTCTTTACTTTCTTCTATATGCTATTCTTTCTATGGTTTTGTTATCTTAGAAATATATCAAAAACATTGCAGATGTGCATATAAAAGTAAAATATTGTCCTTCAATTGTTCCACATTGAAGCATTTCCTCTTT
>BSBK01002252.1:775000-901021 GCA_027943335.1 Chamaecyparis obtusa
AAATAACGTGGGGGTCAGCGTCCCAATAGCTTGGGCTTGGACCTGTAAACTTTGAGGGAGCCCATTGTAGTTGGTCTCTAGGCACCTTGGATAATGTTTACGCTTCCCTTCATGGAGTTCAAATAGTAATAAGGTTGGATATGAGTGTTAAAGATAACTAAATCTAATGAGATCAATCCAAAACCTAATTCATAAATTTAGGATAAATTAAGTAAGGTCATGATAGGGGACATTACATATGAATTACAAGATATACCCATCATTACTTAGCACTTAAATAATAAATTATGCACAGGAAACAACCCCCTAACCTCTGGATGTTTATTTCATGTTGGCCTCTTATTATATGCAAAGGTAGGCCTATCTGGTGCAAGAGCACCTCTATGAGGGCCCTCACCTTCATGTTTTTGGTGTGCTAAGTGCTATGTAAGTAAAATAAGAGTCACCAAGGAGTTTGACTCATTTTTTGTTGTGTCTAGGCTTAGTAGAAGTCCTAGTAGTTCTTTTGGTCTTCCTAAATTGTAAGGCATCCTGATTCATGGAGTGATGTGATGTCATCTTGAATCAATGCTTGGATAGGAGGTTGTAGTCTTAGGTTGGGTTGAAGGTGGTTGAGTACTTTTGTGTTCTTCAAGAGGCCTTCAAGAGAGGTCATTGAAGAAATGAGTCAATATTTTCTTATGCAACAAAAGTTGCTTGAAAGTTGTCAGCAACCTTTGGAAGTTGCTGAACAATTTTTTCAGATTTGTGTCCTAACCTAATCTCAGTGGCTAAGAAGCCCTAATCCCTTACACATACCAAGGAGGAGGCTATATTAACTTTGAAAAACCCTAATGTGAAGGTTGGTAATTAGATTGTACGACCTCAGTACGGGAGATCAGACTGAACATTGTGAAAGCTAGAACAGTCACTGTTTTGGACTATTGGAATGTGAATAGTTGGTGTTTTTGGTGTAACTTGGTTGTAGTAATTTCTTTGTGTGTGTTTCCTTTCCATTTCTATGCATTAGACTAGTTTTTAGAGGTCATGTTTTTGTTTCTTTGTTTGAGTTCTTCCATTTCATAGTGCTTTGCCAGTTTGGAGAGCTTTTTGTAAATGGGCATGTAGATCTTGTTTCCACCATGGGATTGCCATGGGACCTTGGATTCCAAGATTAAAAACCCTAAAATTTTATAATAAATAAGAAGGGCCCCAGAAAATAGCAGCAAGTGATGGCTTGATGAAACCCTAGGTGAATTGGAGCAATTCGGCTAGGTTGCAGCAGCAGATAAAGCACTCCAGCAGGTGACAGGGAGATTTCCAAGACTTTCCATTTGGTGGAAGTCAAGGGTGATCTTAGAAGACTTAACCTTGAGAAGGAGAGAGTTTTCAAGGTTGTAGAAATGCCATGGTGAAGCTAGGAGCAGGGAGTAGTCCACAAAACCCTTAAAACCCTCACTTTTGGGTGCAGATAATGTACGGTCAGCCAGTGACCCAAGACCCCAAAAATATCTAAGATTGGGTTATGAGAAGAAAATTTCCTTTAGGATAGGGGTAGAGTTTCTTTGAAGCAAGGGCCTCAAAATCCCTAAGAACCCAGAGGGAGGATAATTAGGCCTCCTCCTTGTAGCCCTATTTTCCAAAGCAAGTCCTAATTCTGATGAAGACCCAACTAAACCAATGATTTGAGTAGTTGCCTAATGTCTTGAAAAAAAATTAGAACCATTAAAATCCACTGCTAGAGTGTGGGAAAGCAGCATATGACAAGAATCCCTTATTAAGCCTAGATAAGGCTAATAGCTAGAATGCAGAGTATGGAGTGTTAATGAGTGAGTTGATTGAACTTGGTGGGAAGGTTAGGTAGGTCAGGGGTCCCTTGAATGTAGAAGGTTCCTATAGATGAACCATAGGTTTCAGGAGTGCACTTGAGTCCTTGGGCAAGGAGCAGAGCATAGACTAGCTAGTCTATCCTAGCCTCCCCATTAGATTGGTATCAGAGCCTCTTAAGGCTTGGGAAGTGAAGGGTGGATATTTCAACCACCAGAAGAATCAAGTGGATCATCTCAAAAATAGAAAATGGTGACCAATGCAAAGCTTTCCAAGAAAGTAGAAGATAAAGAGGAAGCTAATAGACTCTTGCAGGAAAGGTTGTCTCAGATGGAACAACTCTTGGATGATGTCCAAGCAAAAGAAGATAAGGTTTATGTGAAAATGGAGGAGCATGATGCTAAGGGGAAAGAGAAGACTCTTGATGATGATGTACCAACACCTAATCCTCCAACACAAGATGAACAGTTTCTCAAAGCTCTAAAGGCTATCAAAGGCAAGGCACTTGAAGGTGTCCCATTACTGATTGGCAGGATGGATAAAGAGCTTGTGATGCAGTGGATTGAAGGCATGGAGAATCACTTCAAGTGTGAAGAGATCTCAAAGGCATAGAAGGTCAAAGTGGAAAAATCTAGGTTGAGAGGACAAGCATTAACCTGGTGGAACTACTTGCAAGGTGAAAGGGAGAAAGATGGAAAGAATCCAATCTCTAATTGGAAAGCTATGGTCAAAAAAGTCAGGGAAGCATACCTACCAGCTGATTATGAAATACAATAGCATAAGAAAAGATTGACCGTTAGATAGAAGGAGATGGATTTAGCTACTTATACTGAAGAGTTCCACAAATTGAGCTTGAGATCCAGAGTCCAAGAGGATGAGAGTATTAAAGTGGCAAGGTACCTCAGTGGCTTGAAATGGAGCATAGCAGAAGAGATGAGTTTGTTCACTTCTACCACCGTACTTGGATGTTAGCATATGTCAAAAAATCTTGAAGACAAATATAAGAAGAGGTAGAGACTCTAGAGGGGGTCAAAGAGGAGGTTCTAGTAGAGGTGGTGAATCAAGAAACCAAGGTGAGAGCAGACTCTTGGAACAAAGTTGAGAAATTAGTACAAGAGGATCTTATGGTAGAGGAAGGGGTTCTCAAGGAAGAAGAGGAAGAGGAACAGGAAGGAGAAGCTCCTACTTTGCCACCATGGAGTGCTATCAATGTGGACAACTTGGAAACCCTAGCTATAGGTGTCTTGAGAAACCATCAGCCTCATAGAATGAGAAGAGGGTAGCCTATACCCAAGAGGATAACAGAAACTCATGCACCAATGAAGTTAGCAAATTGGAATAAAAAATGGGAGAGAACCTTATGTTCAGGACGGTGCTTATAAGGTAGCCTAATCAAGGTGAACCAAAGCAAAGGAGGGCTCTTTTTAGATTCAGATGCAAGATACAAGGCAAAGTATGAAAGTTTATAGTAGATTCAGGGTCTACTAATAACAACATAGCAAAGGAAGCAGTAAAGAAGCTGAAACTCACAAAGATTCCACATGCAAACCCCTACAAGGTAACTTGGTTGAACCAGGAGCAAAGTGTGCTAGTTAATGAGTAGACATGGGTAGAGTCTTCCATTGGAGGCTATAAAGACATAATTCTTTGTGATGTCTTACCCATGGATGCATGCCATCTTCTATTGGGAAGACCCTGGCAATTTGATAGAAAGATGATCTATGATGGAGAGGAGAACTCCATTTCTTTTAAGAAAGATGCAAGGACTTTCAAAATTCATTCCATAACAAAGAATGAAGAGGGTTCTAAGACACCTAGTGTTTTTCTTAGTAGTGGTAAGGAGTTTCTACATGCACTACAAGATGAGAAGACCGGAGGGTGTGCTATAATGGTGAAGCCAAAGGAGGAAGACAAGAAGTTGAAGGCATATTTACCATTGGAAGTGCAACAAATGTTGGAAGAATTCAAAGATATTGTAAGTGATGGAACCCCTACCACTTTACCTCCAAGAAGAGCCATAAGTCATCAAATTAACTTTGTACTTGGTGCATCCTTGCCTAATAAAGTAGCATATAAGCTTACCCCAAATCAAAACAAGGAAGTGGCAAGGCAAGTAGAAGAGTTATTGGATCAAGGGATGATCAAGAAGAGTATTAGTCCATGTGTAGTACCAGTGGTCTTAGCATCCAAGAAGGGTGGAAATGGAGACTTTGCATAGATTCAAGAGCTATTAATAGGATCACTATCAAGTACAGGTTCCCAATTCCTAGAATAGAAGATTTGATGGATTGCTTAGGAGGTGCTATGTACTTTACTAAGTTGGATTTGAAGAGTGGTTATCACCAAATTAGAGTTAAGGAGGGTGATGAGTGGAAGACCACTTTTAAAACCAATGATGGTTTGTATGAATGGCTTGTGATGCCATTTGGGCTTACCAATGCACCCAACACCTTCATGAGGTTGATGAATGAGGTCTTGAAGGACTTCACAGGTAGATTTGTGGTGGTGTATCTGGATGATATACTCATCTATAGCAAGACAAAAGTAGAACACCTAGAACACTTAAGGTTGGTTATGAAGAAGCTACATGAAGAGTAGCTAGCCATCAATCTAGAAAAGTGTGAGTTCATGCAGCAAGAGTTGGTTTATTTGGGTTTTGTAGTGTCCAAGGGTACTCTAAAAATGGACCCAAACAAGGTAGATGCAATCTTGAATTGGCCTGCTCCTAAAATAGGGATTGAAGTTAGAAGTTTTCATGGCTTGGCACAATTTTATAGGAAGTTTGTGAGGAAATTTAGTGTGATATGTGCACCAGTATTAGACACCATCAAAGGAGGACTGAAAACTAAGTTCAAGTGGACTGAGGCAGCTAAGAAAGCATTCCAAACATTGAAACAAGATGTAGCCATGAAACCTATGTTACTCTTGCCAACTTTTGATAAGTTGTTCACCATTGAATGTGATGAAAGTGGTGTAGCAGTAGGTGGTGTAGTGAGTTAGGAAGGAAGGCCTATGGCATTCTTCAGTGAGAAACTCAATGAAGCAAAGAAGAAGTATTCAACTTATGACTTGGAGTTGTATGCATTGGTACAATCTCTCAAGAAGTAGAGGCATTACCTTTTGCCAAAAGAATTTGTTGTCTTTACTAATAATTAGGCTTTAAGGTACATAAAAACTTAGGAGAAGCTCAGTAATAGGCACTTGAAGTGGATGGAATATCTTCAATCCTTTACCTTCACAATCAAGCATAAGAAATGGCAGCTCAACAAGATAGCAAATGCCTTGAGTAGGAAGTTATTGACTATCCAAGAGGTACACGTGAAAAGAATTGGAATAGCAGGTTTTAAAGACTTAAATGAGGAGGATGAAGACTTATCACAAGCCTACAAGGTGTGCCTAGAGTTTGAGAACCATTTTCATGGTGAGTTTGCAGATTACACCCTTCAGAATGGACTATTATTTAAAGGTAATCAACTTTGTGTACCTAGAGGATCCATGAGGGAAAATCTGATCCAAGAGAAGCATAATGGCAGCCTAAGTGGTCATTTTTCCATAAACAAGACATTGGAGTTAGTACAGAGATACTACTTTTGGCCTAAGCTAGCAAGGGATGTCAAAAGGTATGTTGAGCAATGTGGAGTATGTCAGAGAGCTAAAGGAGGCTCAAGCAATGCAGGACTCTATCAACCACTACTAGTTCCAAATTGGCCTTGGGAGTGTGTAAGTATGGAATTTGTGGTTGGACTCCCTAAAACCAAATCAGGTATGAATAGCATCTATGTTGTTGTTGACAGGTTCTCTAAGATGAGTCATTTCATTCCATGTAGAACTACTCATGATGCAAGTTATGTAGCACATCTCTTCTTTAAAGAGATAGTTAGAATCCATGGACTTCATTTGAGCATTGTGTCAGATAGGGATAACAAGTTCATGGGTCATTTTTGGCAAAGCTTATGGAAAAGGCTGGGAACTAATCTCTCTTTCAGTTCAGCATACCATCCTCAAACTAATGGTCAAACTAAGGTCATCAATAGGGTGCTTGGTAACTTAATCAGGTGTTTGACAAAGGAGTATGGGAAGACTTGGGATCTTTTGATATCTCAGGCTAAATATGCATATAATGATAGTGTAAATAGGACCACAGGAAGAAGTCCTTTTGAGATAGTGTACGGAAGACACCCTAGAGGACTATGTGAGTTGAGAGACTTAGGTTCCATGGAGTTGAAGAGTGGACAAGTTGAAGATTTCACTCAAACCATCAAAGAGGTGCAAGAGCAGGTGAAGAAGTCTATCTTGGAGTCTACCCAAAGACTCAAGGCTAAAGTGGATGAGAAGAGGAAAGAAGTATAGTTTTAGATTGGGGACTATGTCATGGTCCATCTTAGCAAAGCAAGAATGCAGAAGGGCATGCCTACTAAGCTACAGATGAGGAGAGTAGGTCCATGCAAGATTTTAGCCAAATATGGAGAGAATGCCTAAAAGGTGGACTTACCTTTAGATTTAGCCATCTCACCAGTGTTCAATGTTGCAGACTTGATCATATTCAAAGGTGATCTTAGTCAGCAAGGTACAACTCCACCAAAGGTACTACAAGATGTGGATACCAATGCCATGCCTAAGAAGGAACCAGCCCAAGCAGAGAAGATCCTAGAATCTAGGGTGAAGAAGACCACCAAACATCAAGTCTACATGGAACATTGATCAAGTGGAAGGGACAACCTAAATCTGAAGCCACCTGGATAGAGGAAGGATAATTTAAAAGGTTTGGCATTGATCTAGATCTCCTAGACCCCAAGGTGCCTTAGCTTGTGTTGAGGGGGAGTATGGTGTAGGAGCACCTCTATGAGGGCCCTCACCTTCATGTTTTTGGTGTTCTAAGTGCTATGTAATTAAAATAAGAGTCACCAAGGAGTTTGACTCATTTTTTGTTGTGTCTAGGCTTAGTAGAAGTCCTGGTAGTTCTTTTGGTCTTCCTAAATTGTAAGGCATCATGATTCATGGAGTGATGTGATGTCATCCTAAATCAATGCTTGGATAGGAGGTTGTAGTCTTAGGTTGGGTTGAAGATGGTTGAGTACTTGTGTGTGCTTCAAGAGGCCTTCAAGAGAGGTCATTGAAGAAATGAGTCAATATTTTCTTATGCAACAAAAGTTTCTTGAAAGTTGTCAGCAACTTTTTGAAGTTGTTGAACAATTTTTCTAGATTTGTGTTGTAACCTAATATCAGTGGCTAAGAAGCCCTAATCCCTTACACACACTGAGGAGGAGGCTATATTAAATTTGAAAAACCCTAATGTGAAGGTTGGTAATCAGATTGTACAACCTCTATATGGGAGATCAGACTGAACATTGTGAAAGCTAGAATAGTCACTGTTTTGGACTGTTGGAATGTGAATAGTTGGTGTTTTTGGTGTAACTTGGTTGTACTCATTTCTTTGTGTGTTTTCACTTTCCATTTCTATTCATTAGACTAGTTTGTAGAGGTTGTGTTTTTGTTTCTTTGTTTGAGTTCTTCTATTTGACAGTGCTCTGCCAGTTTGGAGAGCTTTTTGTAAATGGGCCTGTAGATCTTGTTTCCACCATGGGATTTCCATGGGACCTTGGATTCCAAGATTATAGACCCTAAAATTGTATAATAAACAAGTATGGCCCTAGAAAACAATAGAAAGTGATGGCTTGATGAAACCCTAGGTGAATTGGAGCAATCCGGCTAGGTTGCAGCAGCATATAAAGCACTCCAGTAGGTGACAGGGAGATTTCCAAGGCTTTCCCTTTGGTGGAAGTCAAGGGTGATGTTAGAAGACTTAACCTTGAGAAGGAGAGACTCTGCAAGGTTGTAGAAATGCCATGGTGAGGCTAGGAGCAGGGAGTAGTTGTCATGCCCCGCAAGGGACCCGGGGAAGAGAACATATATTCTCTTTGTAAAAGAGAACCTAAGTAATGATTTATGAAAATTTTTGAACTTTTAAAATAATTATGCGAACAAAACATAAAATTAACTTAGACTTCTCAAAGGTTCCCTTTTTCATTTAAATGCATGATATGTTCAAGTCCATTAAGTAAACTAACAACAAGATTTACTTCTCAAAGAAAACTACATCATATCTTTAAGGAATACAAAGTATTTTCAATTCAACTTTCCATTTGAAACCATCTATATTCCTAAGTATTCTTTATGAACAATATAACCTTTAAATCAAATAGAATCATCTAAATCATTTGATACATTGCAAATAATACATTTGTTCTTCAATAGCCTTTTTCACTTAATCAATAATAAGAAGCATACTAACATACTTGAAATGTTACCAAATCCTTTTTCTTTTCCAATCTGCATCTTATACATAAATTTCACATCTCCCTTTTCCCTTTTCCTAAATCTACCCATTCCAAATACATCATTTTAAATTACATCAATGATTACATTACATTCATCTCCGCTCAGGAGGTAACAATAACTTTACATCATGAAATATAATTACAAAGCCTTTATTCTTCAAAAATTGGCACATAAGCAAGCATGAATCTTCAAACACTACATCCGCAAAAGATACCTCGATAAAATATTTACCACCCAACCATGTGGATGCCTAAAAGGCCCACTCCCTCGTGCTAGGAGATAAACACCAAGGCCCACAAAGAAGGAATAGCTAGGCCAAACCTAGGGTTGGGTAACCTTTCCCAATTAGAAAATAAAACATGATCAAAGTATAAATCTTTCCCCAAAAGGTTCTAAGGCTTGGGTAGAAACTCTAAGCAGCAACCTAAGTGAGTGTCATCGCATAGCCCTCACTCCTTGGGTTGTCCTAGTACTAGCCACTTCGGGCCCTGGCCCCCAAGTAGACACATGCGGGATCGAATGCCTTTTGTATAGACAAGCACCATTTGATTGTACCTATGCAAAGGTACCTTCTCCCACTCCCATCCATAGCCTTTACTAGCACTAGTGGCATGGGCGAGGCACATTTAATCTTTTTAATGTTTGAACCCATTCCCATAAATTTAATTAAGTTTTCACTTGTTAAATAACTCTTCAGTCAATTATCATGGTTCTAGCCACTTAGGGCCCCAACCCCACACTGAGAGCCACTCACTAGGTGTCATTAGGTTTTCTACCCTTAACCCACATATCACAAACACATCACACACATAGCAAAAACACATTATAACACATTTGAGAGCTCCTATAAGAGTAGAAAATAATAAGATAGTTTATAGATGTTTAGAGAGATTAGGAACGTTTAAGGATGTTTAGAATATCCTGATCCTCTTGGAAAACTCTAAACCCTACATTGATTCCTAAACACATCCTAACGCTATTAAGGCATCTAAATGCACTGAACATAACCTCCACCAAACAAGTAATGGACAAGATAAAGGTTTACACTAAATACCATATACCAAAAGATAATGCTCCATAGATTTCATTCTAAACCTGGAATTTAACTAAGCTTGAAATTTGACTAAGTCTGATTTTATTAAAAATCTAAAAACTAGAAGTTGTAACTTAACTCCTAGGAGGCTGAAACCTATCCCAATCAATCCAAAAGGTACCTAATCCCTTTATACAAGTATAACTTAAAATATATACTTGTATAAAATGAATATTATTAAAAAATCCACATGTTACATTTCTAAAACTTAAATAAACAAATATAGTTTTCATTTATAAATCAAATATTTATAAATTACACTACACTATGAAATTCCTATGAAACAATTACTAAATTTAATAGTAATTTAAATATATTACTAAAACAAACTACCATAAAAATAATTTAACTAAAAGTCACTTATGGAGGGGACCCTATGGGCCCTGCACCCCACTAACTTGCACCCTACGCGCTTCATTAGCCCATGGCCGTAGCAGTCAGGTACTGCTACTGCAGTACCCGCTACCATAGCAGTCAAGTACCACCGTAGCAGTGCCTGCTGCTATGGTTAAATGTTGTAGGGGAGTGGGGAAGGTGGTGGCCCCACTTCCCAAACTTATCATTTCAATCTTTACTTTTTTTTTTGTTTTATATTTAATTTTTTTGTTTTGTATTATATTTTTTTTGAAAAGAAGAAAAGAATTCTAAATTAATTTTCTTGAAACATATAATATTTTGACAGGCCAAATTAATTTTCTTGAAACATATATTATTTTGACAGGCCAAATTAATTTTCTTGAAACATATATTATTTTGACAGAATATTACAGTTGACAAATGAAAGAATAATACATTATAATAGCATTCGTAATACAATAATACAACATTTATATAATGTATTGACGATTGACAAAATAATATCATAATACATACACTATTACCAATAATGCAATAATGTTTCACATACTATAATAATACATTTAATACTTCAACATTCTATAATAATACATTATTGCAAAATACATTAATGCATCAACCTTCTGCAATAATATATTATTACAGAACACCTTAATATATTCACCTTACACCATACAATAATAATACAACATTACACATATGTTTCACAATAATAATACCAAATACAGAAACTTTCAACAAATCTAATAACCACATTCATGCTATTAAATTAAATCTATTTCTGAGGATGGAATCCAACTTGGAGTTCTGCAGAATCCGGTTGATGAAGACGAATCCTTTCCTCTCAGTCTCCTTCCAGAAATCCTTAAACTCCTCTTGGATGAAATCTCCAGCCTCCACCTGAAACAACCAAATGCCAAACTAAGGGAATAATGAATTTCTCTTCTCCCCAAGTATATTTTTCCCTATAATCATAATACTTCTCTTATTATTATTTCCTCTCCAAACCAACTCCCCTCACGTAGGAAATCTTTCTTGTATATAGAATAGAGGAGGTGGTTGCACGGGTAATCCAACTGGTGCAACCATCCCAAACATCTATCCGTTAATAGTTAAGCTTAAATAATATTATTAAAGCCTTTTTTTGGAAGAGATATAACTATACTTATCTACTACCGTAAACAAATTTATGTTTCCTTTACTTTAGGGAAGTTAATAATAATAATAATTATTTACAACCATATCATTAACTAATCTAATTATTCATTAATAGAATGTAATAATTACTTACTCACCAATAATTATATAAATATATGTATGCATATGCATATGTGTGCACCCATATGCCTATGTGTACATATATTATTATTATTATAAATATTATTGCAAACATAATATTATTATTATAAAGCATATTATTTATTTACACACTTAATCCATATTCTTTACAAAATGCAATAGAGATATATATACAAGGTGAAACATACCACTATTATTAAAATATTTATTATTTTTATTGCCATAGACATTTTTTTATTATGGATATTATAAAGATAATACCATAAAATTCTTTATTATTATTGATATTAAAATCACATATTTCAATCACATACTAACTCATTCCTAACAAGCTCTGCTAGTACATAAGTAGCTAATAATAAAGATAAATTACTAAATCATACCCTCAAATTCACATCAATAATCTACTAATAAAATTGAACATACCATAAAGACAACTAGAACTACTATACTCAAAACTTCATTCACAATGAATACAAAAGACAAGAAACTAACTACAAGACCCACAAAACTAGTAAACCGAGAGATCACATAATATATCCACACAAGGGACTAACTCGACACTTCCCACCTAAGGATAAAAGGATCAAAGGTGAAGTTTCTTCCTATGGAACTTGGTGATATCTCCGTAAAAACAACAATGATTGAGGATTTTGAGGGATCACTTAGACCTGTGAAGCCAAGTGGAGACGATACCCGGTACCTGCAATCCTGCATCACCAAGAAGAGATACATATATATACATATGGATATACAAATCAGATATATGCAAGCAGATGACTAGGATCGATACATCATGTGGACCTCAACTAAGTGAGTAACTACGACTTCATCCTGAGTCATGAAAACACATATGACACATATCCATGAAACATAAAACATCATGATAATGGTTAGATTCAAATCATTGGGTTAGATCCATAAAACATATAAAAATAGATGGTTTTCTAATCTCATAAATATATAAATGATAACCATAAATGAGCATATCCATCATATCATCATTCAAAAATCATAAATGTAAATGTATAGTCCTAACCATCATAATAAAAAATGTCCAAATTAGCAAAATCTAAGTATCACCATAGGAGAGGTATTATAGTAGTCCACAAAACCCTTAAAACCATCACTTTTGGGTACAGGCATTGTACGGTCAGCCAGTGACCCAAGACCCCAAAAATCTCTAAGATTGGGTTATGAGGAGAAAATGTCCTTTAGGATAGGGGTGGAGTTTCTTTGAATCAAGGGCCTCAAAATCCCTAAGAACCCGAAGGAAGGCTAATTAGGCCTCCTCCTTGTAGCCCTGTTTTCCAAAGAAAGTCCTAATTCCAATGAAGACCCAACTAAACCAATGATTTGAGTAGTTTCCTAATGTATTGAAAACAACTTGGAACCTATCAAATCCACTTTTGGAGTGTGGGAAAGCAACATATGACAAGAAGCCCTTATTAAGTCTAGATAAGGCTAATAGCTAGAATGCAAAGTATGGAGTGTTGATGAGTGAGTTGACTGAACTTGGTGGGAAGGTTAGGTAGGTCAGGGGTCCCTTGAATGTAGAAGGTTCCTATAGATCAACCACGGGTGTCAAGAGTGCACTTGAGTCCTTGGGCAAGGAGCAGAGCATAGACTAGCTAGTCTATCCTAGCCTCTGCATCACTATCTTAATTAGGCTAACAACCACAGTGTAGGGGCCATAAATTATGGAACCCAAAATAGTGCACACTTGTATTAAATTAGTTTTAGTAAACTACAAGGGAATGGAAACCATGCAATAGTGCATCATGGGGATGGAAGAAACCCTTCACCAAGAAGATGGTTGTGTCAGCAATATTTACTAGAGGCAAAGAACATAATTTGGTTCCAGAAATTACTCCTAGAAGATAATGGCACCCACAAAACACTTGGAAAAGATAGCACTCACTATATCTTTTATCACTCTTTTAAAGTTGGGACAATAAATCTCAAAGATTGATCAACGAATTCTTGAACACAAAGAACCATTGATAGATATGATTCATGTGTACAATAGCCAACAACCAGTTGTTCCAATCATGGTGTCCAATAATTATGTTAGAAAAAGCATCTACAAATCCCTTACACAACCATAATAGATTCAAACCATGAACTATAAGAACCTAACAATGGGACTAACAAAGATACAACCTAAACAAATCTTGATCATATTCCACCCTATTGTAAGGCCCAAGAAGTAACTCTATCTTAAAGCTACACATTCCTCTAGATGAAGCTCAAAGGTCAGGTAGCTGAAGCATAGCATTACTTGAATGAATATAGGAATAATTTGATGTACAATCATTTGCTAGCTTGGTTTATGGGTTTTCCACATAATATTTTCCCCTTAACCACATTTATAGTTTGATAAAATCAGAAAAAATTGTTTCAAATTTATATTATCCTTTTGAACTAGCACACTGCCATCAAAATGCATAATCATTGGTCATCTCAAGAAAATTCCTATTGATTAGTAGGATATCCTTATAAAAATTTCATGCATGCATTTCTTGTGAATTATCAACTACTATGTATCCTGCAACTATGGAAGGAATAGTGTTGGTGTTAGGTTTCATTTATTATTGAATTCAATGGTTTCCAAGATGTGTTGAGGAGTTTGCTCCTTGTTTAATGTTAATTGTTCCTACAAAATCCACTCATAAAATAGTGAAATGCTATGTGGAAGGGATGGTTCATAGTGTTCCTTGAGGGAAGGGGGATTGTGAAAGACTTGTTATCATTGTATTGTGTATTTCCAATATGTTTGGATGCAGGGCAGACCAGGAGAATGAAGGATGACTCACTGAATGCATGATAACCTAGTTTTGAAGGGTCACTGGTTGAGGGGACAGTCAAGGTCTAGAGGATTGCACCATTGGAGGACCGTATTTATTTGTAGTAATTTCTATTCCAATTGGATGCATGGATTTCTTGTAAATTATCAGCTCCTACAACTTCATCCGTAAATCTCCATATACTTCTCTAGGGTTGTAAGCCACTTAGGGATCAAAATACAAAGACTAAATCAAAGTCATTCTTTGTCCTATTTCCTTTTAACAAAGTCTCAACTATCAATGATACAATATACATTTGATGCCCTAAGCTATCAAATATAAAAATGGCACCTACCTAGATGCTCACCAGGAGAATGAAGGATCACTCACTGATTGCATGATAACCCAGTTTTCAAGGGTCACTGGTTGAGGGGATAGTCAAGGTCTAGATGATTGGGCCATTGGAGGACCCTAGTTCTTTTTATTAATTGCTATTCAAATTGGATGCATGGATTTATTGTGAATTATCGATTGCTATGTATCCTGGCACTACATCCATAAATCAGCATATACTTCTCTAGGGTTGTAAGCCACTTAGGGATCAAAATAGAAAAACTAAATAAAAATCATTCTTTGTCCTATTTCCTTTTAACAAAGTATCAACTATCAATGATACAATACATTTGATGCCCTAAGCTATCAATACAAATGACACCTAGCTAGAAGCTCACAGGTTGTCCATTTGATAACCACAGTCAACATTTCAAAAAAATGGATATCCTTGAGCACAAGCACAAATAACATCAAATAATGGAGTTAAAGCACGGGCTAGGGCATGACACTAGTAGAATGTGGTCATTTCAGTGACAAAAATTTACAATGGCATCATTAAACATATATGCTAGTAATATCAACGAACGTGAATCTAAACATTTGAATATAGTGAATCGATATCCTTGAGCACAAGCACCAATAACATCAAATAATAGAGATAAAGCACTAGCTATGACATGAAACCAATAGAATGCGGTCATTTTAGAGAGCATTCATGATCAAATAAAATGAAATACATTTGAATATGATGCTAGAGGCTTGAAAGATGAAGAAATCACATACCTTTTCCCATGCTCAGCTTTCACTCCTTTTCTCCTGCTCCCTCTATCCAATTGAAATAAAAATGATGAGGCCATTTCACTTTTTTTTAATTTTATCTATACCCCGAATCTGTCAGAATTCTGATGGTAATTAAACACTCATCGGAATACCGACATCATCGAGGCCTATTACAAAAAAAAAAACCAAATTCATAATAAAAAGTTACCCGTCATAAACTTTTGTCAAAATTTGGCCCCAAATGTAGTAGTGTCAGTAGGGGGACCCTCTATCCCCTTTCTTATTTATTATAATGGCGGAGGCATTTAGCATTTCTATACAAGCACAAAAAGATTTGCAAATCTGGAAAGGTATATCAATCCCTAATTCTACCATATCTATCTACCATAATTTTTTTGTAGATGAAACACTCTTGTTTGGGAAATCGAACATTCAAGAGGTTAAATGCATTAAACAGGTTCTAGACCTTTACACATTAGGATCTGGTCAAGTGATTAATCCTCTCAAATCACAACTTTTTTTGTTATTTACTCCACAACTTCTTCAAAATAGAATTTCTAGCATTTTTGGCTTCCCCCTTGATACCCTGCCATCTACTTAACTTGGAATTCCTTTTTTCTATTGTCAGGTCAAGTCTTCCTATTGGGACTCAGTGATCTCCAGACTAAAAAATAGAGTTGCTACTTGGAAGGCAAGATGGTTTTCCCTTTTGGGCAGGATCCTTCTCATCAAACCTATGTTAAAAGCCATCGTGAACTATTATATTTTCATCCTTCAAGCTCCAAAATTAGTTGTCACATGTATTGAAAAGATCATTTGGACCTTCCTCTGGAATTCTAACATGACCAATGAGAAGAAAGTCCCTCTAGTCTCTCTGGGGAAACTTTCAACTAGTAAAGATTCTAGTGGGGTAGGACTGCATGACGTTTCTCTTAGAAACAAATATTTTGGTGGGAAGTTAGTTTGGAACATGTATTTTAAACCATAGGCACTATGGTGTTAGATTAGGCAAGCCAAATACTTAGACTCCCCCAACTGAAATAGAATTATTACTATCTCTAATCCTCCCTCTAGCTCACCTACTTGGAATTTTATGATTTCATCGAGATCTATTGTTGCCACCTTTCTTTCTTGGCAAGTCCATAATGGATTTAGTGTTTCATTCTGGAAAGACTCTTGGAATGGATTCTCCCCTCTATGCTCTGTGTCATCTCTTGATCAAGTTATGCATGTTACTTCAACTTTGTGGGGAGACTCAATGATTAACTATGTGGATCATGTGGATCCTATCACACATCAGGCTATTTGGAAAGACGCAAATATCCTTCCTGCAGATCTATCTTCTACTAAAGTATTATCAAATATCCTTGCCACTCACTTGATCTATTTGTCAAATGATAATGATAAAATTATTTGGTGCCCATCCAAAAATGGTGTATATTATGTTAAATTGGGCTACGTTGCCCTGCAAAACATGAACAGTCATCTTTGTAACCAACGAGCCTTTTCCTTTTGCTAGGATAAAGCAATTCTTCCTAAGATAGGAGTCTTTTCTTGGCTTCTTGTGTAAGGAAAGGTCCTTACCAGTGACAGAATAACTAGGCTTCACATAGCAATTCCTTTTAATTATTTTCTATGTAATGATCATTTGGAATCCCCAGATCATCTTTTTGTCCATTGTCCTTTTTCTCTGGCGTGTTGGTCAATTTTTATGAGTAAATTATCTATTTCATTCCCTCTCCCTAAATTTTTGTGGGATTTCTTCTAGTCTTGGCCAACCTTATATTCAAATTCTCTATTCTCATGCTTATTGTACATCATTCTTGCATCAGTAATTTGGACAATCTGCTGGGAAAGGAATAAAAGAATATTCAGAAAGCTCAATTTTGACATCCCTTCAATATTGAACACTATTGAACAATCAATATCTGAACAAGTCAATAGAAGGTCCTCTCTTCACTTCAACCCAAATGAGACTTTCACATCCTGGGATTCTTCAGTAATAGCCAAATGGAAGTATATTTCTCCCCCTTCTTCCCCTATTATCCCCCGTATTAGGAAATCCCCAGTTTGTAGATCTAATTTTAAATGGATACCTCCCAAGCCTCCTCTCATCAAGTTAAATTTTGATGGCTCTTCAAGAGGGAACCTGGGTGACTCAGGTATTGGATGCTGTTTAAGAAATCAGTCAGGTAAAGTTATTGCTTTATTAGAAAGATATATCTACCCAGGTACAAATAATATGGTTGAATCTATTACTTTTCTCGAAGGTCTTAAACTTGCAAAAAAAAAGTCAAATTTAAACCTTCATATTGAAGGTGATTCATCGGTCATCATTAATGCTTGTATTGATAGAAATATCCTGAACTGGCAGATTAATTATATTCTTCTTCAAATTTGGGGGTTCATTGATTCTTTAAATAGTTTTTCTATATCTCACACATATTGTGAGGGTAATTCTCTGGCAGATTTTTTGGCCAATCTGGGCTGTGAAAAAGTTCCAATGGACCCCTCCATCTCTTTGAGTGAAATTAATAAGTACCTAGTTCTACTTGGTATTATTGGGAAGGAATCTATCTAGTGCAATTTTATTTTCTAGTGGTGATACTTGTCTACTCCAATTAGTGATGTGGTGGCCACTAATTTGAGTAGAGAAAGTGTCATCTATTCTATGTTAGAGGGGAGTGGGCATTGCTAGATGGTAATCATGTTGTGACATGCCAAATGTCATTTTTCCATTTATTTTTCTGTTGGACATATATTATAGTACTTTTTAGTAATCCTACCTTATTGTGGAAAAGGCATGACAAGGTGGAAAATAGTATTTGGTATCTCATAAGTACGCACTCCTCAGTGGTGTTGAATCATATAATGACATGCCAAATGCCACCTTGTCATTTCTCTTCTCAGGTGGTTTTATTTATGATTGCTTGCTTTCTCGCATTGTGATAATGTCCCATCAGGAAGAAGGCATGTCAAATTGGTAATTAATTTTTGACATGTAAGATTTTAATTCTCATGTGTATGCATCCCTGCTTGGTACTGGAACTTTGTGCGAGCTCTTATGCTTCTGCCTCGCTCATGCTAATTTATGATATTCCTCTGCATTAGACATTACATCAGCCTCCACCTATGGTCATTTATGGTACATTTCATAATTGTGATATCTTCCTCTATTTACTCCATTTCTTTTGCCCACATGTCATCGTACTTGCTTTCAAAACTATAGTTAAATGTTGTCCTCTACTATCATTTCCTGATATCTAGCTTTGATCCCATTCTATTTTCTATGGCTTGAGTTTTTTTTTTGGTAACGTTCACATGCTTCAGTGCTTATGGGCTTTGGGTCCTGTCAGTTATTTTGTGTGCCCTTAATTTTTAAGAAATCTTCATTAGATCTCATATCTTTAATGTGAGTTGATATAATTGTTTTTGGTGATGATGGAACTTGCAATTATGTCTATGGGCTGCTTAAATAAGGCCATGATATATCTCTTCTTCATCAATTTCTTTTCTTGCATATTTGTTGGCTTTGGGTAGTCTTTGGTTCTTCCTCTACTTTTTTAGATCCCCTATTTATTTCATGACTGTTTCCTAGCTATGTCAGGTTGCCTGAGTTTTCTTGTGGGAGCTAGTTCTAATGTTGAATGTTCTTCAGTTTGTGCATCTCTACACATGGTGTATTACCCTCAGAACTATAGGGTTCTGCTGGTAGTGGAAGCTTGGGAAGAACCCTTCCTTGGTCCCATTAGGGATGAAATGCTTGCAGTTGTTTTTAATTGCGAACATCCACACATTCGTTGTGGCATTAGGAGAATCATTGGCCATGAAATTCTCTCTCCTTCTAGTAGAAGGATTATCTATCCATCTCAGCTCCTCTCTACTTTCTTCTCTAATTTGGTTGATCTTATGCAGTCTCTGACTCATCTAGATTCTATAGCAAGTCGCTATGTGAAATCCATCTTCCTGCAGAATCATAAGCTTTGTGCCGCTTTGCAGAAGTACGATTTGTGGGGTGGTGTTTCTCTATTGGGTGGTCTTTTTCACCACCATGCTCTGTTGAGAGAGCATTTGATTTTTATGGTTTATGAAAGTATCAAAAGAGCAATGGAATAGAAGTCTTTCTGCCCTATTAAAATTGTGCTCCAATAGTTTGGGGGTTTTCTTTCCAAAGAATGTGTTAGTAGTATACACCAAGTGGTATTTGAAATTCTAAACTTATTGGAAGCAGATTCCTCTCCTCTGGCAGCATTGGCTCTGCAATCTCACCCTATTCTTGACTTGAACCATGGTTTGGGTTTTGGGGACTCTTCATTGGCCTGTATAGATATTTGAGCAGTTCCTTTTTCATGGTATTTTGGCCTACAAATTTTTGGGTACTTTAATATATTTTGATCATTGCATCATCAGCTTCAGCAACAATTTTTCATATACAATTCTCTACTGCAGTCACCTTCCTTCTCATTTCCCTTTGTTGATAAGCTCAGTTTTCACTCATTATATGTTTTGTATGAGTCATTTTGTAATCTCATAGTCTGTTGTGGATGAGTTATTTGGAATTTATGTGAAGTCCATACAAGGTGTAAATATATGTACTAGCTAAATCCTTCTCTTTGTGGATACACTATGATGTAAGGCTGCATCACTATTGAGAAGCTTTGGCCCTCAGTGATTCTTTAACTTTGAAAAAACTTGTACTACTTAAATCTAGCTCTTTGTGGATACACTATGATGTAAGATGGCATCACTGTTGAGAAGCTTCAGCCCACAGTAATCCATCAATTTTGGTTTTCTTTTTTGTGATGGGGTCATGAATAGAGTTTTTTTTCCCTTGGTTCTTTTCTCTAGGAGCCCCTTATTTTAGAACCAAGTTTATGTAAAAATGTTAAAAATTATATAATATTTAAGTGCTAATACCACCTTGATTCAAAAAAAAGAGATCCTTTCCATTTCTTCTATTTTTCCAGGTGAAATTAATTCCCTTTAGCTCCATGTCATGGAGGGCCTTCTCGTCAATGAAATTTATCATATGAATTCTACTATCAATATTGGATTGACTCCCCACCTTTATTCATTTTCTCTTAGAGGAGTATTAAAATCCCCCATAACAATCCAACCTTCTGAATAAAAAATCCTTCTCAAATAAGATAAGAGATCCCAAAATGACTCTCTCCCATCTTTGGTATTAGGGGCATAAATATTCGTCAGCATCTAAGAGTAACCATCCTTTATATGACTAAATCTAATACATGATTCATTATTTCCCTGGTAGAGAACATCACCTTTAATAACATCATTGTTCCAAATGGTAGCAATACCCCCTAAAGCACCTTCAAAATCACCCCCACAATTTTTTCCATTCTTAAAGAATCTAAGATTTTCAACTTTCTCCTTAGGAATTTTGTTTTGTTGGATCAAAAAAATATCAAGTCTATTATATATAATCATATTCCTAACAATATCTTTCTTATGAGGATTATTTAACCCTCTAATATTCCAAGAGATAATCTTTATACCTTGATAAAGGGATCAACCTCTAGGATGGTCTTCTAGCTTCCATCCGCTATATTCTTATTAGCCTCCAAAGCCCATTTTCTTTGATTTGATGGTCTTCCTAGTGAGGGTAAGCTCCCACCCGCATCAATAGTTTTAGAGCTCCTATTTCTGATAGGCATATTATTCATTTTCTTATGATTTTTAAATTTTTGAACATCCTCAAAGGCTTGATCATCATCCTTCTACCCACTCTGACACCCCTACAATGCTTGGTAAATAGTTTAAATGCTTCCCCCATTTCAGGGCAAGGGTTTCTGAGAAGGTACTCTTGATCACCTATGGAGAAATAAGAAATGTGTCTAATTCTCCTTGTCCTAACACAATGCATTGTTGAGCATCCTACCAAATGAGAGTATCCTTCCCACCATCCTGGAAATCTAGGGATGTAGGGTTCTACATAAATTGCCTCATATCTACTGTCAGTCTCAAATCAAGACTACTACTCATAGTTGAGATTTTCTCATCCTCTTCAGAGGTATCTTTTATAATCACCTCTAGAGGTATTTCAGTTTCCCTTTGATTCTCAACCACACCCTCATTATTAATCTCTCCAACCATCCCTTGTGGAAACCAATTGCTTAACTTAGTTTCAATCTTAGTGATAGTATTATCCTTCACATGATTGACAGAATTCAGAAACTAAAAATTAGCTTCTGGATTGATGGGATGGGGATTTCTAGAGTAATATTCCCTAATAGCTTGATACTTGCCTACCGGAACCCACATTCTTCAGCTTCCTCTAGACTCCCTTGCTCGAGCACTTCTTAGCCAGTGCTCTATTTTTTTTACAATGGAAGTAGGCAAAGGGGATAGATTCATATTTGATCTTCTTCTCCCAAGATACAAGCTTAGAATGCATACTAATAATTTTTGGCATATCAACTTCCTGCATCACACCTACACAAACTCGTGAGTAAGTTAATATTTTTCTAGATGTCGTAATAGGATCAATAAAGAGCAATTCACCAAAGGAATTGGCTATCCCAGCAAAACCATCCTCCATCTAGAACTCCAAAAAAAAATCTAGGTAGCTTGACCAAAACTGGGGCTTGGACTATTGTTTCTTCCTCAAACACAAGATTAGGGTACCATTTTTGAAGGATCAAAGTATTTCTACCGATAACCCATGGCCCATTACATAAAATCTTCAATCAATTTTCTTCATAAGAGAAGACAAAAGAAAGACATCCCTTCATCATAGCAACTATATCCACATGCCCTTTTAACACCCATTTCCTCTTGGAAAAAGCATCAACCACCTCAATGTTCAGCCTTACACCCAAGAATTGACCCACTAAAGAATTTTCTATTTTAGCAATGCTAAAGTCAATGATCTAGTCAGGGATAACAATGGAAAAGCTCCCAATAGTAGGGTTTGAGATGTTCTTAATATGTGATAATGAAGACTTTCTCGTGGGTTTGACACCAAAAAGGTATGAGCATTTTCTTGTGACTGCCTACTAAACCACCATATCACAATAGCTAGGATCCCCCTGGGTTCCTAAGCTTTTGTCCTGCATTGGTATCCTTACCTTGCACCCCATCTCCCTAAAAAACTCCAATATTACTACCTGCATTATCAAGACCAGAAACAAACCCTATCACACTAGTCCCACCCAAATTCAAATTTTAATTTTGAGGCTGGTATCCACCGTGCTCTCCTCCTCCACCACTCACCATTAAGATATAGGGAAATGTTACCTTATCACTAGTATTAAGATCTATTCCTTGACACAAGTTGTAGTCTTGCAAGGAAAAAAAGTGTCAAAGCATGAAACCTCTTTAAACAAAGATATTATTGGTACTTTGGTAGTGTGTGAGAGGATTTAAAAGAAAAGTTTTCATAAATATATTTTATGTGAAGAAGGAAGGGAAGTGCTCTAGGATAAGCCTAAAAGGATATGTGCTCAAAGACAAGTTTGCATAGTGGAGAAAAAAACCAAAAGGTTTAGAGGATTTGGCATTGATGTAGAGGAAATTAAAAACATTAGGAAAAGAAGATGTGTGGCTCATAAAGAGAAGTCACTTAACGCTATAACCTAGAGAATGGAATGAATGAAATATCAGTCAATAATATTATATGCTTATAAGCCTTTTATAAAAATAATACATTACCTAGATGTTCTAGCCAATTATCTCCCCTCGCAATTGGCAATGATATTATTAATAATATAATGACAAGATGAATATATGCAATAAAAAATATTAGCAAAAAGAGTTAAATGCAAAAGAATTCACTAACTCCATGAACACCTTGCATAAGGAAAAAGAATCCAATGAAAAAAAAGGTGAAACACCGCTAAATATGATTATAAGCCTTGTAAAAGACAAAATTTAGAAAAAGGAATATGTCACCTAGATGTTCTAGCCCATTACGCTCACTCCCAAATATAATAATGAAATATATTGTTAATAATATAATGGCATCATGTTCAATTGGTTTTATTAGGGGGGAAAGTAGAGGATAAAAATATTGTAGTTGTGGAGAGAAATTTTATTGGGAATAATATTATGTGAGACATCCATAACTTGATAAGTTTCCAGCAAGTGATGAGTTTTGGGTTAGCAAATTTAGGAATAAAATTGACATTTCCATACTTACCAACAAAGCCTAGCCTAGAATAATTGTGAAGGGATTCATTATCCACTTAAAGGACTTCAAGGATTGAAAAAAAATGTAAGTTTATTAAATTATTATTCAAAAGGAAATCAATTAAGGCTAGGTGCCTTGCCATTACCCATGTGCATAAAGGTTTCATAGAGGCTAAATTGAAGTGAGAGTTTATTATTACAATTAATTTGAGCAATAAGTTTAACTTTAGTACAAATAATATGCACACATTATTGAAGTACTCTATCTCACTTTATTGTATCCTTTAGGCTTGAAAAACTAGATTTTAATGATCTAGGAAGGCTCAATATATTTCTTAAAGATAAGTGTTTAGATTCTATAGTTGATACATGATCTGGGAGTAAGCCTACATAAATTATAATAATTGAAATAATATTTAGATATCCTCTTCATATTTAAGTTAAAATGGATGACCTCACACTTGATAACTAGTACCCTAGTGATCATCAATAATATTTATTATAATTATTAATTATTTAATAAATGTTTTATTCATTGTTTTAAATTTTTAATTAGTTTATTTTAATTTTTAATTAATGTATTTAATTACAATAAATGATACATTGTGGGTGTTGCATAGACATTTCCACTTGTGAGTATCTAGTTCTAGTACTAGTGTTGGGTTACTTGGACTGGAAAGGTCAAATCCCAAGTTGTGGTTCCACATATTTAAGCCACTATTTAAACTAATTATAAAATGCCACACATAAATTTGAAAATCAAGAGTTTATTAAAACTAAATTAAATTCACTTGGATAAATATTTTATGTTCATCCCATATGATGCATTATCACCAAAATTTTGACACACCATGGATACATTCTCTTGAGGGCCATCCAAGAGTGCAATATATAGGCACATTGGTCATTGTGTTTCAAACACTTGTATAAATTTTACTTACATTGTCAGATTTTCAAATTCTTATAACTTTATGAAGTATATTTTGAGCACTACATAGTGGTATAGATTCAGGATGATGATTTTTCTATTTTTATTGGTTTCTAGGTCCTGGATGATAGATGTTCTCTATTCACAATTTTGAGCACAATTTGCATACATTATTATTTTTTTAATTTTTAGTAGGCATTTGAGACATATCCCAAACCCATGTCCATAGAATAGGCATTAAATTTCTTTTGTTGATGAGTCTTATCCTAAATGGGTTTCCTTAAACAAAAATTTAGGTAAGTTTATTTAATCTTGTGGATACATAATATTCAATGGTGAGATATTTTTCAAGTGTTTTTGATTTCTATATGAATAAATAATCTTAATTTTTCATCTTCCCAATTTATGGATAGCTTGAAACACTATTTAAAACTCCTAATGTTTGGTAGAGAAGTTCATAATTTCTAGCATTAGGTAGATTGTTTTTCTTATTTGTTAGTAATGATTATTTAACTGTTAAAATTTTGTACAAGATAATAATTTATACAAGTTAGTATTTAAATTATATATAGGATATTTGAGATTATTGTCTTAAGTCTCTATTTTTTAGTGAATGAAAATCACCACCCTAGGAGACTATCCAACTCTAATGGTGAAGTTGGAAGAATAGTTAAGATATGTCAAGTGATAACATCCTTTAAGAAAATAGTGAATTAAATGCATTTATGTCACACGCACATTTTTTTCTGCATTAGGCTCATTTCTTATTCTTGCATTAAATAATTGTGCACGTGCTCAAAGAAACTAAGGTTATGCTTGAGTTACAACACCGAAGTTTGAAGATAAGTGTTGAATGGTTTATTCTTAATCTCTTTGAAGATTTGTCAAAATTCAACAACCAAGAGATAATTTGGTCAGTTATGCTCACGATGAACTTTTCTTCCAAACCCATCTAGGAAGGTAGTGGTGGTAGAAAAACATATTTCACCCATTACTTTACTTGGTATCCAATTTCATATAGTGAGTTGGGTAATCCCCTTAAGACTAAGCTAATTGACATGATCATAAAGACATAAAGTGCAATGAATTCTCATCATTGTAAACTATATCACACAATTTACATTCTTTTAGATCCGGGTTTATGTTTAGGGTAAATTATATATGTTTTTAGGTTTGGGTTTACGTTTAAGTTTCAAACTTTTTGGTAAATTATATGTTTTAAGGTTTGGGTTTATGTTTAAGTTTGAAACTTTTAGGTAAATCATATGTTTTTAACATGAATAATATATAGCCTAAAAATATTATTGCCTAAAAATGAAGAAAAAATTAATATATTATAATGTTAAGTGAATTTTGATTTATTTTTTACATATAAATATGGGAAAAGTTTTAAAAAAACTAAACTAAAATAAAATAAAATAAAAATTGGGGCCCCTACCTAAAAGTCAGTCGATTTTTCCATGAAGCTCCAATCTCTTTCTCTTAGCCCCTCAATGTGCAAATGAGGGGCTTTGGGATCTTTTTTGATATTTAGAATATCATATGGACTAGACCAAGTCCTACTCAGTGGAGTACCACTCGACCCAGTCTACTAGGCCACGTAGTTTCTATTTGACTCCATGTGGCACCTACATGTACTTGACTATGTGGGACTCCATCGATTCTAACAGGGTCAAGTCTAACTAGGATGAGTGTGTTGAGTTAGCCTAAAAGGAGACACTCAATTATGTTTTCACCCCCTAATGTAAACCTAAGACCTAAGACACATTTTATAATAGCATGAAAAAAAACCATTTTCCAATATAATACATACATTTGTCAATTTTACCATGGTGTGGAAAACAACCATACCCTAGTACAAAGTTCTAAAATCTTGAATAGCCCCAGACCAATTACATGCATGTCAACCACCCAAAGCCCGTGAATTGAATCCAATATTAAAAAATATTAGTTTCCCTTGAATAATTCCAAACAGAAGAAGAACTAAACAGATTTTTATATGTTTGTGTATCATCAACCATGTCTGTAGTAGTTTTAGAAGAGTCAACTGTATTGCTGAATTTTCCAAACTTGACAATTTTGTCATTTACATTTCTAACCTGATCAATATTCTTAACAACAACAACAAGCACACCTCAAAAATATTGGTTAGCCAAAAATGAATGAAAGTACATAATACAACCAATAGGGAAAAAACCATGATTAACAAATAAATAGCTTAATGTAGTCAAAGTGAAATGACACCAAGGTCAAGGGACATGCTCCAATTTGATACTCCCAAACAACAAATCCTTTAAAAACCAAAGGGTATTAAAAGAATCAACAAGCCTACCACCCTCCATTAATCAAAATCAAAAGAAGATCTTCTTATTTGTTGTCTTATAATGACATACAATTAGTAAGACCAAATAAATTTTTGTAATAGATGAAAAAGATGAACAATCAATTCCTCGCATCCAAAGAAAATCAACCAGTAATTATCATATACAATCTCCTAGAATGAAATAACCCACATGTCATTACAAACATTTCATGGCAAAAGAAAGGACATATATTAAAAATTTGTATAAAACTAGTCTATACGGATGCTTCTTTAATGGATGCATCAAAGAGGAAGACAATGACCAAACCAAATCAACATGCATGTACCACTTCAAATCTGCTAGAGGAAAATCAATAGATGACCCTAAAAAATAATCAAAGACATCAGATCAACCTCACAAGTACTAGTCATGGTGATCCACATGAAACCCATTGTACAAAATGTTTCCAATTGATAAATACATTTTGATAAGCAAAATTTTGAAAATTTTTTTATTCCATAAATGTATTAAATTTTTTTATTTTTATTTTTCTATAATATCTAATGCATTTAATCAATTTATATCATATAAAATCTATATGCAAAATTTATTTGATGTTAAATACTTATGTTAAAAGTTATTAATGTATTTACTGGGGTGAACATCATTACAACTTCTACTCATGACATGAATTAATTGTAAGCTATAATATTTTAGCTTTATATGCTATACGATTCAAATGTATATGTAATAAATATAAACTATTAATCACTAATTGTTTGAATAACTTGTATATATGTCTTCTCATTGTAAGCTCTTGAAACTAGGATAAGTGGTAATTATATATCTAAACTATGGTAATTTGCACAACATATGATAAGTTGTATGGACATCCCCTAGTATTATGTTCTCGAAATTAAGATATGTGTAAGAATTATACTTTAAAACCTTATTATATTTATCCTAGTGATGTTGAGTCCTGATAGTTTAGATAAATTCTAAAAAAAAAATATGAACATCACTTAGTTGTAAGTTCTCAAAATTAAGATATAAAGGATAATTGTACTTCACAACCTTTTATGATCCTTTGTTTATAGAATCTTTAAATAAGATATAAGTGACAATTATATTTTATAAGCTTAATAAATTGACCAAACAAAAATTAATACTAATACAAATAATTTAAAGAATAAACTAATTTTCATTGTTCTTTATGTTGGACATTATATATTGCACATTATATATGACATTAATTTTTTATTTAAAAAAGATCTAATCTATTTAATGTATTTAAAACATATAACTATATGTCCAATTTATTTAATGTAACCATAAGAAATATGCTAGGTTTTTTTTAAATATTTTACAATTTAAATTAGTTAGTTTAGCAAACGAATCCGATGGGGTAGACGCTGCCTTGGGACGTACAAGTAAAACCGTGTAACATAGTGATTCCCAGGCGACCAAGTTGGAAGCGGCCTAGCCTTGTGAAGCGGGCTGGCTCTTGTAAAAATCTGATCTCCCGCTTAGCCTATCTTCCCGCTGAACCCACACCAGTTCTTTTCCAGATACATTTGATACGCACAATTACCACTGCACATCAACACTCTTATATGTAGATCACATATTAGTCAATGTCGAAAAAAAACCCATCTACACCGTGTGAGCATGTCCCTAGGCTGGCTGGTAAAATGGTAGACATGCAGCACGCAAGATAACCCTAATGTTCTTTCGAGAAGCGAGAAGACGAACGCAGCGTTTTCCACATAGAAAAGAAGAAGATTAAACGACCAAGGAAGAAATTGAAAGGACATGGCTGAATCTTATGCTCATGAAACCACCATCCATCAAACAGGAGTTGAATTGCTGGTAAATGTTGCAGCTGCCTTTGAAGAAAATACTTCTTCTTCGCAGCTGCCCGAGAGTGGCGAGGCAGCCATGGTCCCCAGCGGGGAAAGCGATCTGCCTAATCAGATGCTGTCAAATAGTGCAGATGCCCAGAGTGGCAAAGCGGCGGGTGGGGAAAATGATTTGGCTAATGAGATCTGTAGATTATTGTGGGAGAAGAAATTGTGGAGATTAGAGAGGGCTGCCCTAATGGAAGAAAAGGAGGAGTTACAAATGCAGATCTCTCATTTGGAAACTGAACTTCTGCACAAAAAAGGACATAGGAAGAAAACAAGGAGCGGCAGAATCAAATATCTCTCTTAGAGACTAAATGATATCAATGTATGTGTTATTTTTGCATTTTCAGTCTATTTGAATTTCACTGTAAGGAATGTTATATTGGTACTTATGGATAATGCAGAAGGCTTTTTTTCCGTGGGAAATGTATTTTTAAGTGTGGACTGTCCAAAGTGAACATTAGGGCAATACAATCACAAAAGCTTTTCTGCAATATGACGGAATAGATTAAATCTAAAATAGGCAACAAATGAGATTGTTTTGAATCTCTCGGTCCTGTTACAATTGCACAAGTAAATCAGTAATTCTATAATATTTATAGTTAGGGTTTGATATCTAAATAAATTAGTAGAGTAATTTGGTTTGATAAGGTATTCTGTTGAAAGTTTTTTTTCCAAAACATTATTGAAAGGATCCCGAGACCAGTGAATATTCAATGAGTTTTGTTTGTTTGAATTGCAATGAATATTCAAATTTAAAGAGCAACGTCGTCTATCTACATATACCCTCTTGATGCTGATATGACTCACAATCTAATGATGAAGTGTCAAAAAGTGAGTTGTTGTCAATTGTTTTGGTGAAGATATCTGCTATTTGTTCTTGAGTGCTAATGTATATTAATTCCGCTTCATTCTGATGCACCGAATCTCAGCTGAGGTGTTTTTTAGATTAAAATTATTTGTCTATTATGATGGCCTTGATTAACTGCTAACTTATCATAGTCATATTGTCACAAAAAATCATTGTAGGCTCCATTTGTTTCTCTCCAATTTCTTCTAAAGCTTTTATAAGCCAAAGAGCTTGAGTACATGTTGTGATGACTACAATATATTCTACTTCTTTGGATGAGATGATAATTATACTTTTATTTTTTCAGCTCCAAGTAATCCCAAAATCAAAAGAGAAACAATTTGAAATTGTAGAATTATGATCATCCAAATTACTTGCCCAGTCTAAATCACTAAATCTAATAAGATTAAACCTTTCACAAGAGTAGTAATGAATACCAAAATTTATAGTGTCCTTCACATACCTCTAGATTCCTTTGGCTTCCTTCATATGTATTTCTAAGGAACCTGTCATGTTCCTTGAAATAAGAAAAACTTAATACACAATATCAGACCTTATTTTGGTTAGAAACATCAAACTCCTAAAAATGCTTCTACAAGTTGTCACCTCATCTATCCCAATCCCATCTTTTGTACACAAAACAACTCAAAAAGTACTTTGAGTGGAGGATGGATTACAATCAACCATGTCTAATTTTTTCAACATATCATTTACATATCTGCTTTATGTTTTTATTAAAGAAAAAGTAGTTTTATTGGAATTAGAAACCCAAGCCTTTGCAAAGTTTACAACAAAAACTATCAAATATTAATCAACAGGTAAAAGGCACTAATGAACAATAAGAAGAAAAAAAGGAACTACAACCTGACATTGATCACATAGTTTTTTTTTACCTGACTTCCACTTTTTTTAAGTATTTTAACATTAATGCTATGAAGCTTCCTAAGAATACTATCAATAGTGATGATCCCCTTTTCCTTCTTAATATGGTAGCAGGACCAGGTACACAATCCTGCTCCATCTTCTTTGTGGAATCTAAAGACTCTTCAATGTGATCCTTGTTCTTCTTGGCCTTCCCTATATCCATGAGGTAAATTTTTTTGGATGACTTCCCACTGACAAATGGAAAGGAAAAATTACCTTTGACATTACCTTTAAAGCATCTACATATTCATTCAATTTCATCAAATCCATAATGGTGTTATCTATATCCTTTTTACTAACTACAATAATAGCTCTTAGCTTATCCTAAATGTCCAACAAAGAATCCTCGAGCTTCTTTATATGTTGTTCATGGTCTTCCTTCAAATCAGTTATACCCTTGGCTAAAGCTTGGGTACTTTCCATAATATTATCTAGTCTCTCATTTGAAGAAGAATTTTTTTCTTTTAAATCATTGATCTTGGCCATAATTTATGAAAAAATAAAGCTCTAGATACCTAACATATTTTTGAAATATTTATTAATACTATGGTTTTCTAGAATCTATGAACCCCTCTTAGTGTGAATACCCTTCTCCATATCAATGGGGATGTCCAGTGGATACCCATATGCATCTTTTTCATACCATAAGGAGGAGAAACATGGGAAAATGAGCGTGTATTAGAATGACGCTGCAAAATAGATTTTTGTGAATTGGAAAACTTCCTCTTATCCATCATTGAGAAGGACCAAGAGAATTTCTAGTTTTGTCTAGATTTACTCAAAGAAGGTGACCTAGCTTTCCCTTTAGCTTTCACATCAAGGCTGGGGTCAAGAGAACCAAGGAAAATATCAACTGATGAGGTGTATTTTGAGTGATCATCATCATAAAAAATAATAACTTCTAATGACCATGTTGAATACATGAGGGGTACTTCCTTTTATACAAATGGAAAACTTTATCATTATCATAATCAAATTACTCCTCATTAGAGGAAGTATCAACATAATTCACCCTCACATTTTTCTTAAGCTCAATACTCATTTTAGGGGGAGGGCTCCTTTCTATATAAAAAGCCCTACCCTAATCCATTAACAACAAAATCAAACCCTCATGAAGAATAGGGGAAGAATTTTTTTAGCATGCGCATGAAGATTATTATTCAATAACGAAGACAAATAGAAAGGATACTTAAGATGTACTTTCTATGCACAAAATGACTAAGGATAACAAAGTGGTGACTAAAAATACTACCAAATTTTCTATCAAGGGTAATATAATGAATAATTACCTCATAAAGATTTCCCATATGTTTTTAAGAGAATATATGTCAAAAACCCCATCAATTGTTCTTCTAAAATTTGACTCTTTGACCCAACTCAATGAAGATCTCCATCTCTTCATTGGTGCACTTCATTTCTCTATAAGATGTGTTGCCTTCCACAAGAGTGTTTGACACCTTTGCAATTAGTTCTTCATTAATCTCCAATTTAGCATCATACACATTCATTGTACCCTCTTTCCATCCTTCAACAAATACTTCCATGACCTAAGAATCTACCCCATGAAGCTATTCCATATTGAAATTTTGGCCTCCTACTGAAATCTCACTCCAAACTAACTCAATGTTTTAACATTTATAATCAACTATAATTTCAAATCTATTATAGTCTCCCCCCAATTTACCAATAGAAGAAGAATTCACAATTTTGAATTCAAGGCAACCAAAACTAATAAATAGAAAAATCATCACCCAAATTCTCCACCAGTTCACAATAAATGAAGTCCTCATAAGGACACCAATTCACATGCATAGAAATATCATTTCCAAGATAGAGAGTGAGTTACCAATTTTGAATATAATTACACACAAGCATTTGAATACTTATGTGGATATTTTAATTAATATTGCAATTAATCAAGTGGTGAGAACTAACACCAATATTTTCCAATTTGTCAACCACATAGTTTCCTTTGCATAACACATTGTAGATTTTATGCTTCTCGAACATATTGAGCATATAATTGCAACATCCAATATTTTTTAAATTGTCAAACTTGGGGAACTTTGACAATTAAGAAATTAATGATGTTGAGGGAATCATTTTATAATGATATCTTCTTCATTCCCAAATTTTGGCTATTTTTATTCTAATATAGGCTACATAAGCCTTGACATAGTGGCTTGTTTGAGTAGTCAACAAGAGGTCCACCACCAAGATAAACCTACTATTACATGATCATGAGCCACTCCTCCACATCTAGCAAGTCCAAGATTTCTCTTTTCTATCCTATTGGTGTTGATTTTAATCCATCCTAAAGGACAAGGAGACCAAACTACACTAATTGTAGGATGCTTCTATTTCCTCAAAGGGTTCAAAATATCAAACTATAGCTTCCACCCATTAGATAGAGCTCATTCATCCATAGAGGGTGAAAGAGGGGTACCAAAAACTTTAAAACTAGTAGAAGCCACAACAAAGTTCTCCTTTATAGCCAGTTTGATCTTGTTCATCATAACTTTTATAGGGCACATAAAATCCCTAAAGATATAATTATTTGTCTCCTTCTAGAGACCTCAGGAAATGTGAGGCATCATAAAGGATGAGATTAAAAATATGACATGATTAGAATTTGGAGCCTTCCACTAGAGCCAACAATTAGTAAAAGAATTTGGGAAGACCCAATATAATGACCACATACTTAGGAGGAAAGAAAAAAAATTTGTGGCATAGGAACAAAAAACTAGGATGTGAAAAGCATTCTCAATATATTCCATACAAAGATAATATTGATTGGGGATAAACATTCCTCTTTTACACAAATTATCCATAGTAAATATCTTATTTATCGCTTGATTGATTTTAGAAATAATTAGAGTGTTCCATATAAATTTTGAGAAAGCACAAGGAAAGAGTTCTCTGATTTGCATTTGAAAATCTGGAGAGATAGAAAAATTCCCATCTGAAGGAAAATTCCAAAGAAAAACATCTTTTTAAACCACATTAGGAATGTGTACAAAAAAAAGTAGGTATTAAAGAGGTTCAAGTCTTGGATCCAGATCTCTCAAGTTAACCCAAGTACTTTTTTGGATATAATCTTTTACCCAGTAGTCAAACCTCCAAATACAAATATCTTTCAACTAAGCAACCCAAGAAACCAAAGAAAGATGAGCATATTATATCTACCAATCATGCCAAAATCAAAATTTTCTCCCATCACTATGGGACCATCTAATTCCTTTTAAAATTAGACCCTTAGTGCCATAAATATATCCTCATAAACCAAAGCATAAACCCATAGGTTTATCATCCACTAGCAAATCCCTAATGTAAGTATAGCCAGTCAAATATTTACTAAAAATAATCTTCATTGACACATTATCAATATTAAATAATTTCCAAAGCTATTTTTTTAGTAAATCCTTATTAAATTCCTTGACCTTACAAATATCTAGACCACTTAAACTTTTCAAAAGGAATGCTTGGTCCCAAGAATCTAGGTGCATCTTGTTCTTCATTTGTGACCCAATCTACCAGAAATTTCTCTAAATTTTCTCCACCTTGTTTGAAAATTCCTTTACCACATTAAAATAACTAATTTAAAACACTGGAAAATTATGAAAAGAGGATTTAACTAATTAAATTTTACTGACCTAGCTTAAAAAGGTCCCTTTCCAACCAACAAGTTTAATTTGGAACCATTCAAGTAATTTTTTCAAAAGGGAATAGGGGATATCATAAGTACATAAAGGGAGGCCTAAATAGGTTGATGTGAGAACATCAATATTACATTCCAAAATTTGAGCAAGATTTGTTGTTTCCTTTTCTGGGGACTATTAAGAAAGAAAAGGGAGCTCTTAGGAAAAATGATAATCTAACCAAATCCCTCTTCATACAAGTGAATAACACCTTTTAATGTTTTAGAATTTGTGATTGAACTTTCCCCCATAAGAATGGTATCATGAAAAAACTACTAATGAGAATACACTATATCAACTAATGATGGATATAGACGTACTTTTGAATAAATATACCCAAATTGTTAGCCATTAGAATAAAAAGAAAAGGGGAGATAAGATCTCCTTGCCTCAATCTAGGTATAGAGGAAAACAATAAGTAGGAGATCCCTTAATAATAATTATAAATTTAACAATAAAAGTTATATGAGTAATTAATATTATAAAAGAACCACGAAAACTAAAGGCTATCAAATTTTTTAGAAGAAATCTTGGGTTAACCCTATCATATACCTTGAGAAGATCAAGATTAAGGAAAACACCAACCTTCTGTTTCATAGAAAGAGAGTGTATATTCTCATGCACTATTATAATAGAGTTGAGAATTTTTCTCCTTGGGAGAAAAACATTTCACTAGAAAGAAATGAGGGACATAAGAATAGGTTTCAACCGAAGCACATAGATCTTAGAAAAATCATATAAAGAGAATTGCATAAACTAATCAGCCAAAAATCATTTGGGAATTAAAAAATGAATGTGGAATTTAGCTCCTTCAATAGGTATTTGGATCCAAAAAACTCTTTAGCTGTAGCTACAATGTCTTTGGCCACCACCTCCCAATACATTTAAAAAAAAAAGGGGAACCTATCAGCACTAGGGTCTATGTTGCCTTCAAACAAAAATACAATATCATAAAATTCTTTATCAGAAGAAGTTCTGGTAAGAGCATGATTCATTTTTAGCGTTATCTTAGATGAAATCTCCCTAGTGTGTTCATTATTCTCCTTAAAATGTATGATCTATTCATCAAATAAAAGTGAGGAAAAGAAGTCTGTGATAGCCTACATTATCTCTTCATCATTCTAATAAACCCATCCAGTACACTTAATATAATGTTTTATGTTTTTAGCCATGTTCTTAAGAGTCGACATATGAAATAATTTAGTATTTTTATCTCACACTTGAACCAAATAGACATTGACCTTTTCTTCTAGAGTTCCTCTTCTTTAAGAATTATGTCATGCACCTTAGTAAGAACAAATGATTACTAGTTAACTAGGAACACTTATGCTCCTTGGGAGTGAATTTGAGCCTTAACACTATCGAGCTCATTATTTAGATACACCTTGTTTATAAAAATATGGCCAAAAGAAGATTTATTCCATCTTGATATATTTGACTTAGCAATAGAAAACTTCTTAGGTGCATGATACATAGTACTACCTTTAATGTCAAAATCCCACCATTCTTTAATCTTGGTCTTTAAATCAAGAATCAAAGTCCACATTTTTTAAAATCTGAAGGGAAATTTTTTTTCTATAGGTTTATCATTCAAAAAGATACTTTGAAATGATTTTATCTAATACATGATAAAGTGAGAGTCTCAAAACATAGTTATTTAACTAGTATAGTAAAACCAAAACCCTTTAGACACTATAACCTGAACTAGATAATTCCTAATGTTTCTATCGGACCAAGTAAAATAATCTACACTCAAATCTATATCTCACCAGGTTTGGACATTACTGAAATAAAAAAGATATTAAGTACTATCCAAGAGAATATGAGCATCACTTTTATTATTAGTGTTAAAAAGTAGAGTATAGAAGTATCCCATAACTAACCAACTGTTCTTACTAATTTGGGGACTGAAAGTGGATAAGGAATTCCAAATAAATCTTATAGTAAATGTATTTTCTAGAGAATAAATATTGGACAAAATCCAACAAAACCATCACTCAAATGCTCAAACCTAGTGGCTATATTATAAGAAGAATAAAATATAATAGTACGTTTAATGAGCCTTGGGTTACAAAATGTAGCACCACCACTTGAATTTGCCTTTGAATCATTGTAGTAAAGACATTCAAATCATTAAGAAAGATTTGGTTTAGGAAATTTAGTTTCTTATATGAGACTAATATTGAGTTTATTATCTCCTATAAAATTATATAAGAAATCATTCTTATGGGGGTGAATCAATCCTGTTATACTCTATGAGATAATATTCAGCTCAAAAAAGGAGAAGAGCATGAAAGACCCATCTCTAAAAGATTATATTGAAAACCATAAACCTCATCTTCTTTACTCAACTTGTCCCAAGTTTGGATATGAGAGGGCTGACCAACCCCTTTAGAAGTAGCCTCATTATCTCACTTCATTCTACTCCTAGTATTAAGAACTATTGTAGCAGGAAAATTCTTCCACCTACTCCTCGATTTAACCATATTGAAAGGATCATTATTTTCCCCCTCCAAGGTTTGATAAAACAAAAAATCACCATTATTCATACTATCCTTATATTTTGATTTATCATCACATCCTTGATGAGATTTAATATCATCATCTTAAAACGTCTCTACCTCAAGATCGACCTCTTGAGTTTCACTTGGCCCATTTGATATATATTATTGGAAACTGCAATTGAAGCAATTATTGTATTGTCATTGATGTCAAACCTTAACTAGTATGACTATTGCTATTTTAGAAAGTACTATATCTATTTGATTGTTGCTAAGGGGTAAGGCAAAGTTGGTAACAATAGCACCTAAAGAAAGGTTGAGTTATCTTGATACTTCAATGAATACTTGATTATGTGGCACAATGATAAGACAATGTATTGTTTATCTTAGTAAGAATGAAGACTAAAATGGTAGGCTTAACTAAGAAAAAGTGAAGAAATCTAGTTTAAGCTGAGTATTGTTAGTGTCGATCGAGATAAGTATATGCCGAGTAAATTCAGTGTTGACCGAACACTAGTTAATTGCCGAGGAAGATAGTATTAGCTGAGGAAACAGTTTATGATGTGACCGAGCTTTTTAGTGAAGACTGAGAAGTTGAACACAGTATTGACTAAGCATCAGTATTTTGTATTTGAGGAGGACTTTAGATTTCTAGCCGACATCGTTGAATTCTTGGATTATGCAAAATGTGTTGACTTTATATATTTAATGCACTGTAAAATGTTTTATTGTAAATCTATTAAGAGATTTGAGATATTTCTAGAAGGATAGCCAAAGAACATAATGTAGGATGGATTCAATCAATCTGACCTAACCTAAGATCTAGGAAGGATATTGAGCAGCAAAAGATGTATTGACCTAATGGAGGAAGTATTAAGGAAACCTAAGCTAGAGGTTGTGATAAGAGAGGATGCTAGAAGTGTTGTTGATGTTATTGACTGTCTAAGAAGAGAAGGATGAAGGGGAAGTGTTGTGATTTCTTCAAGAGAGTTTCGAGTAGATCAGTGATGGAGATGGTAAAGGTTCACAGTCAGTAGGCCAACATATGTGTATGAGATTGGATCTGATATTTGTAAAGTGAGTTGTATGTTTTTTAGATCAATACTACTGCTACTTTCTAACCATTGTATCAGTCAAAATCATTTTAATAGAGGTTGACCTAATAGTCATAAGTATAAATCATTTGAACAAGGTTGCATTCTAATGGAGTGTATGTAAGTCGTATAACAAGGCACACTTTGAACAAAGTGGTTTAAATCCTTTAACCAAGTCACACCTGACAGTGTGTTTGTAATGTTTGACAGGGTTGGCTTTTCACCGAGCTCACTTTAGAAGAGTGAACATAATAGTAACATGTTACAAAGTGGTTTTTCCCAAATTGGGTTTCCAATATAAATCTTGGTGTTGATACTTGTGTGAATGTTTTGGTTTGAACATTTCTATGTTTTACAAGTTAGATGCTATTGGATAAGTGGACTGCACTGTTATATGTTTCTATTATGCAATCAGTAATGACCGAGTAACTGTTGGTTATTAGATCTAATTTGTTGAAGAGTTTTAAAGTTTATTTTTATACATCTAGACTTGAGAACAACTGATTCACCCCCCCTCTCTCTTGTTCTAAATTGTATTAACAATTGGTATTAGAGCTGTTGGTGCTTACAGAGAACAAGTTTGAAGGTACTTGAAGCAAATGATCAGGATGTATAAGAAGGAGGTATCAAAGCTGAATAAGGAGAACTTCCCTACATGGAAAAGCTTGATGAAGTTGCATCTGGCCAGTATTGGTGATTTTGCAAAGTATTACATTGAGCATGACTAGGTCACACCTATTGCACCTCTGACTGCCAAGGAAATGAAAACTAAACAAGAGCACAACCAAGCAATGTTGGAGATTGTGTCTACCCTAAGTTATCTAGAATTTGAAGACATCAAAGACTGCAGCAATGTAAAGAAAATGTGGGACACCCTTGCAAAAATTTATGGTGGTGACATAAATGTGTTGAGAGCAAAAGCTGAGAGCCTAAGAGGTAAATTTGATGAAATGAGAATGCAAGAAGGTGAGAACATTACACAATATTGTGGTAGAATAAAAGAAGTTGTAAATGCTATTAGAGGAGCAAATTGAACTATTGATGATGAAACTGTAATAGGAAAAGTATTGAGAAATCTACGTCCTATCTATGCAATCAAAATTTATGCAATTCAGGAATCTAGATGTAACCCTACAAATGCTCTTACTTTGGAAAGTGTGGTTGGTAAGCTCATTGCTTTTGAACTTTCTAACTATGATAACTTCACTGTTGGTAATATTGAATCTCCTTTTAAGTCACAGATGGTTTTGAGTAAGTCAAAGAAGGAAAATAAAAGATGCATACTCGAAAGTGATAATGAAACATCTGATGAAGAACTTGAGGATCTAGAAGCTCTTACGACTAGAATACTGAAAAGGGGAAAAGGAAGGTACTGTTACCCAAATTTTTATATCTTATACAAATTTGGCTAAATCTATCCCAAGGTCTCTATTTTTATCCTGCCAAGCATCCCTGAAAATTTCATGAAGTTGTGCCTTGTCCTTTGGCCTCTGCAAATTGTAGTTAAAAATTCATAAAACTAGCCATTACCCAAAAAAACCCTAGGGCCCTGTTCTAATTTGCAATTTACTTTATCAGCCACTTAAGTCCCTTCATTTTGCATGTGCATTTTAAAACCCTTCAGATGCCAAATCTCTGATTCCCGGTGGTCAACCCCTTAACACTTAGCGATTTGGCGAGCGGTTATCATTTTGGTTGGCGGTCTCTGTTCGGCGGCCAAATCATGATTCTAGATATTACGGTTGTCACATGATCTCATGGCCTCGAAAGATTCCATGAGATCTTGTGACAATCGTCGATCTTCCTGCCTATAGAGTTCATTTGTCAGTGGGTCTTGCCACGTAGTCTGAGGTGTCCATTTCTGGTTGGCCACGAGTTTGGTGACATGGAGAGGTATCAGCAGGGCTCGGTGGCTGTCTTTCCTCAAAGATCTGACGGTTGTCACATGTTCACAAGGAATATTCCTTTCCCTTGTGATCATGTGACAGTCGTTGATGCTGCTTTATTGCCATGGCTCTAACAGTGGGTCCTCTTTTCTGTTGTGCTCACTCCTCATTGGGTGGGGTTTTGAACAGGTGGAAGTCTGTCAGTGGGGTCAGCTTCCTCAAAGGATTAAGTTCTAAGCAAGATTGATGATCATCATTATACCACCAAGGCAAGATGCACGCTATTTAAGTTGGTGGTATAATGACAACCGTTCGATGTAATCTTAGTCTATCGTGGGTCCTATTGTTAGAGGGGTCTACAACGTGTCTCGTTTGGCAGCTTGTGGTCAGTTGGTTGGTATGCTATGTGGTGGTTTTCAGTGGGTCCATGGGGTCAAGGATTTCTAAAGAGCTTAACATCTAGTTTGATCTAGCAGTTGTCGTTATACTGGGGATCCAAGATGCTTGACTTTTAGCATCACGGTATAGTGAAAACCGTCCGATGCTCTTTCTGCAGGTCATGGGTCCAGGTCTGTCAGACGTGCTGATTTGCTCACATTTCATTGGCTGTTGACTTCCACAGTACAATTTGACTCGTCAAAGGGGGATTTAAAGTTTTTTTCTCAGTGTATCGCAGCTGTTCATCTACCGGGGAAATTTCACATCAACGGTTGCATTTTAATTTGAAGCTCTGCTAGCTGTTACCATTTGAATTTGAATCTTCTGTGAAGGTTTTTGCTAGGGTTTTCATTTTTGCGGCCATGCATGACAAGTTTGGTAGCTGGGATTGAATGCTTCAGGACAGGGATGGTTTGGAGGATGATGATGGATGATCTGATCATCGGCGTTGTGGATTTTATAGAGTACCATGTCATGTTGAGGCTTTAATGAGCTTGGTGCCACCTTTTGTAGGGTTAATCATTCTAAACACAAATATCTTCAAGATGAAGTTGTGAGCCTTCATGGCTTAGTGGGGTTGCAGGTGGGTAGATAAGTTGAGGTTGTTGTGTCTGTAGGAGGGCTCAGTATAGGATCAACACATAAAGAAAAGATATGATTTGATCACTAGTGTTCTCAGAGATTTTGATGATGGTAATCACTATACCTAGGGTTTGATATTTTATTGCTATACCTATGTAACCCTAGTTAGGTTAGTTTTGACTCTTGCCTGCGTGCAACTAAGTTGTATATAGTTCTTTTTGGAGCCTTAGTGCTCAGAGTTGGACAATTGTAAAAGAGAAATTCACCTTTCTTGAGAGTTATCTGTGCAATTTTCTCTACCCTCTGGCTTCTATAGTTGTAAATCTTTCATTAATGATTCAAATATTACAGAGGTATTTTGTGACATCTTTTTTGTCCCTATGCTTCCTTGTCTAAATTATCTCTTATTGAATCAAAGTATATGATGTTTTTGGTGGTATCTTAGGGTTCCTGATCCCTCTCTCTTTTCTACAATTTTGTGTATTATTGTGGGTGATTTGATTTGAATTCTCTTGTGGGTATACCTCAAACCCCTGACTATCTGTCTCATTCCTATACCGAGTTTTAGAGGTGAATGTTTGTTTGCAGGTCATAAATTGTGTCTAAATCCCTTAGGAATGCTATTGTTTGTGAAATCTTTTCTTTCCCTGAATAGCCTCTTTCTATTGCAGACCCTTCTATGAAATACTTATGCAAGCCTATTTAGTGAGTTGTGATCTCCTAGACCTGAGTTGTTCATTATTTTCATCCTCTATATGGAGATCCAAACCCTAATTTTAGTGTATCACCTAGTAGGATAGTTTTCTTTTAGTCATTTCCCTTTCAAGCATTCCTTCTATCCCTTTCCCCTCAAGTTTTACTTTTCATGTCAAGAAGAAAATTAAGGTGATTATCCAAGAGGAACCAGCCTAGAACCTAGAGGTCTCATCTCAGTTAGCATAGGTCCCACACCTGGAGATGATTTTCATGTTATACTAAGTTATCAAGACTACAAGAGCTTGAAACAAGGGTGCAAACTTAGTGTATAATAATTTTGGCATGCCCGGTGGGACCAAATGTTCAGATTTATGTTCAAGATATGTTATCTCTAATATGCTGATAACATACTATAGACCTAGAAGAGGTCATTTTGCTACATATCTGGTGACTCTGGAAAGTCTACTGGTTTCAAAGATCAAGTGCTGGTATGTTTCAAATCTTTCATATTCGGATTCCAGCTAATTGCATGAGTAGACATGTCAAGTTATTATGGACAGTCAGGTTACTCACCATCTTATTATGAGAATAATGCTCAGTGGGCTAGTTATCAGCCTTATCAAAGCCACCTAAAGCCTTCTTTTACCCCAAGCTTCCATACAATACAAGGCTGTCATTATATCCAGCATGCCCAAAATGATTTTGCCCTTGTGCAAGATTATGAAAGAGCCCTCCACCAAGAATGATCATGGGCACAAACAGCACAAAAAAAAATGCAAAGTGAGCTACCTCATCATGCTTACCACCCACCCACCCCTTCTCAGCCTAATTGGCAGTAGATTCACAGCTCAAACTTTATAAAAGAGCCAGAGAAGACAAAGAATCTATTGCTTGATTTGATTAAGCAGGTGTCTAAGATCAAGGAGTAGCAGGAAATGGAAGCTCAGGGTTATGAACAAGGGTTAGTTCCCTACAAAGTGGTAGAGGCTCTTGTTGGTGAGCAACAAATAAAAAAATTTCAAAACGAGATCAGACACCGAGTTGACATTGAGACAGCAAGGTTGAGATCACAAATTGCTCGACAAGAGGCTCTTAGACCTAAAATTCCAAGCTGGAGGACCCATTTGCCTCAAGAGCCTACACATGAAGAGCCTACAAAGCAATCATTTCCAAGCTTTAGGAGCACCCTTCAAAAATTTGAGCCTGTTTTGGAATAGTTGCAACCTTATTGTGGTCTACAATAGTCTAAAGACTATATTGGGATAGAGGCAGCTGCAAGGGACCAACACCAACATGATAGGGCCTTCAGTTTTCTAGGCTTCAAGATGGGTATGCCTTCTGTGTCTCCCTTTGAGCCCCCTCAATTTCATATCCTAAGTTTTAAGGCAAAAAATTCCTTCCAAGAGCCTATACTTGAGATGCAGCCTACCACTCTGCAAGAGAAGCCTGTTCAAGAAAATTTTTTATCCCAAGAGGCCCTTCTGGTCTCTTAGGATGATGAAGTGTTGTGGATACCCCAATGGACTCTGCCTCTTGGCTGTCAGATACTAGATCTTTTCAAGGATACTAGTCTAGTGTTTGAGCAAGGACCTGTGGTAAATGAGCTTTCATTTGAAGAAGAGGAGAAAGGGTCTGAGGTATCAGTGCAGAGTGATGACTGTGGTGAAAAGGAACAAGGTGAGGAGGTGGAGTTTGATGCCTAGCCTGAGCTCTTGGTTGATTTGTTTGATGAGCTTCCCCTCTTTGTTGATGATGAAGAAGAGACCATGCCATTACCTATGGGTGAAGGTCAATCATAACAAAGGGTCCACTATCAACAAGAGATTGATACAGAAGGAGATGCTATGCTTTTATTTGATAAGCTACCTAGTTTTGTTGAGCAAGATGATAAAGCTATGATCACAACCACCTTTGTGAAGTTGCAGCAGCTAGAAGAGATTGATCCTGAGGATATGTTGATTCATGAACTTGATCTCATCTTTGAGGAGGAGACTTCCCAATATGCAGAGGATGACCAGAGCCTCAGGGAAGATTGTTTGAAGCACATCATAGGAGGCTTGTGTATGGAGCTTGATTGTAAAGATCCAGTCATTCCTAGGGATCTTCAGGATATTGACAACTTTGATGAGCTCTTGGCCTGTTTAAAAGAAGAAGATAATAGTTCCTTGACTGTAGATGATGAGCTGACATGGCTATCCATTGTGGAGGGAAACCATGAAGATAAAGAAGAAGCCATCAACCAAAGTCCTACCTTTAGACTTTCAAGAGGTTGCCCCATCAGGTACTTGGCATAGAAGGAGTTTATAGAGGTCCCTCCATATGATCAATCAGAGGAAGGTAAACTTGATCCTATCTTTGCAGAGGTAGTTCATCATTGTTTGAAAAATTTTTGTGTGTCTGATATCTTTGTAGCTATCCTCATGGGTCCGATGCAAAATATCCTAATAAGGAAAGGTAGCTATTTTTCACAACCAATGAATGGTTTTGTTTGACCAGGTTTCTATAACTAGTTAGTTTAGGTTAGGTTAGTTTTTCTTGCTTTCTTCCAGCTTTCTAGTTTAGTTTCCCTGTTTTCCAAGAAGTGCTCGTGCACAAGTTTTGTTCCTCTAGTTCCAGGTCTATCTCTCTGTCAAGTTTATGTGTTCAAGGTGATGACTCCATGCCCAATGGATTGTTTATAGGCCACTGATCAATGTCTAACAAGATGACATCTAGCAAAAATTGCCAAAATGTTACCCAAATTTTCCTGTCTTATACAAATTTGGCTAAATCTATCCCAAGGTCTCTATTTTTATCCTACCAAACATCCCTAAAAATTTCATAAAGTTGTGCCTTGTCTTCTGGCCTTTGCAAATTGTTTTATCCCCTGGTCTATAGTTAAAAATTCATAAAACTAGCCATTACCAAAAAAAACCCTAGGGCCTTGTTCTAATTTGTAGTTTACTTTATTGGCCACTTAAGTCCCTTCATTTCACATGTGCATTTTAAAATCCTTCAGTCACCAAATCTCTTATTCCCGGCGGTCAACCCCTTAACACTTAGCAATTTGGTGAGCGGTTACCATTTTGATTGGCAGTCTCGGTTCGGTGGCCAAATCAAGATTCTAGATCAGACGGTTGTCACATGATCTCATGGCCTTGAAAGATTCCATGAGATCTTGCAATGATCATCGATCTTCCTGCCTGTAGAGTTCATTTGTCAGTCGGTTGTGCCATGTAGTTTGAGGCATCCATTTCTAGTTGGCCATGAGTTTGGTGACATGGAGAGGTGTCAGCAGGGCCCAATGGTTGTCTTTCCTCAAAGATCTAATGGTTGTCATGTGTTCACAAGGCATATTCCTTGCCCTTGTGATCATGCGATAGCCATTGATGCTACTTTATTGCCATGGCTCTAATAGTGGGTCCTCTTTTCTGATGTGCTCGCTCCTTAGTGGCTAGGGTTTTGAACAAGTGGAAGTCTATTAGTGGGGTGGGCTTCCTCAAAGGTTTAAGTTCTAAGTAGGATTGACGATCATTGTTATACCACCAAGGCAAGATGCATGCTATTTAAGCTAGTAGTATAATGACAACCATCCGATGTAATCTTAGTCTGCCGTGGGTCCTGTTGTTAGAGGGGTCTACAACGTGTCTCATTTGGTAGCTTGTGGTTGGCTGGTTGGTATGCTACGTGGCAGTTGTCAGTGGGTTTGTGGGGTTAGGGATTTCTAAAGACCTTAACGTCTAGTTTGATCTAGCGGTTGTCATTATATCAGGGATCCAAGATGCTCAACTTTTAGCATCACGGTATAGCGACAACCGTCTGATGCTCTTTCTGCAGGTTGTGGGTCCAGGTCTCTCAGATGTGCTGATTTGCTCCTGTTTCATTGGATATTGACTTCCACGGTGGCATTTGACTATCAGAGGGGGATTTTAAGTTGTTTTCTTAGCATATCATAGTCATTCATCTGCTAGGGAAATTTCACATTGATGGTTGCATTTTAATTTGAAGCTCTGCTAGCCGTTACCATTTGAATTTGAATCTTCTGCGAAGGTTTTTTCTAGGGTTTACATTTTTTTGGCCACGCACAACAAGTTTGGTAGTTGGTATTGAATGCTTTAGGAGAGGGATGGTTGGGAGGATGATGATGGATGATCTAATTGTTAGCGCCATGGATTTTACAGAGTACCATGTCATGTTGAGGCTTTAATGAGCTTGGTGCCACCTTTTGCAGGGTTAATCATTTTAAACCCAAATATCTTCAAGATCAGGTTGTGAGCCTTCATGACTTAGTGGAGTTGTAGGTGGGTAGGTGAGTCGAGGTTGTTGTGTCTGCAGGAGGGCTCAATACAGGATCAACATGTAAAGAAAAGATATGATTTGATCACCGGTGTTCTTAGAGATTTTGATGATGGTAATCAATGTACCTAGGGTTTGATATTGTATTGCTATACCTATGTAACCCTAGTTAGGTTAGTTTTGACTCCTACCTACGTACAATTGAGTTGTATATAGTTCTTTTTGGAGCCTTAGTGCTCAGAGTTGGACAATTGTAAAAGAGAAATTCACCTTTCTTGAGAGTTATCTGTGCAATTTTCTCTACCCTCTAGCTTCTACTATTGTAAATCTTTCATTGATGATTCAGATATTGCAGAGGTATTTTGTGACATCTTTTTTGTCCCTATGCTTCCTTGTCTAAATTATCTCTTATTGAATCAAAGTATATGATGTTTTTTGTGGTATCTTATGGTTCATGATCCCTCTCTCTTTTCTACAATTTTGTGTATTATTGTGGGTGATTTGATTTGAATACTCTTGTGGGTATACCTCAACCCCTTGACTATTTGTCTCATTCCTATCCCGAGTTGCAGATGTGAATGTTTGTTTGCAGGTCATAAATTGTGTCTAAATCCCTTAGGAATGCTATTGTTTGAGAAATCCTTTCTTTCCCTGAATAGCCTCTTTCTATTGTAGACTCTTCTATGAAATACTTATGCAAGCCTATTTAGTGAGTTGTGATCTCCTAGACTTGAGTTGTTCATTATTTTCACCCTCTGTACTGAGATCCAAACCCTAATTTTAGTGTATCACCTAGTAGGATAGTTTGCTTTCAGTCATTTCCCTTTCAAGCATTCCTTCTATCCCTTTCCCCTTAGGTTTTACTTTTCATGTCAAGAAGAAAATTAAGGTGATTATCCAAGAGGAACCAGCCTAGAACCTGGAGGTCTCATCTTAGTTAGCATAGGTCCCACACTTGGAGGTGATTCCCATGTTATACTAAGTTATCAAGACTATGAGAGCTTGAAACAAGGGTGCAAACTTAGTGTATAATAGGTACAAAGGTAAACTCCCTATTATATGTTTTTCATGTAATAAAGTTGGTCATATAGCTGCTAGATGTCCTAACAGGGATAATAAGGATGAAGAAAGAGATAGCAAGCATAAAGACAAAAGATAAGATAGAGGTTACTGAAGATACAAGGACTACAAAGGAAAAGGTAAGAAATCCTACTACATTGCTGAAGAAGAGACTGACACTGATAGTGATGATTTTTAAATTGAGGTTGTCTATGTTGCAATGAAAGATGAATCTGATGAGGATGAGAAAACTACATTGATATCTTATGTGAACAAAAATGATAAATGTCTTATTGAGAGTGGTTGTTCACATCATATGACTGGAGATATGAGTAAGTTTAATACCTTAGATCATTATAAAGGTAAGAGTGTGAAATTTGGTAATGATGCACCATGTCCTATTAGAGGCAAAGGATTGATTAAGCTGACTGATAAGATCACTTTTGAAACTTCTTATTGGGTTGAGGGTCTTAACTATAATCTGCTAAGTGTTGCATAGCTTAATAGCACTGGCTACTGAGTGGAATTTCATCACAGAAAGGCCAAAATATTTGATGCCACTAGTGAAATGATTGGAAGTGGAGAACAGACAAGAGGTAATTTGTTCTATCTAGACCTATCTGAAGAAACATGTATAATTGCACAAATTGATGATATTTGGTTATGGCATAAGCGACTATGTCATGTTAACTTTGATAATCTGGTAGAAATTAGTAAGAAAAAGAAAATGAGAGGTCTACCTAGATTGAAGAAACCTAAGAGTGTAATGTGCAAAGAATGTCAGTTGGGTAAGATTACAAAGTCTAGTTTCAAGAGAAAAACTTTTACTTTTGAGAATATCTTAGATTTGGTTCATACTGACCTTTGTGGACCGATGGGTGTACAAAGCTATTATGGTGCTAGATATTTTATCTTGTTTGTTGATGATTATACTAGAATGATGCATGTAATGTTCTTAAATGAAAAATCTCATGCTTTTCAATTTTTTAAGTGGTATGTGGGTAAAGTTGAAAAAGAGATAGGTAAGAACCTAAAGTGTCTGAGATATGATCGAGGTGGAGAATTTATATCCAATGAATTTAATCTAATTTGCAATGATAGAGGGATCAAAAGATAGATGTCTACACCTAGAACTCCTCCATAAAATGATACAGCAGAGAGAAGCAACAAACCTATTTTGGATTGTGCAAGGACATTAATGATTGAAAAGAATGTTGCACATAAGTATTGGAAAGAAGCTATAAGTATAGTATTTTATACTCTTAATCGAGTACAGATCAAAAAAGGTACAAATCTGACACCTTATGAATTGTGGCATGGGTATGCACTGAATGTAAAGTACTTTATAATTTTTGGAAGTAAGTGCTACATATTAAAGGATAGTAGAAATGGAAAATTTGATGCTAAAAGCAATGAGGGTATATTCCTAGGCTATTCCATAAAAAATAAAGCTTATAAGTTTTTGAATTCTAACACTAAAAAAATTGTGGAAAGTGTGAATGTCAAAGTTGACGAGTATGTAGAGAAAAATGAAGCTGACAGTAATAGAGTACCAGAAGATTACAGATCTTTTGTGTATATAGAGGAAGAAGAGGCAAGTGAAAGACTTGCACCTAATGCTGAGTCTCAGGTAAGAAATGCCAAGAATCAGGAAAACAATGCCGAGAGAGAAGAAGAACATGCCAAGCGATAGGAAGAAGCTGTCGAGTATTAGGAAGAGGTTGCTGAGCATTCATAAGCTGAATTTGAAATCTTGTTGTTGAACCTGATGAGAAAAATGAAAGAAGAGTAGAACTTGTTCTAGCATAATATATAAGGAGACATCACAAGCTTGAACAAATTGTTGGAGATAAAGATACTGGAATTCAAACTAGAAGCAAGGAAAAAGATCTAACATGTTTACTCTATGAATTTGAGCCTAAGACAACAAAGGAGGCATTAGAAAATGAAGACTGGATAGAAGTAATGAATGAAGAGATAAACCAGATAGAGAAGAATGATACTTGGACTCTGGTGCCAAGACCAGAAAATAAGAATGTCATTGGGACAATGTGGGTATTTCATAATAAGCTAGATGAGCCTGGTCATATCACAAAAAACAAAGCTAGGCTGGTATGCAAAGGCTACGCACAAGAAGAAGGAATAGATTATGGGGAGACATTTTCCCCTGTAGCAAGATTGGAAGGAGTAAGAGCTCTGCTTGCATATGCTGCCTATAAAGATTTCAAGGTATACCAAATGGATGTTAAGTCTACATTTTTAAATGGTATATTAGAAGAATAAGTGTATATTGAATAACCAAAAGGATTTTTTGATCCAAATAGAAGACAGATGGTTTGCAAATTGAATAAAGCACTGTATGGACTGAAGCAAGCTCCTAGAGCATGGTATGAGAGACTGCACAACTACCTAATATAGATTGGATTCTCAAGGACAAATGACATAAGCAATTTGTACATGAAAGATGAAGAAGGTAAAGGAATCTTGTTAGATAAGATCTTTGTAGATGATATTATATTTGGTGGAAAAGATTCCTTATGTAAGAAATTTTCAAATGAAATGCAAACTGAATTTGAAATGAGTATGTTTGGAGAGATCAATTTTTTTGTTGGTTTACAAGTATATCAGATAGAGAGAGGAATTTTCATCACCCATTCTAAATATGTTCATGAGATACTGAAAACCTTTGGTATGGAAGATTCAAGGCTAGTAAGTACTCTCATGGCTACTGGACAAAAGTTGTCTAAAAATGATGATGCTGTAGAAGTTAAGAAGACTTTGTATAGATCTATGATTGGAAAGCTACAGTATGTTGTACATAGTAGACCAGATACTGCATTAGCTATTGGGATTGTGGCAAGATTTTTTGCCAATCCTAAGGAAACTCACATGATGGCGGTTAAAAGAATCATGAGATATTTGAAGGGAATTGTTGACTGTGGATTATACTACAAGAAGCATGACAAGTTTGAACTTAGAGTGTATACAAATTCTGATTGGGCAGGAAATGTAGATGACAGAAAGAGTACTAGTGGTGGAGCTTTCTTTCTTGGACATAGATTAGTTTCTTGGACAAGAAAGAAATAAAATTGCATTTCCCAATCTACTGTTGAAGCTGAGTATGTGGCTGCACCTATGAATTGTTCAAATTTGATATGGATAAAGCAATTGTTGGTAGGCATGAAAGAAGAAATCACTGAACTCATTGTCATTTTATGTGACAACACAAGTTCTATCAACATCTCTAAGAATCCAGTGATGCACACAAAGACCAAACACATTGCCATCAAGTATCATTACTTGAGAGAACTGGTACAAGACAAAGAGGTCCGAATGGAATATGTGAATACAAAGGAACAATTAGCAGACATATTCACTAAGGCTTTACCTAAAGAAGCTCATGAATACCTAAGAAGTCAATTAGGGGTCCTTCTCCTAACTGAGGTTGCCTAGTCAAGCTAGGAGCACTGCATTAAATGTGTTGCAAAGAGTATCTAACAAATTAATGCAAAGAAAGGTCACACTTTAGGAGTAGCCTAGAGTTGTGAAAAATATAGCACAGACAAGAATCAATCATAAGAAAAGATGATAGAGGAAGAAATATTGTTACTAAACTAAAAAGATGATATCTACATCTGTAGGATGTATGTTTTTGTTGCTGCTTTGGTATTTTTGTCAAAGAGGAATATGATCACTGATGAATAAACAGAATGAATGAATTTTTTCATGGAAGATCAAGATAGAGGGAGAAATTCAGTGGACAATCATACAAGCATGGTGAATTGATTCTGTATTAGAATGAAGCTAAAGATATTATAAATATTTTTGATGGACAGATAAGTTTTGGATTGGTTGGTAATTCATGTGATATTCATATGGTGTTTCCATCAATGCCAAAGAGGGAGATTGTTGGAAATTGCAGTTGAAGTAATTGTTGTATTGCCATTGATGTCAAACCTTAACTGGTAAGACTGTTACTATTTAAGAAAGTACTATATCTATTTGATTGTTGCTAAGGGGTAAGGCAAGGTTGGTAACAATAGCACCTAAGGAAAGGTTGAGTTATCTTGATACTTCAATGAGTACTTGATTATGTGGCACAATGATAAGACAATTTATTGTTTATCTTAGTAAGAATGAAGAATAAACTGGTAGGCTTAACTGAGAAAAAGTGAAGAAATCTAGTTTAAGCTGAGTATTGTTAGTGTCGACTGAGCTAAGTATATGCTGAGTAAATTTAGTTTTGACCGAACACCAGTTAATTACCAAGGAAGATAGTATTAGCCAAGGAAACAATTTATGATGTGACCAAGCTTTCTAGTGAAGACTGAGAAGTTGAACATAGTATTGACTAAGTGTCAGTATTTTGCATTTGAGGAGGAATTCAAATATCCAGCCGACATCGTTGAATTCTTGGATTATGCAAAATGTGTTGACTTTATTTATTGATTGTATGAAAGCATTTAATGTACTGTAAAACATTTTATTGTAAATCTAAAAAGAGATTCAAGATATTTCTAGAAGGATAGTCGAAGAACATAATGTAGGATAGATTTGATGAATCTGACCTAACCCTAAGATCTATGAAGGAGATTAAGTGACAAAAGATGTATTGACCTAATGGAGAAAGTATTAAGGAAACCTAAGCTAGAGGTTGTGATAAGAGAGGATGCTGGAAGTGTTGTTGATGTTATTGACTATCTAAGTAGAGAAGGTTGAAGGAGAAGTGTTTTGATTACTTGAAGAGAGTTCTGAGCAGATCAATGATGGAGATGGTAAAGGTTCACAGTCAGTAAGCCAACATATGTGTATGGAAATGGATCTGATATTTGTAAAGTGAGTTGTATGATTTTTCAGATCAATACTACTACTACTTTTTAACCATTGTATCTGTCAAAATCCTTTTAATAGAGGTTGACCTAACATTCATAGGTATAAATCCTTTGAACAAGGTTGCATTCTAATGGATTGTATGTAAGTCCTATAACAAGGTGCACTTTTAACATAGTGGTTTACATCCTTTAAACTGGTCATACCTGACAGTGTGTTTGTAACTTTTGACAGGGTTGGCTTTTCACCAAGCTCACTTTAGAAGAGTGAACATAATAGTAACATGTTACAAAGTGGTTTTTCCCAAATTGGGTTTCCACTATAAATCCTAGTGTTGATACTTGTGTGAATGTTTTGGTTTGAACATTTCTATGTTTTACAAGTTAAATGCTATTGTATAAGTGGACTGCACTGTTATATGTATCTGTTATGCAACCAGTAATGATCGAGTAATTGTTGGTTATTAGATCTTATTTGTTGAAGAGTTTTAAAGTTTGTTTTTATACATCTGGACCTAAGAAAAACCAATTCAGCCCCCCTCTTTGTTGTTCTAAATCATATTAACACATATATCATTAAATTAATTCTATTCCATCCAAGTAACTCACATATTAGGGAAAACTTAAGGGATGACCATTTGGGATCCTTAATAGGATCATGTTTCAAACCTGAGGGCTCCACCTATTTACTAAATATCATGTTGTTGATTTCATTTGAATATTTGGCCTCAGGATGGACCTCTTCCTCATTATCCTTCTATCTATCAACCTCAACTTGGGAAGATGCATTATTACTATTGGAATGCCCCTAAAATACTTTGGCCACCACCTGATTACCCTCCTCTTTATTTTGAAGGTTGGACTCTTTCTTTTGCTAGAACTTGTTGGATTTCTTCATTTTTCTCATTTCATAGGACAAAATTTATCGAAATGACTAACTTAATTAAATGAAAACAAGAAATAGAAACTTATTCAAACTCAATGTCTTCAGACCAATCCCTAAGTTTAGAATTAATGAAAACTTCCCCTGGTAAATTAATCAATTGTTTAATATTAACAAAAATTTGGGAATACACCAACCTTTTCCTTACAAATTTAATGGAATCCATAGATATTAGTCCCCCATAATAGGCTTCCATACCTCTAAAATATTCTATACCGACATTGTAAAGGTAGACAAGGAAGTATGACCAAAATAGGGGCCGCATTATAAACTATATCAAGGGATAAAAACTTGGTTCTCATGTTTTAAGTAAAAGATAAGATTGACTAAGAATCCAATGCCCTCTATCTAGAACAAAAAGAAAATCTTCCTTACATATGAACATGAAAGAAAAAAATAATTTTTTCCATAGCTAATACATCAATTTTCACTTTATTTTTCACTTTTAGGACACCCAAGCATGAATGGACTTAATGTTGGGTCAAGGAAAAATAAATTACTTGATCAAGGATCATTTCATAAATGCACCACATTTCTCAAACAAACAATTAGGAACCAAAATAGAAAAAGATCCTATTATGTGGTCATCCTTGTGTGTAACAAGGAGGATTTTCTTCCTTTTAACCTAACACTAAAGAGATTTATCCACTTCTAATTTTCTCATGAGGAAACCTAAAAAATATTTTTTTTCTTGGACACAACATAAAATGCCAAATCTGCCTAGCCTCTACCCCCACATAGCTCCTTGGGATTTCCTGATGTACATACCTCATGGGGGGCTGAAAATACTTAGTTCCATCTACACTTTCCTCTATGCCACCATTAGGAAAGTTGTCAAAAAATCCCGCCTTCATCAAATTACAACATTCTCTACCTTGATCCATCTCTTGCATAGTTTTTTAACAAATGAAAATTATACTCTCTTCAATAAACCTTTATTCTTATAAAATATTTCATGATACCTATATCTTTCATCTCTAATTCATTGATCATAAAATTTTTTAACTCACCCTCCATATTAGAACTTCTACCCATATATAAAAACTCATCAACTTCCAAAATTATAATATAATATCATTTATTTATTTCTTGTATTGAAGTGTAGTTCCACTCATAATTCCCTTGAAGCTATTTTTATGAATATGTTCATCAATCTTAGTATACCTTTCTCTTGGTGTTTTCTTGAGGACATACATTTTTTTCAATTTGTATGCATGATCCTCTTATCCTTAAACTTAAGAACCTTATTTTTGATCCACATGTACATCCCCATCTATCTAGCCATTGATGAAGGTACATTTCATTTCTATATTATGTATTCTCTAATGTATTTGAGTTGTTAACGATATCTTCATTTGATTAGTTTCATCCCTTTCTATTTTTTCAAAATTCTCTTTATAATCACTATCATAATTTTGTGTGAATCCTTTGTTAGGATTAGGTAATACTAAAATGGGGGATGAATCAGTATTACTGCACTTTAATTTAAACTTTAACCAATTATAAATAAACCAAAACAATGCTTAAATGAAAAGAACATATAAGCAAAACACATAACTCATGACACCATGAGTTTTTCTTGAGGAAACCCTGGCCAAGGGAAAACCCCAGTGGGGATGATACCCACAACTATGTACTAAAATATTATATCCCTGTTAGGAGATCTAGCCCTATTAGGAGCTGAGTATTACATAGTACATTTCCTTGTTAGAGGAATAAAAAACCCTATTAGGGGATACAAAAAAACCTAGTTAAATGTGGTGAGCATACAACTCTTACAATCAAAATACTGTCTCAAAAAGAGTTCTCAAAAAGTGAACAGTACAAGAACTTTATTTCCTTAGATAGTTCTAGTTATAGCTCTATCACATACTGATATCACATCATATCTCTTCTCTTAGATTCACATCCATTACATCATGATTCCATCCATACATGTCACTTCCAAAAAGCACTCTATACTTATACAAAATTTTCCATCTAGTCGGCTCTCAAAATATATCATAAAACATAATAATAAATTATGTAAATGGAAAACATAGAGTCGACGATCTTATATTACCAAAGTTTTGACAATATACTTTATCCATATGACTTATCATGTTACAATATCTACTATTCTTCTCTCTATCATCACAACTCTTCATGTGCCCTAATACACTGATTCTCTATCTTCGCACACCTTCGGATCACTGTATCTCTCTGATCTGATCACCAAAATGCATGTGATATTGATCTTTGATCCTTGTACTTTTACCACTATCACCAAAATTCTTCCTTATAACCACAAGATGTGGTCCTCATTTTTCTCTTGGTCCTCTTCAGTTGTTCTCTCCATTGTATCTACAAAACCTCTCTATGTCCTAGGTTGTTGCATTTGTAACATATAGGCGGTCTCCTTCTTTCTTGATTTACTTGCAGCTTACAATATTTTGTAGTATGTCCAAAGTTATTTCATTTAAGACAAGTGACCTTGGCTTCTGATTCTTCTCTGACATAATCTTGTTTATACCTTGAATGATCCAGTTTTCTACAATCTTCTTTCTTGTTTCCATAATCATAATAGTTATAATAGTAACTGGAAAAAAGTTTAGAGGTACCTTTACTTCTGCAATCTCTTTTCATGTGTCAAACTTTTTTGCATCCAAAGAATCTACCTCTGAAAGGTCTGATCTATTCTTTAGGTTGTTCATGAGTAGGTCTTTCTTCAGTCTTTGCTTCATTTGCTTCTTCATTGGTCTTAGAACATTCTACTTCATTGAATCCAACTCCAGTCATGTCTCCTTTAGGTTTCTGTCTTTCTCTTTGCTCATCAATTTTATTACTTCTCATGTGCAACTTCTCAATATGTAATTTGGATTGAGTGAATTCTCCTTTTAGGATCTGATTGTATTTCTCCAATTCTTGACATTTATCCTTTTAGTGGTCAAGTTCAGTCTTCATTTGTCCTATCTACTCATTTGCTTCTTTTAGTGACTCTTCAACTTTGTTCCTTGCATCCTTTTCATGTTGAATCTATTTTATCATCAGAAGATTGATTTTATCTTTTTCTTGCTCTAGCTTCTTCACTTGATCTGATGTATCATTGTCAGAATCTTCTTGGATCTTGTCCATAAGGCCTTGTTTCTGATTTCTAGAAGTTTCAAGTTGTTCCTTTAGTGTCCTAAGGAAACCTTCTAATCTTCTCAATTTGAATTTCAATATACTATGAACTCAGCCTTCTCTTTGTCTAGATCTTCAAGTGCTACCTTGAAGTTCTCTTGCAAAATTTATAAATCCATTCCGATCTCCATTAAAATGTTAGGATTTCTCTACAAGGACCAATAGCTCTGATACCAATTGTTAGGATTACGTAATACTAAGAGGGGGGTGAATTAGTATTACTGCACTTTAATTTAAACATCAACCAATTATAAATAATTCAAAACAATGCTGAAATGAAAAGAACATATAATAACAACACATAAATCATGACACCATGATTTGTTCTTGAGAAAACCCTAACCAAGGGAAAACCCCAGTGGGGATGATACCCAAAACTATGTACTAAAATATTATATCACTATTAGGAGATCTAGCCCTGCTAGGAGTTGATGTTAGAAATAGGGAATACTAAGAGGGGGGTGAATCAGTATTCTAAAAACTTTATCTTTTGCCCAATTATGGATATAATAGATTATCTTTACACATGCATAACATAAGAAGCTAAGCAACATGCATAGCAATACAACTAAAGAACTCATAACACATGATTTGTTCTCGAGGAAACCTTGGGCAAGGGTAAACCCCAGTGGGGATGGTACCCACAAAGATCCACTAATCAAAAGTATCATGTTAAGGATGTTGACCCTGTTAGGAGTCTATTACAAACATATAGTGTATCAGTCTTGATTAAGGGACTGTAGGCCTTGTTAGAAGCCTCAACCCTATTAGGAGTTGGTAGTACAAAATGTGATTACCAACTGAGACCACTACCAAAAAAAGTAATGTACAGTAGACACTCATTACAAAATAGGTCAAGGTACATAACCTTATACTACTTGCATCAATATCTCTTCACTGATCTTTCACTATCACTATTACATATGCTTCATATACTTCGCATCATATTAGTACAATTGCTTGCTTCATTTTACAATTATAACTGCTACGCTTTACAATTACAATTACATTTACATATATACCAATAGATTTAACCAAGAGTAAAAATCTAATATGTCATCCCTTTATATTGTTAAGACATTATTTTGATAAACAAAATAATCCCTTAACTCTTTACCAATTCTGCCTTCATATACTATCCTATCGACTTCACACTGTCTTCGGTAAAACTATCATAAATTGTTTCATACCCTCCGTACTGACTTGAACTCTGAGATGGGTCATCATTAGTCACCATAGAGTCTATGTTCAAGTGTGCAAGCACTGAACTCACTCCAGTCAACATTGCAAACAAAAATTGTGTCCGGGTATACTGGTAAAAACACTGTCTCACACTTAGACAAATATGCAATGCACTCTGTCATACTTGCTCTGTAACTTGTGCGATCTTCATGTGGATCATATGTTTCCATAATGAAAACATCTATGCAATCAATTTAGCCAAATTGCCAACAATCTACTCCTTTGTCATTGGTGGCAACATATGAGAAAATTGGCTAAGTGTGCAACTCCAAAATCTCAAAATTGTCAAAATTGTGGCCATAGTATAACATATATATACTATGGTTATAAATCCTCAAAAATCTTATCTATAATACAATACTCTTCCTAAGAGTATCAACTCTTACCATATATTATCAATTTTCTACTAAATATCTCTCTCCCCTTGACAACAATGAAAAAATAACGGTAGGAGGGCTACAAAATTATATCAAAAAAAGAGTTATACCTCAATTTATTTATTGCAAAGCTGGTAGGCTTGTAACACAATCTAAAAAATATGTCTTCATGATTTCTATCCCCTTTTCCCATAATTTCTTAATGGAATCTACCACATTGAGTAGTGCGCCCAGTCCATAAGATGCTATTTGACAAGCTTCGAGGTTTTCAACGTTGAATTTATGAAAATATGTCTTAGCTATAAGACAATTTTCCAACTGCTCTTCAATAACACTTAACTTCATAGAAACATGCTCTCTCAAAAGAGTATATCTCCTTAATTTCCTATCTTTCTCATCTTGTATAATTCTAATTTCATCAAAAAGTTTCCTAACTTTCTTCTCAACATTACAGACCTTCACATTAGGGTTATATAGAAGGTTTGTTTCATTCAGAATCTCTTCTTCCTTCAATTTTATCTTCTGATCTTCCTCAGCTGTCAAAGTCTCTGATTTTGTACACTGTATGTACAAAGATTTTCCTATCTCCAAATGTTTCCTCAAATATTTGATACAAATATCAAGAGTATTGATATCATTGCTGATGTACTGACTGATGTTCAACAACATTCTAGCCTCATAGTCTACCTATGCTTTTACTTTTGCAATATCAGCTAGGTTAGTGAACTCATCATCAAAAGTGCTCATCACTTTCTTTGCCTTGTCCATAGGGTCTGCTTCTATAATCTGTGTGGTCACAATAATTTGTAGCTTTTTAGTTAGGTCCTTCAGACATCCTTTTAGACTTTTAACTTTCTTATTCTTCCCAATGATTTTGTTCAAAGATGTGATCAATTCCATTTGATCATCATCATTCACTTCTTTTCCCAAATCCTCAAACAAAGATCTAGTTTGCTTCTTCATTCTAGTCTCAGGAGTAAGATTGATTTCTTCTTTAGAGGTTACAAATCCTTGTACTTCTGATACTTTGGGTTCTTCAACAATAAATTGGGTCTGCTCTGCTTCTATAGTTCTATCTAGTTCATTAAGAGCTCAATTGTCAACAATGTTCTCTAGATTCTTGAATACATTATCATCAGTATCCAAGGTGATCCTTGTACCTTCAACATTCATAGATTCTTCTTCAATGATAATAGTCAGTGGAGAGGGAATATCCTCTTGTTCTACTTCTTCTTCTTGCTTTGCTACAACTGATGTCTCTCCAATAATTTCTGCCATAACTTTGATTATTTCTTGTTCAGTCTCTGCATTCACTTGTTCATATTGTCCTGCCATGATCTGAATGGTTCTCATTTTTGTCCTTAAATGGGTGCTAAGGGGCTTCAGAATTTTTTTAATATGTTCATCATCTCTTACATCACATGGTTTCTTCACAAGATTCTCTCTTATAGATTTGTCTTCTTCTTGTGCTCTCATCTTCCTGTTAACAAGTTTCTTCAATAAGTCATCAAGTATCTTTCCTTGAATAGAGTCAAAATTCTTATTAGCCAGAATCAAATGCTTGATCACTACATTTTCAAGATTCAATTTATTAGAATAGTCATAAAGGTTGTAGTGTTTATTCATTTTAGTGAAGTCTCCATCTTTTATAATTTCTTCATTCACTCTCTCAACTCTAGGTTTCCATGCTTTCTTCTTCCCATAAGTGTCATCTTCTTTAATTTCTACAATTTTCCTAGGTACTAGTGGCACCAAAGTTTTCTGCCTCTTACCAAGTCTAGTAGAAATTTCTTTCACTCTCTTTCTCAGTGTGGAGGAGGTAGATCTAGTAGGTTTGCTTGCTACTTGTTCCTTCTCAGGTTCCTCTACTTTCACCTTGACTGGTGTTGCACTAGATGATAAGAGAGGTACAAAAAAATTCTCTTTCTATCCAATATCTTTGATTGCTGCTGATGTTTTCTTTGCCACTAAGAATTCTCTCTCTGTCATTCTTGTATCCTTCAATATTTTCTTAATAGTGCTCTCAACTCTTTTCTTAGACTGTTTCTCCTCAAGTATAGCCTTTGCAGAGTTGAAATTTTCTTCAAAAGTTCCAAATCTATTACTGTGGGTGTCAACCTTGCACTTAAGTAGCTTGTTCACATATTCTTCTATCTCAATTTCAGATATTTCATAGCCAAGAGGGTCTATGAACTCAATTCTAGGTTCAACTACTTCAATGTATGTAAAGTCAGTGTCAACCATAAAACATACTTCATTCTTGTATTTCTCCACAAGAGATTGTGGAATCCTTGATCTGCTAGACACAATATTATGAAATGTCTTAATAACAAGTACTGCACTCTCATTAATACTGTCAATAACATGCTTTCTATATACTACATTAATCCTTTCTATTGTATTTTTTCCATCATTCCAATCATTTCCTATGGTGTAAGGAAATCTCCTCAAAAGATGAAAAAACATGCAAGTGATCAAAGATGAAAATCTAAATTGTGCATACTTTGTCTTCTTAATCTTCTCCAAGTTCTCAAACAATTGAATTCTCAGAATTTCACACATATCAACTGGGAATTTGTCAACACACATCAAATAAGCTATGTGTACCATTCCAACTGTCATGTCATCCTCTCTTGAATTTGCACAAAACTTGGTTGTTAGGATCTTGCATAAGTATCTAACATCATGTTGTTGGATCTTACTAATTACAATTCCTCTGCCATTATAGGATGAATTAGTGTTATCAATGACTATTTTTCTCATGTTCTTCTCATTTAAAGGAATAGCTCCAGATTTAGACAGTCTAGTGGCTTCCTGAATCAAATCAGCTATAATGTCTATTACTCTATCTTCTAGCCAAAACTTCCCATTATGAATTCTGCTAAAGATTATCTTAGTGCATTCTTCATTATCAAACTCATACTGCAATGCATACTTAACAATCTCATTGTCTTTCAAATGATCATATCCTTGTTTCAATGACATGTCCTAGTTGTAGATCTTCTCATACTCACTTGTAAAATCACTATCACTGATGGTTTCTAACTTGCATCCAAGATAACTTCTTACATTCTCTAAATGCAAAACTCTATCTGGTACGGATGATAAAGCTAACTTAGGGTCTTCTTCTAGAGGTTCTATTGGTTCCCTCTTCATTCTAGGTCTATTTTTATCTTTGACATTGTGAATTAAAGATACATCCATGATTACTCCAAATTCCTTTTACCGATTCACAGATCTGTCAAGTAAAATACCTCGATTTTGCAAATTTAGGGCTTGCATAGATTCAACACTCAAATCCTTCACCAAATCATTGTAAAAAGCTTCCAATCACTACTCTTTGATCTCCTTAACACTTGTTTTCTATTTGATGATCAAATAACACCAATCATAACCTTTTATTACTTCAATCTCACTTAGTTCTGACATCGCATTCAATTCTTTTGCCGCTTCTTTCCAAAAAGTTGTTTTTGCTATCCTGCAAAACTTAAAACTTCTTGCGATCTCACAAAACATAATATTTTTCTTTGCGCTCTTAACCATAGCATTATAACATCATAAACTACCTTCCATTAACTACACAAGACTTAATTCATCATAAATCTACTTCTACACTAATCTAAGTTCCTAATCTACTATAATTTTCATAAATTAAGTGCTTTGAGATAGGTCAGGTAAGGATTCATTCTTACCACTTGATACTTCACCTTTTAGATTGCCTTCAATGTTGAATATGTCTCCTTAATCTGTGATTTTAACAAACTTCACTTCTTCTATATTTCTACAACAACCTTTCTATCTATTACTTGCATCTTCATTTCTTCTTTCATGATTTTTATGGTTAGGGTTAGGATGAAAAACTCCATTGTTCATTCTACAAAACCTCTCTGTATGTCCAATCTTGTTGCATATCTGACAAATAATTCCACTACTTCCATATCTTGGTCCAGGTGGATTAATCTATGATCTGTAATTTCTAGCAATGTGTCCAACCTTGTTGCATCTATAACATATATATCCATTTCTTCTGTTCATATCTTTAGTAGGTTTCTTATTTGAATTGTTAGTATTCCTAAACATTCTACTATTACTATTATTCTCAACACATTTAGGTTTCCTACATTCAATAGCTCTATGTCCAAATCTATGATAGTTATAACAATAACCATTAAGAGGTTTAAATTGCTTACCTGTGCAATCTCTCTTCAGATGACCAATAGTATTACAAGAAAAACATCTATGTTTGAATTCTCTTTGCATACCTTTGGATGATTCATCTTGCTTCGGTGATTCTTCTTCTTTAGGTGTATCTTCAGATTTTTTGATCTCATCAGACTTCTTTTCATTTAAGCTTTCAGATACTTTCAGATCTAGTTCCTTGCTTTCATCATTTGCTTTAAGAGTGTTGAATCCAAGACCAGTTTTATCATAGAATTTTTTCTAAAAAGATGCTTGTCTATCAATCTTCTCACTAGTTGAATATAGCCTTTCAAGTTGTTGCTTGGATTGAGTCAGTTCGCCTTTCACAATCTTGTTGTATTTCTCAAGTTCAGCATACAACAAATTGACTTTCTCAAGTTCAGATGTTACATTTGCAAGTTTAGATTTCAGTCCTTCATTTTCAGTTTTTAGACTTTCATTCTTAGATTTTAGATTCACTTCATTCTTTCCATTTCCATCTTTCAAACTAAGCTTCAAATTTGCTATCTTCAATTCATGCTTAAGGATTTCATTTTCTTTTTCCAAATTGTCATCACAATCTTCAATAAGAACTTCGGATTTCTTTTCAGATCTCAGATCTTTTAATTTTTTTTTAATTTCTCAATGAGGTTCTTTGCATCATCATATTTTCCTTTTAGAGTGTCTCTTTCCTCAATAAGCATATCAATATGTTCAAGAGATTCTTCAAGATTCTTCTGTAGTTGATCTATATCCATAGAGCTCTTACTCAAGCTGCTAGGCTTTCCTTGAATGATTCTTTTCTGAGTAACTAAGCTCTGATACCAATTGTTAGAAATAGGGAATACTAAGAGGGGGGGGGGGGTGAATTAGTATTCTACAAACTTTATCTTTTGCCCAATTATGGATATAACATATTATCTTTACACATGCATAACATAAAAAGCTAAACAACATGCATAGCAATAAAACTAAAGAACTCATAACACATGATTTGTTCTCAAGGAAACCCTGGCCAAGGGAAAACCCTGGTGGGGATGGTACCCACAAAGATCCACTAATCAAAAGTATCCTATTAAGGATGTTGACCCTGTTAGGAGTCTATTACAAACATATAGTGTATCAGTCCTGATTAAGGGACTATAAGCCTTGTTAGAAGCCTCAACCCTCGTAGGATTTGGTAGTAAAAAATGTGATTACTAGCTGAGCCCACTGCCCAAACAAGTAATGTACAATATACACTCATTACAAAATAGGTCAAGGTACATAACCTTATACTGCTTGCATCAATATCTCTTCACTGATCTTTCACTATCGCTATTACATATGCTTCATATACTTCGCATCATACTACTACAATTGCTTGCTGCTTTTTACAATTATAACTGCTACACTTTACAATTACAATTACATTTACATATATACCAATAGCTTTAACCAAGAGTAAACATCTAAGATGTCATCCCTTTATATTGTTAAGACATTATTTTGATAAACAAAATAATCCCTTAACTCTTTACCAATTCTGCCTTCATATACTGTCTTGTCGGCTTCACACTGTCTTTGGTAAAACTATCATAACTTCTTCCGTACATGCCGTACTGACTTGCGCTTTGAGATGGGCCATCATTAGTCACCTTAGACTCTATGTTCAAGTGTACAAGCACTGAACTCACTCCAGTCAATTTCACAAACAAAAACTATGTCCGGGTATACTGGTAAAAATATTGTCTCACACTTAGACAAATATGCAATGCACTCTATCATACTTGCTCCCTGACTTGTGTGATATTAATGTGGATCATATGTTTCCATAATGACAACATCTATGCAATCAACTCAGCCAAATTGCCAATAGTTGATTGTTACATAGTACATTTCCTTGTGAGAGGAATACAAAACCCTCTTAGGGGATACAAAAACACATAGTTAAAGGTGGTGAGCATAAAGCTCTTATAATCAAAATATTGTCTTAAAAATAGTTCTCAAAAAGTGAACAATACAAGCACTTTCTTTTCTTAGATAGTTCTAGTTATAGATTTGTCACATACTGATCTCAAATCTTCTCTCTCCTCTTAGATTCACATCCATTACATCATCATTCCATCCATACATGTCTCTTCCATAAAGCACTCTATACTTATACATAATCTGCCATCCAGTCGGCTCTAAAAATATTTCACAAAACATAATAATAAATTATGAAAATGGAAAACATAGAGTCGGTGATCTTATATTACCAAAGTTTTGGAAATATAATTTATCCATCTAACTTAGCATGTTACCATATCCACTATTCCTCTCTCTATCATCGTAACTATTCATGAACCCTAATACACTGATTCTCTATCTTCACAAACCTTCAGTTCACTGTGTCTCTCTAATCTGATCACCAAAACACACGTGATCTTAATAGAAGGTCCTACATATCCCAATATATCTTCTACTATCTTTGCAAGCCACAATACATCATATATTGTCACCGCTGACCAAAACTATTCCACAGTACACTACTGTCCTGATTCTATACTTAGTCATTTTCATGATTGTAACTCCATTGCAAAAAATCTCTACATACGATCACTCTAGCATAAGTTTTTCCATAAATGAAAACACTCAAGTGATCCCTAGAGCTCCAAAACACCACTTTCCAACATTCTTTAAAAATAATCTTTCCTTATGTTGGATCTTAAACTTGTTCCCACACGGTGCCAGGTTTACACTATGATTGACAAACTGGTTAGTCTTCGCTCCAAAGTCTAACAGGGAAAAAGTGCCAACTGATGAGGATTGAGGGCATCCTCCTTTTGATTTAAGTTCCACATCACTCAGGCGGGTATTGCCTCATCTGCACACTCATGAATCTTCTTGAGTTGATGAAAAAAAGGCCTACAGATGCATTATTATGGAATAGTTCTCAGACCCCTATGGGTATCCTGTACCCCAATGAAACCAAATCTGATGCAATAACCTACTTGCATGAAATGAGTCTGAAAACTAGAAAGGACCTCCTACTGCTACTACCAACATGAAGGGAAAAGTATTTCATTGAATGATTGATGTTGGGTTGAATGGACCCATAAAATACCCTAAGCCTCTCATAGACCAGTGCCTTATCCAATGGGTAGTAGAGTCAAATACCTCACTGCAATAGAGCTATGAAACAAGAAGACAACACATTTATCCCAAATCAAATCACACATTACCAAACCACCTGTGCACCTAGATATGTTATCACCTATCCAAAGGAAGACCTAGGAACAAGAAATACATTAACTAGCATCCACTGGAAGACAAGCATGACATATCTTTGATACCCCAGCCCATACATATCTAAACACCAGTCCTAGACCTAGTTGCTTTTGTGAAAACAACTCTACTGCAGACACTCATTGGAAATGCAAGTAGAAGGACTACAACACCCTTGATACTATAATCAATAAGTCTAAAACCCAAATGGAGATAATCTAATACAATAACAAGTATGATGAAATCTTATACATAAGACATCTATTACAACTTCATTGTATTCCCATAGCCAGAGAGGAAAGAGGGAACTCTATATGCAGAGAAAAAGAAATAGCTATAGGAAAAGGACCCTTCACTTGGAACAAAATAGAAACCAATACCCTTGGAACTGATCAAAATTCAAACCCCTCCTAATGATCACAAAAATCCTTTTATAGGAACAAGGATTGCAACAAGCTATAGATCATCTAGAGAAAAATTTAGGTCTGCAACCACCCAGTACAACAAGAAGAGAAAGAGTGCAAAGAAGCCTAGAAACTTGAGAAGAAATCAGGTCAAAGCTAATGTACATTTTCATTGGTTTCAACATCATAGACTAACTGTGATCACAAGTAGAAGTGATTTCTTGCTGTAGGAAGAATAACTTCAATGCCAAGACCAACTTGAGCAACTTCACATGCACAAAACATGGAGATCACTGACATACCAAACCCTAGCCGCCTACAGAAAGAAATAGTATAGTGCATTTAACTCATCACGGCAACCCAAGAAGTAAGATCGGATCAAGACAGCCTCATAGATCTTCAACATCATCATCACAACTGCTACTGTCCTACAAAAATCAATTCTAAGCTACCACACTTGTCATAAATAGCTCACTGTGAAAACACCAGTAAGAAACCCTACAATCATATTTGAATTTGGGTGCCAATGGCTAGCCGGTCAACAACCAATTAGAATTGGACAACTTGGCAACACTGGCACCATGGACCTACCTTAACTCTGCAACCATGACGTCCAAACAGTTGTCGCATGATCGCATAGCTAGGAAAAGGGCTATGCAAAAATGCGACAAGCCTCCATGTTAGCACCATGTCACCGCTCTAACAAAACCACAACCACTGCTACACAACATGGCACCCTTGTCACATGATTGCATGGATGAAAGATGGCCCTTGTGATCATGCGACAAGGCCACAAGACTACCACCTCATCCTCCCAGTCTGACAGTAGGACCACAACACTTCTTCCATCAATGAGCCCAAAATAGGTGTCAATCGGTCGCATGATCACATGTCAAAAAACTCTGACATGCGATCATGCGACAACCAACCATAGGATGCCACATAACCACCAGCGGGACCACTGAACTTCCATCACCAACAGGCCCCAGCACAAGAAGTAACCGGTCACATGGTCGCATGTTAGAAATTTCTAACATGTGATCATGTGACAACTAATCATTTTAAAGCCCTTGAAGACCCGGGCCCACCATCCGATCGCACTTGCGCACTTAGGACCAACAAAAAAGGAGTGCAAAAAAAAGGGAAGAAATGCGAGGTCAAAAACACACAGGGTTTTCGGCGAAAGATAAAAAACATCTAGGGTTTTCATGCAGACCAAAAGGTAGCAGGGAGACCGAAAACATCATGGGTTTTCAAAGACATTGTGGGTTTTCGACACTTATGCATATTCTAAAATTATTTGCTACAGACCTTAAAACTTGAATATCTCCCTAGGTTTTGCGATTTAGGAGATGCGATCTGAACTGGAGCTTGGTGATATAATGAAGAACATAGGGCTAAGAGTGCACACCATGAAACATTATGGATCTACTTCGCAAGATAAAATTGTGATTGCAGGCCAGGTAGAGATAACTTAACTAGATTGCAAGGAAAAGGCCATTTTCATAGGATTTTTGCATTGACTAGAAAATGGACTAACACCTTATACCTTTCAATGCTATGATCAATATAAAAATTAGTCTCATAGACCCATTTTTTGCTAATACTTTTCTTGTCATGTGGAAGATTTGTAATCTCTCAAGTGCCATTCCTATGTGTATAAACCATCCCTTCTTGTATTTATGGAATCTAAAACTCATTAGCAAACACATCTTAAAAATATGGTTGTTCAACATTGATAGGTATAATAACAAATATTTGATAATTTATTCAATAATGTTGAGGAGAATTTATACAATATTATTCGATGTCTGGTTGCAGTCAGTTACTAAAAATAGTTAGTAGTTATACTAGAATAATGTACTACATTTGGAAATTTATGCCAATATTTCCCCCTTATGAAATTTATCCTAAAACCATAAAAACACTTTTCCCTAGGGATCCCCCCTTAAGGATAATAAAACAAAACATGCTAATTACATAATATGAATACATATTTTGAGAAATATTCTTTTGAAGTAGAAAATCCTTAACCAAGATAGGCTCCATCAAGTTGTCTCATGACACTTGGAAAGGTGTAGCTTTGAGCTATGTTCTTAAGTTCTTAGTCCTAAACTCTCAAATCATAGAGTCTTCAGTTATTCAACAATGACCCCTAAGAGATGTGATTGATCTATATCATTGTCTAGTGCATAAGAAAGGGTATAATTATCGACTATATACTTTGAAGATTTATAGACAAGGAATGGTTGTGGTAAACATGAAAAAGGAGTTCAAGTGCCCTTAGGAAATGGGAGGAATGTCATTCTTATGGATTAGGATTTAATCGTTACAAGCAGCGAGAAATATTTAATGTTAATATCATTGTGAGTCACAATTCTAAACATGGTTTAGGATGTGTGAAACAAAGTGTTGATAAGAATAAAAAACCTATTAAAGCATTTGATTTTTATTCTCCTACTTTATCAAAATCATCTCCATCATCATCTAAAATTTCTCCTCCTTTTAATCAAGAAATTCTTGTTTCCTAAACTTCTTCATGCTAAGGTCATTACTAGACCTAAATATAAAAATAAATGTAGTTAAAATCTTATGACTCTTCTTTTTGGCATGTGTCACTGATATGAATATCACTCTACTAATGATTCTCAAGATTTACATTATACAATCAAACAACTCATTGATACTGATGTTATTAACATATAATGTCACAATCAGTTATTTTTCAATATATTAATTTTTCTAATAACATCTATGTCCCTATTATAAGTGATTTATATCCATCCATGAAGTGAAAATATACAAAAATATTCATGAATACAATGGATCTATCAAGTGAACAACACACATACACACACATAAATAAAGATACCAGTAGGAGAAATGACATCTTTCAAGCCGTCAGTAGGTGCAAAATTTTCAAGGTAGAGTTTACTAGCATAACACAACTTGCTAGACCACCAATTCTTCTTCCTCTCTCTTCTCTCTCTCATGGATCACCTGAGTGTAATATTAAATTAACTAGCCAGTGTCAACAATGATTATCTTGATCTCTACTTGATGGTTCCATAACATAATACTCTTTTCTACTTGATTGGATCATGTAGTCTTATCTTATCCTTAATGTATGTCCTCTCTCTTTTCACATGACCACTTGTGCTCTTGCAATATCTTTCTAAGTATGATATTAGTGGTAGAGACATATTCTCTAGTGATGTCTCTTCAACTAGGTGACTTGGAATCTTAGTAAGCATTAGGCATTTGTTATTGTTTTTTTATTTTTATTTATGAATGTCCAAGTTTAAGATCCTTAGTTAACTCTCTCTCTCTCTCTCTCTCTCTCTCTCCTAAATTACCATGAGCATGAGGTGGACTCATAATCCTGCTAAAGTGGGGGATAAATGTACCATTTTAAAAAGTGGTTGCTTTTTTATGTCCTTTTTGGGACCATTTTAGCCCTCCTTAGTGTGACATTACATTAGGATCTTGCACTATATTTAATAGAATACATTATTTAATCAAGTTTATCTCTTTCTCTCTTTAATTTTTCTCAAAAATCTATGTTGTCTCTATTCCCTATGAAATTTCCCATTTACCCTATTCATCTTTTCTTTTAGCCCCTTTAGTCCTTTATGTCTGATTTTCTCGACTGTAGGACCTTCTTCTCCTGAAGGACCAGAAGACTTCTTGGATCCCATACCTTTTACCTCAAAATTGACACTCCCAATTATAGGTCACCTTGGGGTGACCCATACTAGATATAGGTCACCTAAAGTTGATCTATACCCCTAAGGATTATTTTTAAAAAGGTTTCAGGGCTTGATGCAAAGTATTTCCCTTTTTGAGTTTATGAGGTTAGCTTCATGAAAATAAACTCCTAGATCACTATAAAAGGAGACTTTATCTTCTCATTTTGACATCAATACATGATCCACAATCCACAATTTTCAAGAAATCCATCTACAAGAAAACTTATTGTTCATTCAAGGAGTTCAAGTAAACAAGAATTACATTCATCAAGGATCCATGCATTTCCTTCCATAGAACGAGCTTATTTATTCAATGGATACAAAGGAGTATTCCTATCAAGGGAGGAGATGCACATTCATCTATTAATATTTATTTCCCTCTTTATTCATCAATATTGTGGCAAACTAAAAAATTAATCATACAAGGGTTTAGTTTTATGATTTCCAATTGGTTTCTAGTGGATTCCAAGCTATTACACCAACACTTGTGATCATCTCCAAAGTGGGATAACATCATTAGGGTATAAGGTAATTTATGTTTCAGATCTAGATTACATTTTATCATTCATTTTCAATTATATTTCAAGGTTAATTCCTAAATAGGTTCTTGACCAAGGAAAACCCCTTCCCCCTAACAATTTCCCCTTCTCACTTGTGTGCCCATGTAGGTTTGGAGCCTAGTTTTAGATACATATCTAGATACCCATTTGGAAGATTGTTTCAGATACATTTTCCATTACAAACATAGACAATATAAGGTATAGGTCTCAAAGTTGGATCTATACCCAGAAAGAAGAGTAAAAATACTAGTTACAAAATAAGACAAAGAAGTCCTAGAGCTTTAGAACCAAATTTTAAGAATCTAATTTTGACATCATTGGTATAGGCCGACTTGCGGTGACCTATACCTAGTACATGTTTAGAAAAAATGACCTATAACCAAGACAAAATAGAGAAGATTAGATTTTAGATTCCTTGTCCTCATGGTTGTTTGGTCTAAAAATTAAGACTTGTAAGTGACTTGTCAGCTCAAGGATGAGAATTTCAATTCACCTTCCCTGTATCATTGTCAGGTACACACATTTCTATCTCTCTTTCTTGAAGCTACTTGGTTACTAGATCATAGTTATAATCATATCTTATTAGTGATCATTTCCTTAATCATTAGCATAGATCCCTTGTAATATTCTTTTCCATCTACATAAGGTATACCCTAAATCTACTTTAGCTAGATATTGAATTTTTATGTTTTCATCCGCTTGGGTTAGACAAATAAGATTTCGCTTAAGAATCATATTTTAGGTCTTCCAATGTATGTGTGAAGTGGTTGTCTACCATTGATAGCTATTTTCCATTATACAAGTTGATAGTAGTTGACAATTCTGAGAATTTTTTTCCTTTAACCAAGATAGATTCCATTCATCTTGTACTTCCTAGAGATTGGTAAAAGAGGATGGAAAAAATTTCTTTCTTTAAAATTCAATGGAAGTCACTACAATCTTTAATTTTATATTTAGAGGCATGGGGAAATCTTCACATTCTTATTCTCTATATAGGTGAATTGATTCTTAATTGAGGTTCTTCTACAACAATTAAGGATACACAACAAGCTTTGATGGAGAATTTTGATATGACAAATCTTGGTTTCTTATATCATTTCCCTGGTCTTCAAGTTTGTCAATATTATGTTGGTATTTCCATCCCTAAATAGAAGTATGCTCTTTACTTTCGTCAAATATTTGGGATGATTAGCTGCAAGCCAACCCTACTCCTTTTCAACTAGGTTTTTATTTTTTACCAATTTTTGTAATCCATCAGTTGTTTTACAAGAATTTTTTAAGAAAAAAATTGTACTTGACATGTTATCATCATAATATTTCCTTTGTATATTTTTTTTTTCTCATAATTCTCTCAAGATCCTTGTGAGAGTCATTATAAGATGGACAAGTGTACCTTGAGATACATTTAGGGCACTACACAAATTGGTATCCAATACACATTAGATGATATTGATATTATGGGCTAGCCTAACTCAAAATGGACTAGTGATGTTCATGATTGAAAGTCTACTTTTGGATTTTTCTTTTGCTTGGTTCTATTCTAGATATTTGGTCATACAAGAAGAAAAATGCTATTACATTATCACCAACTGAGTCTAAGTAAGAAGGAGTAGTCTTGTCCAGGTAGGAGGTTCTTTGGCTTTGATAATTAATGGATAAGTTTGGATATTTATTTCTAATCATACCACTACTCTTTAGAGTGATAATTACAGTGTCATATACATTTCTTCAAGCTTAGAGGATGATAAATACAAGTATATTTAGATCTAGGTGACCTTTATTCATCTTATGATTCAGTATGGTGTTCTCACTTTGGAGTATTTTCCTATGGAGTAGTAGGTTACAAACATATTCACTAAATATTTCTTATCTCTTATCTTCAATTGAAATTTAAGTTGGAATTTAAGGAAGTAGTCCTTGAAGGGCCTTCAGGATTACTTCATCCTTTCTCTTTTTCTTTTCAACAACATATTTTCACTCTTTTGGAGAGGAGTTTTCTATTGCAATGTTTTCTCCTTTGCTCCATTTGTGAGATACTAGAATTTCACTACATTTTAGTTCTACACGGGTACCTAGAATTGCAATATGGTTGAGACCCATAATGTATCTCATTATGCATATTGCATTTGAATCACTGATTTAATATTTTGAAAATTTCTCCCTAAGTTGCACTTAAGGGGCATGTTGGTGTATGTGTTTATGTAGTGAAAAACTTCTTAAGTTTACTTAGGAAATATCATTCTTCTATATGCATACAATTTTACATTAGTAAATGAAGTTAGATATATAATATTTTGTACCAATATAGTTATACCTACTCTTCTTTATAATTTTTAAATCTATCCTCGACACCTGTGTTATTTTCTCTCACTTTCATCTTTAGAAACACTAAGGTTGTACATTGAGACCTGTCAAAAGCCAACTTGGCTTTCATATCAATAGTGAGATTGCTATATCCGTGCCAGATCATGATGTCCTTAGCTTTAACCACAAATTTGGCCAACTCATCAATGGTACAATTCGCTTCCCGATAAGCATGAGAAATAATGACTTGCTTAAAAGACTTAATTATTATTTGGGCTTCCTCGATTATTGCCTTGATGGACCATGATGGTTTTTTAATTTTATTGATGCACCTTAATATATTCATTGAATCTCCTTCAATCCATACATTCTAAGCCATCTCTTTCTTAATAATTTTAAGGGTTTGTAGAAGAGCCCTAGCTTCTGCAATGTGATTGGTTTGTACCCCAATGGGTATTGCTATAGCAGCAGGGAAATTTTCCATGTCATCTCTTATGAGCCCACCACAATCTGTCGATTTCAGGTTGCCCTTTGTAGCACCATTGAAGTTTATTTTAATCCATCCCGGTGGGGGAGAGAGCTAGATGGCATTCTCCCTTTGAGTTGAGGTTTTATTTATGGGCCCAACACTAAAAACACCAACATTAAAGTCCAACATCATACCAGTTGATGAGCTGTACTTTTCCCTAAGACTTCTCTTAATCATTTCAACAATCATCACAAGTGGGAGTTCATTATTCCTGAAGCCTTTATCGTTGCGTTCTCTCCATAACCTCCATATCACGTGGGGTGCAATAAGATTCCACAACTACTGATCTATGGGGACCTCCACTTTTCTCCATTGCATACAAAAATTCTCCATATTGTTGGGAAAAAACTAGTTAATCTACCAGCATTGTAACAAAAGACACTAAACTTCCCAAGAAAAATTGCAATCAATGGTGAAATGGAAGACTGACTCTTTAGCTTTCCTACATAGGAAACATCTATTACTCAAAATCATACCACGTTTTTGGAGGTTGTCTATAGTAATAATTTTATTTTGCAAAACCAACGAGAAAAAAATATTAATTTTTGGAATTAAACTTTTGTCCCACACCTGAGCCCCAAAGGGGAGAGGATCTGACTTCTTGAGTAAGAGCTCAGAGCAAGAGGTCACAGTGAAAACACTAGTACCCCAAAACAACTCATCTTCTCTAGATGACTTAACCTTCTAGATCATCAGATCTAGCATCAAAGGCTTAAGCACTTCATCCACTAAGGAGAGGTCAATCCATGAACCATTCCTCCAGTAGTCCCTGACCCTAGACCCAAATCTCTGAATACAGAAGTTAATGAAAGGTTGAAAGGCAAAGATAGAGCTAAGAAGACAATCTTTGAGTGAGCAATCATCCCAAAACATGATTTTTCTATCATTGCCTAGATGCCACTTAGCCCCTTTAAAGGCCACCTCCTTAGCATTCTAGATATTGTTCCAAATGGAAGAATCCTACACTTTCAGATCCATTTTCCAAAACTCATAGATGTGGGAAAAATAAAATAGATACTTTATATGGATAATTTCATTCCATTCTCTCTATAGCAATACCCATTAAAAGGCAAAGTTAGAAGGCAAATGCCTAGCGCCCCAAACCCCCCCCCCCCCCCCCCTCCACCCCCCCCCCCCCACTTTTTAGGATTAAAAACCTTGTCCCATGCCACCAGAGCCAATCTCTTTTTGTCTTCCACTCTCGACCACAAAAAATTTGTCTGAATTTTCTCAATAATATCTGCATGTTTACCAGGAATTTTAAAAAGGCTAAGAGCGTAAGTGGAGAGGCTCTGCAGAGAGGTCTTCAAGAGCTAAAGTTTACCTACTTGACTAAGTGGTGCCTTTCCTAAGATTACAAAAAGTGGTGAATTTCCTGAGATTACTAATTGTAGACATGAGTTAATCTCTATTTATTTCAAAGTTTCCTTTTCTTTCAACATTTGGTTTTTCTCTACTTATGCTACTATCATTGTTATCTTCGAGATCATGGGTGGTGAGATAAATTGAAGGGAACCAAAGGACTGTGTGAAATGGAAAAACATATCAGAGGTTTGGGAAATTCTTAGAAAGGGAGGTCTTACTACCTATATGGAACAGTTTCATGGGACTAAAGACAATGCTATGAAAATGTTTTCTAAGTCATGGAAAGATGGGGCAGTTACTATAGCTCGTCTCATTGTGAACATAACAGAGGAACTCATTACTGAGGTGTTTGATTTGAGCCTCAAGGGCATAAAATTTTACAGAGATAAGAAATTTTTTCAAAAGGCCATCCAATGTTTCCCCAAAAGAAAGGTTGAAGTGTAGATTTTGGTGAAAGATTCCAGCGGCTGCTATGATGTCCCTGCATTCAAGGAAATTTGGGTGATGGTTATGATGGTGATTATGGAATATGTTACCCTTAATGGTAGGTATAAATGAAACCATTCCTACCATTTTGTGTTGCTCTGTCATTTCTATCACAAGATTAGGGTGTCTTTGCCTTACTATATCCTTCAGTCCCTTTGCCTTAGTATTTCTCAGCATAGAAGGAAAGAGAAGAAACCCATCCTACATGAGGGGCTTATTCTCCTCATTGTAGAACACATTAAGTAGACTTCCATCTCTAGCCCTATCATTTCTTCTCCCAAAACCTCTGGCTTGGCTAAGAAATGTATTAGGGAGACACTTGTTAAAGAGGAGAATCCTTCTAGAAAAAAATTAAAAAAGGATAAGGATGTGGGTATAGATACTAACACCACTTCTGATAGTGCAGATGGTTATGAGGACATGGCTAATTTTACGAAGGAAGGTAGTGATGCTTCGAATTTAGTGTCAAATATGGCTTCAAGAGATTATGAGAACACAAAGGAGGAGGTAGTTGGTACTATGGAGGCAGGGAATACCTCTATGATTAAGAATAACAATGATGATGACAAGAAAGAGGAGGATGTTTGTGGTCAACATGTCCCCATCTTGGTGGAGTATGAAAGTTTTGAAGAACATGATGTGCCCATCTCCCCTAAGCTGGAGGTTATCATGGAGGTCTCTTCATATATTCAGAAGGATTCCCCTGATGCGGAGAAGATTTCCCCTGATACGGAGATGGTTTCCCCTCCTGTAAAGAAAGTCAATGTCCCTGGCTATTCTCATAACATTCCCTTTGCCAAAACTATTAATATGCAAGAACAAAATGTTCAACTGCTTAAAGAAGATATGGATGACAAAATTGACCCTCCCTTTGGGGTTCTCTAGGCTGCAAAGGTAGCTTCTATGCACTCATTTCATTTGTTGAAATGGGTCTTTTGGGAAATAAAAAATTTGAATTTAAAATGTCATTCTATTTCTGCTAAGGTTGATTCCCTTCAAGAAATATTGGAGTCTGGTTCGAACACTTTGGATGGAAACATGAACAATGATAGGGACAAGAAGGTGCATGAAATGAAAGTTAGAATGGATACACTAGAGAATGCCATGAAGAAACATATGCAGGATAATAAAATGTTCATGGGTTCTTCCATGGACTATTTTCTGACCATCAAAGTGGAGCTAGATGTCGGTTCCCCCAGCAAGAAACCTGAGGAGGATAATGAGGATATGGGAGAGGAGGGCCCGGGTAAACATACCCAGTCTGCTAAAAGGAGAAAGATCCAAGATAGAATCTAGGAGCTTTCTGATTGCAATGCTACCATAAAAAAGATCTTTGAGGCAAAGAAGGAAGTAGATGAAAATCGTAAAGAGTTTTCTTAGTGTTCTTGGTTCCTAGTGTTGTCCTTTTTTGGTTCTCCTTGGTTGTCATTTTTGTTGGTGTTTGGTTTTGAGGTTTATTCTGCTAGTTTTGGTCCTGGTGGACTACGTCCCAGTCCTATTTCTCTTTAGTATGCTTAACGTTTAATCTTTTATTCTCTACTTGTACGGGGTTTCAGGTCCCCTTTAAAACCTATTTTTCATGCAATCAAAAAAACCAAGGTTGTATAATGTAAGATATTTAATTCTCACTAGTGCATTTTTTACATTAACTAATGAAAATAGCCCATGATTTATTCTCATTAGTTTGTGTGAAGTATTTTGTTGTGTCTTGTAGTACAGGCTCCTAGGTGTGTCAATATTAAAATGGTAAAACTTGATATTTATTTTGTCAAATTAGCTTCTATTTCTAACTTTGGATCCAAATTTTCCTCTAGATTCATCTTTACCTTTATTTCCTCTAAAAATATTTTAATTTTGACCTTTACCTTGGCCATGATTTCTTTCGGTGTTACTATTGGTACCATCACTCTTTGAGATTCGTAAGTTGAACAACAATCCTTTCTCATCACATTCTCCCAATCAATCTCTCAATATTTCTCCATGATGCATAAGAGATCCAACTAGGTGATTAGACTAAAGGGTTGTCAAATTGTTACTTTCATCTATCATTGTGTCAACTTGATTCCACCTTTGTGTGAAAATCGCTAATGCCTTTTGAATAGAAACTCTATTTTTATAATTTACCTCACTTTTCATAATTTCTCCAAGTGTATCCATCTTATTATTCACATCTTTTGCATAGACATAGTAGGTAATCACACTTTCAACTTCTTGCATCTTTAAATACTCAAATTTTTTCTTGATTATCTATAACTTGACAACATCAATTTCATTAATACCTTGGGAAACTCCATTTAGAGTCTTTTGGGCTTACTTTTCTATCTATACATTTGTAGCTCCTACCATGAGATATTTGAATGTGAAACAAGGTTTCCACATTATTTTTATTGGCATTCTTCTCCGTTGTGTTATCATTGGAAGATTCCAATTAGTTGTCTCTAAATAACTAGCCTCAACAATTTAATACAAATTATTTCATATAAAAAATGTTGTCATGTTGATGTACCTATTATACACTGAGTTTGCGCCTTTGTCTCAAGCTCTCTTGGTCTTGATAACTCAGTATAACATGGGAATCATCTCCAGGTTGTGGGACCTTTGCTAACTAAGATGAAACCTCTAGGTTCTAGGCTGGTTCCTCTTGGATAATCACCTTAATTTTCTTTTAGACATGAAAGTAAAACTTTTGAGGGAAAGGGATAGAAGGGATGCTTGTAAGGGAAATGACATGAAAGCAAACTACCTACTAGGTGATGCACCAAAACTAGGGTTTGGATCTCAGTATGTAGGAATGAAATCAATGAAAAACCTAGGTCTAGTAGGTCACAACTTACTGAATAGGCTTGCATAAGTATTTCATAAGAGGGCCTAAGAATAAGACACAACTTATGACCCACAAACAGACATTCGATTCTACAACTCGGTGTAGGATTGAGACAAGACTATTAAGGGGGTTGAGGTATACCCACAAGAACATCTAAATCAAATCAAACATAGTAACACACAAAATTGCAAAAAGCAAGAGGGATTAGGAACCCTAAACTATCATTGAAAACATGCATATACTTTGATCCAATAAGAGATAATCCAAACAAGGAAGCATAGGGACATGAAGGATTGTCACAAAATACCTCTACAATATTTGAATCATCAATGGGAGAGATAAAACTATACAAGCCAAATGGTAGAAATGATACCACAGATAGCCTTTAAGAAAGGTGAATTTTCTTCTACAAATTGTCCAACTCTTGAGCACTAAGGCTCTAAAACTACAATATATACATACTCTTGCAAGCAGGCAAAACTAAAAAAACCTAACTAGGGTTACAAGATTTTACATAAAACATTCAAAACCTAAGTCTGTCACTTCTGATCATAAATGTATCTCCTACAAATATCCATGCCAATCCAATCTGATATGATCCACGTATCCACCTCTGTAATGAGTCCACTCGTGGACAAGCAACCTGGACTTATCTGCTTTCCTGCACAAAAGCTCCACCATGAATGCACTGGTTGGTAATTTCCTAAGACAAGAATCGACCCAAGATGGCCACCCAAGCATCACCATCATTTTCTCTTAACTAAAAATGTCCTAGAGACATAAATTTCCTGAGCTACCTCACCGCTCGCGGTCTACAAATCAGATTTTGGCAAAAAACCTCTTAGACACATTTGAATCTTTGAAAACCAATGGCTAACCAGTCATTTAAAATGTGTCTGTTGATGTCTAAGATTTCCCAGTAGATTAATGGTCTAGATGCATTGAAAAAATCACTTAAAATCCCCGCTTGACAAGTCAAACACCACCTCGACAGTTAGTAGCCAATAAAAAATGAGCAAATCAGCATCACTGACAAGTCACTGGACCCATGTCCCTGAGAACACCATCAGACGGCTGTCGCTATACCGCTGCGATAATGATCGAACACTTTGGATCCCCTGTATAATGAAAACTACAAGATCTAACTGTGCTTTACTTACTTTAGAAACTCCTGACCCCACGGGCCCACTGACATCGGCCACGTTGCACATCAAACAACCAATCAATCTATGCTATTTTAGATACACGTAGCAACCTTCTGACATCGATCCCACTACTTGAGATACTGATCTAACGGCAGGCACATGATCTCATAACCCCAGAATATTCTTTACACTTTTACAGCAGCTATTAGATCCTTATAGAGTAGGACCCCACTGACACACCAGTCCACCTGTGACTCTTTATCAGCATGCATCAACCAATCATGTTTGAACACATGAACACACCTGGCAATATGGTCCCATGAATTTTCCTTTCACTTTGACCAATAAGAAGTCAGAAAATCACCCTGACCTAGCACTAGACCCACTAAAAAATCTTGAACACTTGGCAAAATCGATGACTGGTGCATAATCGAATGTGTCAGAAAAGCCCTTCGCGAAGATACGCCAGCCATTGATCTTCATCCTTTTGATATCCCTGCAGACATCCTGACACGGCCCCACTACAGCATCCAAGTCATTGCTATGTGGACCAATGAGAAATGAGCACATCATCATCTGAGGACCCACCTGCAAGGCTCTGACAAAAAGCAAGATTGACGACCAGTCTTATCCCCTTATAGCTCTGACAAAACCCTTGCGAACTTAAGACAGCTGTCGATCCTTTGACAACTGTCAGAACCTCTGACCACTGCAAGAACTTGGCCCCACTGATAAAAGATGACTCAATACATGTGGACCAATCAGAAGCTACCGAATTGGATGAGGTGGCACCAGTCCCACTAACACACTAAAGCACTACAGACATGGAAGATCTAATGGTCATCTTAAGATCTCAAGCTCTGACACCATCCTATTCAAAGATACGCCAACCATTGGATCCCTCTAGCTGAGACCCCACAAATTAGACCGCTGGACTTCCTCACAAATACACGACTGAAGAAAAGCTAACCGTCGCTAGGTCACAAGAAGTTAAACGGTGACTGGGAAATACTTAATGATTATGAGAATTGATGTATTCGCTAAGTCACTGAATAAAAAGGGGACCGCCGAAAAGAAATAGAGAACTAGCGAATGGGCCAATAGGAAATTAGCACACATGGGAAATGTAAACCTTTAGTGGCCAAAAAAGGTAATGAAGAATTATAACGGGCCAAAGGGTTTTGAGGGTTTTAAAAGGTTCCCAACACAATGGCTAGTTTTATGAATATTTTGACCTACAAACCAAGGACTTGAAATAATTACAGAGGCCAGGAAAAAAAACATGAGGTCATGAAACTTTCAGAGATTCTTGGTAGGAGTAAAACAGAGACTTTAGAATAGATTTTAGCCAAATTTGCATGTACATAGAAATTAGGGTAACATTTTGGTGATTTCTACTGGATGTCAGCCTACTAGACATGGAAAACCAGTGGCCTTAGAGAAATCCATTGGGCATGGGGTCATCAAAATTTTCAAAATTCTCATAGGGAGACAGAACTGGAACTGTGCTTAGAGCACTTCTTGAAAAGTAGAAAATTAAACTAGAAAGTAGGAAAGCAAGCAGGAAAGCAGAGGAACTTTACAAAATTTATAGAGAGGGGTTAACTTCAAAATAGGGCTTCAGGTGGAAATCATTGACTGAGATAGGCAAGGCATCTCCTTCCATATTTGATAGTTGAAAAGCATTGGAGCCCCTGCATTCTGTTATAACAAATGGCCCACCCCAAAAGGAGTCAAATTTTGTGTGCCTGCCAGGTCTGGATCTGAACTCATCCCACTTGAGGACTACATCCCCAACCTTGAAATTTATAACTCTGGCCCTTTTGTCAAAACTCCTCTTTGTTTGATTCTGATGGAGCTCCATATCTTGCATTGACTTTCTTCTGAGTTCTTCTAATTCCATCAACTGAGCATACCTAATCTATAAAGGATCTTTTTCATCAGATAGGGCATATTGATTGGCTAAGTCCAAAGCTGGCAATTCAACTGAAATGGACAACTTAGCCTCCTTTCCATACACCAACATGTATGGGGAATTAACAATGATTTTCTTTGGGGTAATTCTGTCTAACCACAAGGCAGACTTGAGCCTTGTGTCCCAATCTCTCTGATTCTCTTGAAGAGTCTTCTTGATTATCCTAATCAAGTTCTTATTGGTGGATTCTGCCAAGCCATTGCCTTGGGGGTAATAATTTGAACTAGTATTCAAATAGATGCCATTCTTGATTTCCCACTCTGAGACTCTGAGGCCTGTGAATGCTAAGGCATTATCTGAAATGATGGAATCAGGAATGCCAAACCTATGGATTATATCACCATAAAAGCTTAGGACAACACTCTCATTGGCTTCTTTCAATGCAATTGCCTCTATCCATCTGGTGAAATAATCAGTTGCAATAATTATCCATTTATGGCCTGCACTAGATGGAGGATTAATCATGCCAATGAAATCTATACCCCATTTCATGAAGGGTTGCTCTATTCTGACTGGTTGTAAGGGTAAGGTTGCAAGCCTCTCTTTTCTTGCAAACATGGCACACTTGATGCATCTCTTGACATAATCATGACTATCCCTAAAGATAGATGGCCAATAGTATCCAGCCCTTATGATCTTAAAAGCAGTAGTCCTAGGAGAAAATTGACCTCCAAAAGGTTCATCATGAAACTCAAATAGGATGTCTGCTATCTTTCTTGAATTAATGCACCTCAAAAGGACACCATTGTGATCCCTTCTAAAAAGAACATCATCAATCAACACAAAAGGGATAGATTGTAACCTATAATACCTCCTTTTTGTTGAATCCAAACCTGGAGGACATTGTCCTATCTTTAAATAATTGATCATATTAGGCAACCAACTTGTTGCCTTATCTTGTTCTTCTATAGAATGCACCACCAGAGATGCATCCATTTGCTCTGATTTCTTTGAACTTTCATCCTTTTCCAAATGCTCACAAATACCTCTTCCTCTAATCAGCTTGGTAGTTTTAATATCAATGTCATACTCCATCACCTTGGTGATCCAACCAACTCTTTTTTCATTTAAGTCTTTGGAGAGCAAAAACTCTTTGACACTTGGATGAGTAACTTTTAAATGTACCTTGCTATGGGTCAATAGATATCTGAACTTCTTAAGGCTCTTCACCATAGCAAGTACATATTTCTCTACAAAAGAGTATCTTTGTTCATAATCTTCCAAACCTTTGCTAAAGAAAGTAATAGGCTACTCCAATCCATCTGAATTTTCTTGAGTCAACATTGCAGATATAGCGTCATGACCTCCATAAGCATAAAGGATGAAATCCTTACTAAAATTTGGGTTTAAGAGAGCAGGGGCCTCTGTTAGGGCTTCTTTGATGGCTTGGAAATTGGCCTTCCCTTCTTTGGTCCAACTAAAAGATGAACTCTTCTTCAACATGGTTGTCAAAGGCTTGAGTAAATCTGCAATGTTAGGCAGGAACCTCCTAACAAAGTTAATCTTTCCTATGAAAGATTGGAGACTTTTCTTGTGATGTGGCAGGGGTAGCTCTAATATAGCTGCAATTCTCTTAGGATCCACTATAATTCCTTCTTTGGATACTACATATCCCAATAATTTTCCTTCATGAACTGCAAACACACATTTCTTGGGATTAAGAGATATCCCAAATTCTCTACACCTTTAAAAAATCTTCCTCAGATGTTTGATGTGGTCTACTGCATGCTTTGAATAGACAGTTATGTCATCTAAGTAGACCAACAAAAACTTGTACATTAGGCTCTTAAAGGCCATATCCATTGCCTTTTAAAATGTAGCTCCTGCATTTGACAAACTGAAGGGCATCTTCTGGTAAGCCATGGTTCCCCACTTGGTTGTGAATGCAATCTTATTTTGATCCTCTTCACTAACTAAGATCTGATTATATCTTAAATAGCCATCCAATAATGAAAATCTCTTAGATCCAGAGACACATTGTAAGATTTGTTCCATGGAGGGTAGTGGATGGTGGTCTTTTAATGAGGCCCTATTAAGATCCCTAAAGTCAACACATAACCTTAGCTCCCCATTCTTCTTCCTGATAGGAACAAGATTGGAAACCCAACTAGTATGCTTAATGGGGTAGATGATACCACTTTCTATCAATTTGAGCACTTCTTTATGCATAAGTGGCTCAAGCTTGGGATTAACAGGCCTTTGCTTCTGCCTCACTGGTTTGGCATTTGGTTCTAACTCAATAGTGTGTTGAGAAAGGGTAGGATCAAAATCCTTGAGGTCTTCATATTTCCATGGAAAAACATCACTGAATTCTTTGAATAACTAAGTATAAGCTTGTTTCTCCAATTCAGTGTTTACCTTTCCAAATTGTAGGCTCTTACCTGGTTCCAACTCTAGTTCAACACAATGTTCTTGCTGGACTACCAGGCCAGCTTTTCTTTTCTTAACTTCATCATCCTTGTTGAAGATAGTCTCTAAAGTAACAAGACCTCTAGGCATCTTATTGGATTTCAACTGTATCACTTGATCACCATAGTTTTGTGATAGCCTATCTTGGTTGTGTTCTGAAAAAACATCTTCTTCAAACAAGAACTGCAGAATTTGTTCATCATTGTCAAACACTTGCCAATTGACATCATTATCTTGGATAGATGGTATGAAAATCACTTTGATATGTTGTTGATCCACTTCTTTTGAAATGCTATTTGGGATGTCATACTAGGATCCAACAACAACTAACCTATCTGCATTTTGATTTAACTTTCTAGGGATGGAAACAATATTGAAAGCATGGAAATCTTCAATTTCATCCCAAACTCTATGTTTGTATGCTTTCATGGTGTCATTTTTGGTTGCACTTATCCCTCTTACTTGGCTGACAAGTAACTCACTATCACCATAAACTTTTAAGGCCTTAAGCCCTCTTTTTCTAGCCCATTCTAGTCCATTGACTAGACTTTCATACTCTGAAGTGTTGCTAGTGTAGGAGAAACTAAATCTAAAGGCAGTATAATACCTTTCTCCTTTTGGGGACACTAACATAGCACCACCACCAGAACCATGTCTACTTCTAGCCCCATCAAAATATAATTCCCAAACCTGATTGCCTTGATCCTCTAAATCAGTACTTTCCTTGATAAGGTTTGGTTCCTTGACATCATTTTCCTATACCAACTAGTTTCCCAAACCAAAATCCCAAACAAGATTTTCTTGGGCTTCTGAAGCTCTTTCATCTAGAAAAATATCAGGGATACTTTCTATCTTTATGCTTGCTTCACTAATAGTTTGGAAGTCCCTGTTATCAAATATAGGGCAATTTACATTGATGGCATTGGATACATATGGTTCTATATGGTGTCCTGCTAATGGTTCTAACTCGATGGTGATGTTAGTCCCATACCTTGTATGAAATAGCATGTGAGACCAGTCAGAAGATAGGTAGCCTCCTATTTTGGCTATAAACTCCCTTGAAAGACATATAGAAAATAATGCAGGGAGATCTACGATATATATATCAACGAGGATTGAGAAATTAGGACTAGCATGAAGGATCAGACTGGTATTCTTAGCCACACCTATAGTATTGACTGAGGATCCATCAAGTTGGGTAACCTTCTTTTGGAAGAGCTCATATTTTAGTCCTAACTGGTCAGCTACTTTCTTGGGCATTACAGTGCTAGTAGCTCCACTATCTACCATACAATTATGTACTAAATATTTTCCAATGATTAAAGATACATAAAAGGGAGGTGGCTTTGAGTTCCTACCTTGTGTGGCATTGGCCTTGGAGTTGTTACTTGGAGCTTCCTTTTCTTGATCGGTGTTGACCAACACTGGCTTTGCAGCTTCTTTTGCAAGTTGAGGAGTTGCTACCTCTGTCATGGCCTTCTTCAAAATTTCAGGCTATCCTGGAAGAGCCAAAGAGTCCCACATGGACATGGTGACATTCACCTTCTTCATGTTGTCTACAATATTAAATGGTGTCATAGTCTGTACTCTTTGTTGTATCTTTGGCATGATGGGCTCCACCTCTTTGGAATGTTGACCTTTCTTGCTTGTAATGACAAGAACCTCCTTAGGTGTGATGGGATTAGCTTTTTGTAGTGGTTCTATAGATGTAGTAGCTTTGGAGTTGGAATCCGTTCTCTCCATGTCTTGAGCTCTTCTTTTTTCTCTTGTATAGGTGACAAAAGCAACCTCATCATTGACTCCATTGAAGACTAGTTGCTCCCAATTGAAAAGGGCAGTCTCATTCTCTTGTGATTCTTATTGAGGTACTGACCCACTAGATGAAACCTCTGATTGAGCTTGTGAGGAATTTTGAACCATTAGAGCTTGGTTCATCCATCCATTTGAACATGTAACCTGATTATGAGGCTAATTACAAGGAAAACACCATTCATTCTGCATTGCCAAACTGTTTTGGCTAGGAACCACATCCCTCATTGGGTTTGCAGAGTTTAGGGGTGTAGGGTTATATGGTTGGAATGGTCTCTATTTAAAACTTTGTCTTTGTCCTTGATAGCCTCCTTGGTATGGTGGCCTATTTTGTTGATAAGGCTATCCTTGATTTTGATATTACTGATTAGGACCTTGAGCTTATGACTGAAATGGTGGTCTAATTCCTTGACCATGCTTCTTTAGATTTGTGACCTCCTTAGTCAATGTTTGCAACAAGTTAGTCATTTCTTGTTGACTGCTCTGTTGGCTATTCTTTATCTCTTGCAGCTCTTGAGAAAAACTAGTCCTCAACTCTTGACCACTAGTACTAGCTTGGGGTGCCAATATGATAGGAATAGGGGTAAATGGGGGTACTTGGGCAGGTGCAATGGGTTGAAGGCTAGGAAAAATGGGCATTGGAGGCCTTCTAGCAATCATGCCTACTTGGGTTAAACAGTTTTCAGCCCTGACAACTATGTCAAAAGCCTGGGGTAAAGAAGTACCACCCATAGACTGGATCATGATAGAAATTTGACCATTCAAACTTTGTAAATAATAAAGGAAAGCATGGTCTGTTGATGGTCTTACTGAGACTAGGATTCTATTCCATGTTTTAAGGAATCTACTATTGTAATCTGTCATTTGTTCTTGAGGGGCTCTCTTAATAGTTGTTAACTGCTCAACTAGAGATAAGTTATCTGATTTATCCTCAAAATGTTTACTTAATGCATCCCCTAACTCATCCCAAGAAGTAATAGAACCAATAGTTAGAGTTCTAAACCATTCTAGAGCCTTACCTTTTAGAGAGGCTACTAATAACTTTGTGGCCACATCTTCTTGAGTAATGTTGTGTATGCTGCATATGGTGGTCACATCTCTTATGTGCTCAAAAGCAGTTGTCTACCCTTTGCTAGTAAAATTAGGTATACTCTTAAGTGCCACCAAGGGCACATCATGATGTTGAGAAAAATTCAATGGGCTACGCTGATTGAATGGTGTAAAAGCAAATGGTCTAGCCATTGTAGGAGTTGGGATATGAAGGTTGACAACTATATGAGTTGTATTTGCTGCTTGATTGGAATCTTCTTCTAGATCTCCGGTTAGAGATCTGCCTCTTCTTCTGGAATGAAAGGGAAAAGGTCTCCTTTTTGAAGTATCAGGAGGTGTAGATTGAACTCTCCTTATAGGGGATATTCTTTGAGTTGTCCTACCTTTATGACTTCTTCTTGAGGGTAACTCTGAAAATTGGGTAGGCTTTGAGCTTCTAGTCTCAATCTTTCTCATAAAACTTTGAACAAGGTAGCCTGGATCTTTGAAATCAGTGGAGTCGCCAGATATAATTGATAGAATGACTTATAAAAGCCTACTTTATGCAATCTACATATCAGAGATAGCATATCTTTTAATTTGAATAACTTCTAGTCCCACCGGGTGTGCCAGAAATGTTATACACTGAGTTTGTGCCTTTGTCTCAAGATCTCTTGGTCTTGATAACTCAGTATAACATGGGAATCATCTCAAGGTTGTGGGACCTTTGCTAACTAAGATGAAACCTCCAGGTTCTAGGATGGTTCCTCTTGGATAATCACCTTAATTTTCTTTTAGACATGAAAGTAAAACTTTTGAGGGAAAGGGATAGAAGGGATGCTTGTAAGGGAAATGACTTGAAAGAAAACTACCTACTAGGTGATGCACCGAAACTAGGGTTTGGATCTTAGTATGTAGGAATGAAATTAATGAAAAGCCCAGGTCTAGTGGGTCACAACTTACTCAATAGACTTGCATAAGTATTTCATAAGAGGGCCTAAGAATAAGACACAACTTATGACCTACCAATAGACATTCACTTCTACAACTCGGTGTAGGATTGAGACAAGACTATTAAGGGGGTTGAGGTATACCCAAAAGAACATCTAAATCAAATCAAACATAGTAACACACAAAATTGCAGAAAGCAAGAGGGATCAAGAACCCTAAACTATCATTGAAAACATGCATACACTTTGATTCAATAAGAGATAATCCAAACAAGGAAGCATAGGGACATGAAGGATTGTCACAAAATACCTCTGTAATATTTGAATCATCAATGGGAGAGATACAAATGTATGAGCCAGAGGGTAGAAATGATACCATAGATAGCCTTTAAGAAAGGTGAATTTTATTCTACAAATTGTCCAACTCCTGAGCACTAAGGCTCTAAAACTACAATATATACATACTCTTGCACGCAGGCAAAAGTAAAAAACCTAACTAGGGTTACAAGATTTTACATAAAACATTCAAAGCCTCAGTCTGTCACTTCTGATCATAAATGTATCTCCTACAAATATCCATGCCAATCCAATCTGATATGATCTGCGTATCCACCTCTTTAATGAGTCCACTTGCGGACAAGCAACCTGGACTTATCTGCTTTCCTGCACAAAAGCTCCTCCATGAATTCACTAGTTGGTACTTTCCCAAGATAAGAATCAACCAAAGATAGCTGCCCAGGCCTCATCATCATTTTCTCTTAACTAAAAATGTCCTAGAGACATAAATTTCCTAAGCTACCTCACCGCCTGCGGTCTGCAAATCAGATTTTGGCAAAAAACCTCTCAGACACATTTGAATCTTTGAAAACCAATGGCTAACCGGTCATTTAAAATGTGTCCATCGATGTCTAACATTTCCTGATAGATGAATGGTCTAGATGCATTGAAAAAATCACTTAAAATCCCCTCCTGACAAGTCAAATGCCACCTCGGCAGTCAGCAACCAATAAAAAATGAGCAAATCAACATCACTGACAAGTCACTGGACCCACGTCCCCCAAAACACCATTAGATAGCTATCACTATACCGTTGCAATAATGATCGAGCACTTTGGATCCCCGATATAATGACAGTCGTGAGATCTAACCATGCTTTACTTACTTTAGAAACTCCTGACCCCACCGGCCCACTGACATCAGCCACATTGCACATCAAATAACCAATCAAACTACACTATTTTAGATACATGTAGCAACCTTCTGACATTGGTCCCACTACTTGAGATACCAATCTTATAGTAGGTGCATGATCTCATAACCCCAAAATATTCTTTACGCTTTTACACCAGCTGTTAGATCCTTATAGACCGGGACCCCACTGACACACTAGTCCACCTATGAATCTTTATCAGCATGCATCAACCAATCATGTTCAAACACCTAAACACACCTGGTAATATGGTCCCATAGATTTTCCTTTCACTTTGACCAATAAGAAGTCAGCAAATCACCCTGACCTGGCACTGGACCCACTGACAAATCTTGAACACTTGGAAAAATTAACGGCTGACACATAATCTCATGTGTCAGAAAAGCCCTTCGCAAAGATACACCAGCCATTGATCTTCATCCTTCTAATATCTCTGCAGACATCCTGACATGGCCCCACTACAACATCCAAGTCATCACTATGTAGACCAATGAGAAATGAGCACATCATCATCTGAGGACCCACCTGCAAGGCTCTAACAAAAAGAAAGATCGACGGCCAGTCTTATCCCTTAATAGCTCTGACAAAACCCTTGCGAACTTAAGACAGTTGTCGATCCTCTGACAACTGTCAAAACCTCTGACCGCTGCAAGAACTTGGTCTCATTGACATAAGATAACTCGATACATGTGGACCAATCAGAAGCTGCCGAATTGAATGAGGTGGCACCAGTCCCACTGACACACTAAAGCACTGGAGACATGGAAGATCTAATGGTCATCTTAAGATCTCAAGCTCTAACACCAGCCTATCCGAAGATACGCCAACTGTTGGATCCCTCTAGCCAGGACCCCACAAATTAGACCGCCGGACTTCCTCATGAATACTTGACTAAAGAAAAGCTAACTGTCGCTATTTCGCAAGAAGTTAAATGGTGACCGGGAAATACTTAGCGATTATGAGAATTGATGTATTCACTAAGTCGCCGAATAAAAAGGGGACCACCGGAAAGAAATAGAGAACTAGCGACTGGGCCAATAGGAAATTAGCGCACATGGGAAATGTAAACCTTTAGTGGCCGAAAAAGGTAATGAAGAATTATAATGGGCCAAAGGGTTTTGAGGGTTTTAAAAGGTTCCCAACACAATGGCTAGTTTTATGAATATTTTGACCTGTAGACCAGGGACTTGAAATAATTGCAGAGGCCAAGAAACAAAACATGAGGTCATGAAACTTTTAGAGATGCTCGACAGGAGTAAAACAGAGGCTTTAGAATAGATTTTAGCCAAATTTGCATGTACATAGAAATTAGGGTAACAGTACCAATAGTCGTACTAATTTCCAAAAAATTTAGGGATGGGTAAATAATTAGAATTCTACATGTTATAAATTGGGTGAAACTCCAACAATAAAATCTTTAAACCAAACAAAATACTTTCATTGATATCAAATGTTGATTCTATAATATGCCAAATAGCTGATTGAATAAACAACCATAACACCAAATAATAAACAACAAAAATGAAAATTCAAATCTCTTACCAACTTTTTAAAAATGCAAAGAAAAGTCATTGATCAATCCAGCAAACACTGCAAAAGGATTTAATAATATTTCTCAAACTAGATAACTATTCTAAAGCATTTTTTGGGAGCATTTTACAACATCACAAATGGCTGATTTCGTAGAAAGCTGCATAGGAGAACACAACAATAACCTACTAACAATAGTCTATTTTTCTTAAATAAATATTTATATATTTTAGGAACATCTTACATTATTTGGGATGCTTTATTACTGGCAGATAAAAGGAAAACCAAACAATAATCTAGAATTGTTGGAAATCAAAGAACAACATGACTTTTATACATAAATATGATCTTTAACATGGTTTTTATTTTTTCTAATGAAATTCTCAATGTTCTTTTATTAACTTGTTTTACCTCACCTTGTTGACCTTTTTTTGAAGGGTTAGCATCTTCCTTTATGAAGTGCTCTATCTGAACCTTATAAATTGTATCTATTTTGTCATAAATTGTATCTATTTTGTCAGCAGAGATGAATCTATGTGGTAGATGAATTCATAAAATATATCAAAGATTTTATACACTCTCAAATCAATAATCATCATTATGAAAAGTGGTTTTCGTATATCACCCTTCCTAACATTGATTTTTCATGTAAATCCAACAACTATAAAGCTTTTTTTCAAAAGATTCCATTCATTGGTATTGTCCAAAGTCTTAAATGCATTCAAGTAAATATAAAATTTTAAAAACACCAAAATCAATTCATATGTGAATTAAAATTACTCAAACCATTTCCTATGCTTAGACTTCATCGATTTCCTTGTAGTGCAGAAATGCAATTTTTTGGCACAACTAAGAAATCAAAAGTATATCTCCACAGACTGAAACTTAAAGTGGGAAATAAGTGAAATATGCCACCATCTAACATGAGTTTTACACATAACATGTCATTAAGGTGCACCTATTACCATACCATATGTGTCGAAAAGCAACATGCCTAAACTCTTGCAAAGTTTGCTTGGACACTGACTTCTTCTTAGCAGCAGTCTTGGGACCTCGGCACCAGTTGGCTCCTTCTTTTCAAAAGATTTGGTAACCTCAATAGATTTGATGATCCCAAAAGAAATAGTCTGACTCTTGTCCCTCATAGAAAAATGACCCAATGGAATCATCTTCACGAAACTAGCATCATTGTTTTAAAAAATCCTTAGTGCCTTCTCCAACTCCTTGCCAGATGGTCTTCCAACCTTGGTCAAGATCTCAAAAAACTTCACAGCAATGTGGCATGTGTGAAATCTACAACATTGGCATACCCATTTTTAATTTGGCCAAGGTGACTTAAGATCTAAAGTTAGCAACCTCCTTACTTGGGCCATTTTCAGAGGCAAAGGCCACACATCCTCTCTTGAGATCCTTCACGACATAAAAGGAGGAGATAAAATAATTTAAATCAGAAGCAACTGATCAAGGAGAATCAACAACCTAACTATTTTGGAAGGCTGAATGATCAAGGGAATGTTGCAGTCAAGTCTAACTATTGAAAGAAAAAGAGTTTTCTATATAGTGGATGAAGTTTCAAGTGACAAGTAATTGTGTGGGGAAACCAGAATAGATAAAAGTGTAGGCACAATAAAAAGTAATGGTGATTGAATAGAAGAAAGGAAGCTAGGGGAATGGTCTTCAACCCTGTATGAAGTCCACCTAGTTTTTGTTCTCTCAAGTGCACCCACTGGAAGGATGTTGATAGAGGAGGAAAAGAGAAAGGGTTGAAGGTGATCCCAAGATAAAGAGTGGTCGCTCTCTTGAAGTTCACCAGTTGAGAGAGAAGTTGTAGGATATGAAACATTTGAGAATAACAAATATTGAAGAAATGGTTTAAAGCATCTGAAATATGTTGATAGGAGGAGATTTTGGTCATAGTAAAAAAGTGAGAAGATTTTCAAAAATGTGAAGGAGTGTAGCCAGCCGTAGCTAAAGCCTAAGAGAAATAAAAATCACTAGTTCTGGCCAAGGAGATGGCACTTCCTACAGTATTAAAGGATAATGATGCTGATATCATCACCTCCAACAAACTATTTGTTCTATTTTAGACTGCTTTAAAATAAGGAATTAATGCTATTTATACAAGCACCCAATATTGGCAGATTCCACCATACATTATTAACTAGAAGTTAGGGTTTATTTTTGTTAAGCTTGAATAAAGTTGCGGGCTGAAAATGTAATTTAAATACAAGAAGCATGTTGCACTAAAAGTTAGTTGTTTTTTGCTATCGAAATATAGAATATCCTCTATTTTGTTCTATTCTATTTTGTGATTGCTGTTCTTTAGTTTCTACATTTGGTATCAGAGCTTTAGGATTGTGAAGCCTTCAGCATGGAAAATAATTTGCAAATTCTAGAATTTGATGGAGTTGATTATCAATATTGGTTAATCAAGATGAAGACCTTTTTGATAGGAAAAGATTTTTGGGAGATCGTTGAATTAGGATATGATGAACCTGAGAATTGGGATGATCTCACAGCTAATGAGAGGAGATTGAAGAAGGAAGCTAAGAAGAAGAATGCAATGGCTCTATTTCACATTCAAATGGATCTTGAAAAGAGCTTGTTTCCCAAAATTGATGATGCACAGACAGCAAAGGATGCCTGGAAGACTATAAAAGATGCTTACCATGGCAATGACCAAATCAAGGTTGTGAAACTACAAACCATGAAGAGAGAATATGAGAATTTGAAGATGAAGGAAAGTGAGAATCTGGGAGATTTTTGTGTAAGAGTCAAGGATGTGGTTCATAAAATGGCCACTTTGGGTGAACCTATGAGCCAAGAGCATGTGATATAGAAGGTATTGAGATCTCTAACACCAAAATGGCATACTGTAGCAATTATTATGGAAGAAAGTAAAAATTTAGCCACCTTGGAGTTTGATGAGCTAGTTGGATCTCTCATATCACATGAGGATAGAATAAGGGACACTTCTGCCAACATTAATGAGAAGGATTTTTCTTCCCAATTACAAATTTCAAAGAATGATGGTGCTAGCAACAGTAATCACAACCACAGAGGCTCAGGAAGGGGTCAAAATCAGAACTTTTCAAGAGGAACTAGAGGAAGAGGAGGTGCTTGAGGAGGAAGAGTTTGAGGTAGATTTGATAAAAGAAACATTCAATGTTACGATTGCAGTTGGTATGGACACTTTGAGAGAGAGTGCAGACTGAAATCAGGTAATAATAATGCAATTATGCTCAACAAGATGAGGATCCTTCCTCAGGCAATTTATTCTTGTATTATGACAAATCAAAAAAAAAATAAGAATGATATTTGGTATTTAGATTCTGGGTTCTCTAGCCATATGTTTGGTAACAAGGATATTTTTTTGAAGCTTGATGATGGCTATAAATCCAATATTACTCTTGGAAATAACAATATAGTAGAGGTTGCAGCCAAAGGAGTCATGAATGTTCAGACAAAGGAAGCTACAAAAAGTGTTCAGGATATTTATTATACTCCCAAATCGAAGCATAATTTATTGAGTGTTGGGAAGCTATGTGAGAAGAATTATAGAGTATTTGAGAATATGAAATGTACTATCTATGATAAGAATCACGGCAATAAAGTGATTACAGTTGTTCCTATGACAAAGAATTGGATGTTCCCCTTGAAGTTTGGTGAAAATGATAACCAACTTGTTAATATGGCATATGAGGATAAAAGTTGGCTATGGCATCTCAGATATGGCCATTTGAATTTTCATAGTTTGAAGGTTCTAACATCCAATGCATAGGTTCTTGGATTGCCTAAGGTTGAAGAGCGTAACAAGATTTGTGAAGGATGTGTAAAAGGAAAGCACACACGAGATTCATTTCCAAAAGGAAATGCATGGAGGGCTCAACACCCCCTACAGCTTATTCATTTAGATATTTGTGGTCCTATGCAAACAAAAAGTTTGGGTAAGTCATCATATTTCATTACTTTAATTGATGATTACTCACGCATGTGTTGGGTGTATTTTTTGAAGACTAAGGATGAAACCCTTTGTACTTTCAAGAGGTTTAAAGCTTGTGTAGAGAATGAGAAAGGAAACACAATTAGATGTTTGAGAACAGATCATGGAGCAGAGTTTTGCTCAAAAGATTTTTAGAATTTTTGTGACATAAATGGGATCAAGAGGCAACTAACAACTTCATACACACCTCAATAAAATGGTGTGGCTGAAAGGAAGAACTGAACTGTGATAGAAATGGCAAGGAGTATGTTACAAACCAAGGGTTTGAGCAATTCCTATTGGGCTGATTCAGTTTCTATAGCAGTCTATATTCTTAATAGGAGTCCTACAAGTGCCTTAGATAAGATGAATCCATATGAAGCATGGTATGAGAAAAGACCTAATGTAAATCATTTTAAAGTTTTCAGTTGTTTGGCTTATGTTCGTATCCCTGATCATAATAGGCAAAAGCTAGATGCTAAAAGTGAATCATGCATTTTTGTGGGTTATAGTGAGGAAAGAAAGGCTTATAGATTGTATAATCCTGTTACTAATAAGCTTGTTATTTCAAGAGATGTGATTTTTGATAAGGGGGATTTTATGGTCATCAAAAAGGCCATGTTGAAAAGCCAAAATCAGTTTTGGATGATGATATTATTGCTGATAATAATAATGAGCAGCTAGCTAATGAATCTATTATAGGATCTCCAAGTCCACCAAGTAGCCCCTCATCAATTCCAAGTGGAAGTCCATCCTCAAGTACAAGTTCTACATGAAAGGTAAGAAGATTAAGTGATATTTATCAGAAGTGTCAAAATCAAGCACATGAATAGAATCCAATAGGTGAGACAATAAATTTTGCATTACTTGCTAAAGCTAATTTTGAGCCATCATGTTTTGAAGATGCATGTACTAATGAGGTTTGGATGCAAGAAATGAATGAAGAAATGGATTCCATTGATAGGAATGAGACTTGGGAGCTTGTCGAGCTTCCACATGAGAAAAAGAAGATTGACACGAAATGGGTCTACAAGGTCAAGTATAATGGTGATGGGAGTGTAGAAAGATACAAGGCAAGATTGGTTGCTAAAGGTTTCACTCAAAGGTATGGCATTGATTATGAAGAAACTTTTACACCTGTAGAAAGAAAAGAAACTATTAGAATGCTAATCTCTCTTGCAGCTCGAAAGAAATGGACTATTCATCACATGGATGTGAAAAGTGCCTTCTTGAATGGGTACTTAGAACAAGAAGTATATGTGGGACAACCACAAGGTTTTGAAGTTCAAAGAAAAGAAGATCATGTCTATAAGCTAAAGAAGGCTTTGTATGGCCTCAAGCAAGCACCATGTGCATGGTATGGAAGGATTGATGGATATTTTTAGCAAAATGACTTTCAAAGAAGTAAGAGTGAACCTACCCTTTATTACAAGCAAGAAGGTAATGATATTATCATTGTCAGTTTGTATGTTGATGATTTGTTATATATGGGTAGTTGTTCTAAGATGAAAGAGGAATTCAAAGTTTCTATGAAGAATGAATTTGAGATGAAATATTTGGGTCTCATGAAGTATTTTTTGGGAATGGAGGTTTATCAACGTGAAAATATAATTTTTATTTGTCAAACAAAGTATGCAAAGGATATGCTAAAGAAATTTGATATGGCTTGTTGGGAGTTCCCTTTGATCTTCACTTGTAGATTTATACTTTGATGGATAAAAATAACCCTTTGACTCTATCACCACTCCAAAGTCTATAAGAAAGAGGGCCAATTAACAAGGATCAAAAGAGATCCTCCTACACTTTGAGCCTTAATGCTCAGGCAAGTGTACCCTTGATTCACTTCTTGAAAGGAATCACTAAATGATATACAACTACATACTCTTTACTAACTACTTTAAGATTTTATCATTTGAATGTGTGTATATGGTTGATGACAATGAAATGCCTCCAGAGGATGGACTAGTGCCTTATCCTAGGGCAAAGAGTCACCCAATTACATACATCAGCTGAAGACCTTAACTCAAACACAATTGAATCCAGGATAAGTGCTTTGCCTATTACCCCTCTCCCTCAAACACAAGGACATCAAATTCTTACTTGGTTGTAAACTCACTGAACCCACCTAAAAGACTTTAATACTAACTTTGTTAGGAACTCAAAGATGACTTCACAATACTCTTTGTTTACCATATGTTAATACACTTTGTGACACAAACATATATGAGCTCAGAACTGAAACAAGAAGACATACACAGATGAAAGATTGGAACTCAATAGTATTCTCATTAACATATTCAGGATCAATATACAATCAGAACAACACAAAGATAGGAAAGAACCAAAATCCAGCTCCTCTATCAGTATAACACTATTAACAACCAGGGACCAAAAGAAAAATGTTTTGGAACCCTTACAAAATAAAAAATCCTGCAACATATACCCCCTAGTCACCTTGGGATCCTCAAAGAGGATGCATCAAGCTACAGATGACTTAGGGTTAGGGTTTAAACCACCAAACCAACTGGAAACAGTCACAAAGTTATTGCAGGGGTGGAAACCTAGGCAACTAGGAGAAAGAAAATCCTGGAATGATCCTCAATCATGATAAATTCTCTATGAAGGTATTGAGAACCACAAAAATGCTCAAAATGTCAACCCTACAATACACCTCGAGCACAAAACCACACAGTACAGACCCTGTAGATGAACACAACACGCCCTGGACCACACTGCAACAACAAACAGATCATTTCTTACCAGCTCCAGTCACTTCTGCATTCAATTTTAGTCCTTCTGGTCATAGGAAGCCCCTCAAAAATTTGAATTTGAAAAACAATGGTCACCCTATGGCGCTTGCAGTGAATCGGTGGTCCACGTTTGAATCTGAGCCAACTTTATATCGCAACCGTCTGAATCTTCCCTTTCATGGTATTTTAAGATTTAACCTTACAAGGAATCCTGGTTTACATTTAGTGATTATGCGACAATGCTTTTCCCTATTCACATAATGAAACATTAACCCATCTTTAACTCCAGCGAATCAGTGAACAAAGGAAAAAACTTGACCTCGATCTCTTCTAGCGAACCAGCGACTGAAGGACTTTTCACCTATTCGCAAAACACTTTATAGCACTGCTAGAAAGTTTAGCGATTACGCGAACGCTTGTTCGCTGAACCGCTAAAACATTTAGAGAATTGTCATTTCTTATTGTGAATGAAAGAAACCCTTAAAATTTGTTGACCACTAAAAACTTTATCAAGACCACCAGACCCCACTTGGGCCCACCTACAAATTTCCACATGTCATTATATCATTCGCTATCTCTGCCCAGTCACCACTGACACAGGACCCACTGATATGTCCAAATAAGATGTGAGATCAATGGATGGCGCATGATCTCATGGGGTAGGAATATTCCTTAAGATCATGCACTGACTGTTGATTGAAAATCCTTCTCCGCAAGTCCCACTGATAGATCCTTATCATCCTCCAGCGCATCGAATAAGAACACAACACCTCAGCACTAAATCATCAAACGGTCCCACTATCCTGAAAAACTTTTTAACCTTCTTTCCATTTGGTGAACACGCGACCAAAGGGACCCTCACCCATTCGCGAGAACTTTGAGGGCACCGCTAGAAAAGTTAGCGATTCTGCGAACACTATACACCAAATTGCTAAGTCTTAAGAGCCTCTGCCAAATCATCATGCGAATGGGTGAACTAAGAAAACATTTATCAGGACAGCTAAAAGACTAAGAAATATACCGGGCCCACAGCAGGAAGATTGACGGCCATCTGAAGATCGCATAGACCTCCAAGATTCCATCAGATTACATGCCCACCATCGGATGGAGAATCTTCCCCCTGCCCTGACAACCCTTTGACAGGATACAAAATCAATGGCCATTGCAAGATCTTAAGCCTTTGACACATTCAATGAGATCATACGCCGTTCGTCGATTCTTTGACAGGATCAGGACCCTTTGACAAGCCGAAAACCAGGTCCCACTGACAACTGCCAATGTGTTCATACATGGACCAATAAAAAATTGCCAACTGTACCTACATGTCACTTTGGACCCACCTATTTTTGACCTTAATATACTGGGAGATTGGACGGCTGGCACAAGATCTCAAGGGCTTTAAAGATTCTATGCACCTTTACGCTAGCCGTCGATCTTTGAATCTTCAGACCGAGACACCGGGCCCACCTGACAACATTCCAAATCACTGTCTTCATTCAATAGCAAGCTGCCACCTCAGCACCTATCTGACAATGGGTCCATATGTATTATCATTTAAAAAGAGGGACTACCACTTCACGATTTAGTGACCAAAGGAAAGACAAGTTGCTCGTTGGGTCTCTTAAAACTTTTGGGTAACCACTATTCATTAGGATACTACGCGAACACACAGTCGCTTGATCAAATAAAAGAAGTGTTAACCACTAGGGACCAAGCGATCACGCGACTGAATGAGAAAAGAAAAGTGCACATGCAAATTAGAACCCTAAGTGACCCGATAAAGTAACATGAAATTATAACAAGGGTAGGGTTAAAACAAAGGGTTTTGAATATAACGGCTAGTTTTTTGAATATTCTGCTAAGGGTTTCAAAGCGAAGGACATAAAAAAAAAAATACAGAGACCAGGGGAAAGACAATGAAGCTATGAAATTTTTTCAGGGTGCTAACATGGCTGATTGTAAACCTCTTTCTACTCCAATTGCTCATGGAGTTACATTGTGTAGAGATGATGGTGCTGAAATTGTTGTTGAGACATCATACAAAAGCATTGTTGAAAATTTGATGTTTCTAACTCACACAAGACCTGATATTGCTTATTCAGTTTCATTGGTCTCAAGGTATATGACAAATCCATCACAAGAACATATGAAGGCAGCCAAGAGAATTTTGAGGTATGTGAAAAACACTCAATTTTGGAATTCACTATTCTTCTAAAAATTTTGAGCTTCTTGGCTTTAGTGATTCTGATTGGGGAGGTTGTTTGGATGACTGGAAATCTACATCTGATAATTGTTTTTCTTTGGGCTCTGGTTTTAATCACATGGAGTTAAAAGAAGCAAAGTATAGTTTCTCTCTCTTCTACAGAAGTGGAATATGTTGCGGTCACTTTAGCTAGCACATAAGCTCTATGGCTTGGAAAGCTTCTTGAAGAAATTGGAGAGGTACAAGTTCAACCTACTATAATTTTTTGTGACAACATAAGTGCTATTAAATTGGCCAAGAACTCGGTTCATCACAGAAGGACCAAACACTTTGATTTGAAACAACACTTCATCAGAGATTTGGTACAGAAGAAAGCAGTTGAATTGAAGTATGTTAACACAAAAGATCAAATTGCGGATATCTTCACAAAGGCTGTTACAAAAGATCAATTTGTGGCTCTCAGAGATCAAATTGTGAGTCCTCTCAGCATCAAGGGGGAGTATGAAGGATAATGATGCTGATATCATCACCTCCAGCAAACTATTAGTTCTATTTTAGACTGCTTTAAAATAAGGAATTAATGTTGTTTTTACAAGCACTCAATATTGGCAGATTCCACCGTAGATTATTGACTAGAAGATAGGGTTAGTTTTTTTTTGTTAATCTTGAACAAAGCCACAGACTGAAAATGTAATTTAAATACAAGAAGCATGTTGCAATAAAAATTAGTTGTTTTTTGATATCGTAATATAGAATATCCTCTGTTCTATTCTATTTTGTGATTGCTACTCTTTAGTTTCTACAAGTATTTAGAGGGTGACAACATGTTTTATATGTCTTGAAGTTTGTCCTTGTATACTATAAGAAGGTGATGCATATTGTGGCTAAATGTACAAGTTGAGAGTAATGAATCCATAGATCAAATCAACAGAAAGTTCAAATAAGTTCACTGACGTAGCTGTTATGAAGGTTGTTGAAGAGGGTGGACTACCATTCAAAAAAAATGATTTGTATGACAGTAATAGCATTTGAATTAAGCTCCAACAAATGAAATGATTGAGGGTAATAGTTGTGATTTAAGGGAACTATTGGAGATTGTAATCCCAAGTAGTCCAATTAGATTTGTCCTATCTATATTAGAATTTATTACAAGCTTTGAAGATAGATTCTGGAAAATATTTTTGAGGAGATTTGAAAAGATATCACATTAACTGTTATGTAGACTCTGCACACTTTATGGGTAGTTTAAAAAGAATAATTTTATATATGTTGTTTTGGTGACCACTCTGCGTTCTCATTTGTTTTGTATTTAGTCTCACCAGAACAGAGTCCAGCTCCGCAGAGCTGTGAGGAGGATGAAGGTGTATGTGAGTTTGAATTTTATAGCTATATGAATCTTAAGAAGTTGTGAGTATGAATGTCATAACTTTGAATGTAATGTTGTTCATCAAATTAGCTGAAGCTCAGATGTGTAAAATTTCAACTATAGTTGCATAAGCTTGTGAAAGAAGAAGAAATTACAAGGCTGCTACAAAAATAGAGTATGTGCATAGATAGAAGATACACTTAAGAAAAGAAAATAAAAACCACACTTGTTATTCATATCTGAGAGCTGAATATATAACAATATAGAATGCCATTCATATGGCATAAGAAGACTGAGGTAGTCAAAGAAGGAGGGCTGGACGGTGGACAGATTTAAAACATGTTCAAACCATTAATAATGCTGGACTGCAGGCTGTACTAGACGGTGACTTCCATGTGCAGAATAAGAGCATGGTCTGCTGCAGGTGGCAGTCAGCGGTTGCATAAATACACTGAAAGTTTTATAGTTGGAATTAATTCTCCAACACCCCCCCTTAATTCTAACTAACTAGAAAAGAGAAATGAGGAAAGAGGGAAAACCCAGTGGGAACAAAACCCCCCCTCAAAATTGATGCCAACATAGAAATGAGACTACTGTATTACAGTGTTCTTTACTCCAAGAAGATCTCGGAGAAGGTAAAACTTCTGCTCAGTAAACATCTTTGTGAAGATGTCAGCAATCTGGAGAGATGCGGGACAATATTGCAAATCAATGACCCTATCATGGATTAGATTTTTGATGTAGTGCATATGGATCTCGATGTGCTTTGTCCTTTGACATTGAACTGGATCTCTACAAAGCTTTAGTGTACTTTGATTATCACACCAAATAACAGTTGGACGATGTATGCTCATACCCAACTCATTGAGGAAATTTTGCAACCAAATAGCCTGAATGGTGACATTGACTACGCCTCGATATTCAACCTCTGCAGATGATAAAGCAATGGATGATTGCTTTTTGCTTGACCAACAAATGGGACCGGATCCCAAATTGAGAACATATCCTGAAGTGGACTTCCGATCAATGCTATCACCAGCCCAATTAGAATCTGTATAGCCAATGAGGTCTAAGGAACATCCAGCTGAATAGTGAATCCCATAGCTAATGGTTCCTCGTACATATCAAAGAATACGCTTGGCAGCTTTCCAGTGTAGCTCATGAGGTTCCTGCATGTATCTTGAAACAACACCAACTGCATATGAGATATCTGGATGAGAGTAAGGTAAAGAAGACTACCCACAAGCTGACGATAGAGTGTGCAATCAACCAAAGGTGTATCCTTTCCATCCTCAAGCTTTACCCCTGATAAGAAGGGTGTGGTTGCTGGCTTACAATCACTCATATGGAAATGAGTCAAGAGATCCTTTGCATACTTGGATTGACAAAATCGAACACCAGATTCATGTTGGTTGATTTCAAGACCAAGGAAAAATTTGAGGAAGCCCAAGTCGGTCATGGAAAATCTATCATGCAAGGCTTCTTTTATTTCAGCACTAGAAGTAACTGAATCACCTGTTATTAGTAGATCATCTACATAGAGTACTATGATCAACAGAGAGGAAAATGTTCTCATCATGTAAATAGTTGGATCAGATTTGCATCGTATGAAATTTTGAGACAAAAGATAAGAATCCATTTTGGCATACCAAGCTCGAGGTGTTTGTTTGAGGCCATAGAGAGACTTTTTCAATTTGCATACTAATGAGGAGTTTTGAACATACCCTTGTGGTTGATCCATGAAGATTTCCTCCTCAAGATCACCATGAAGAAATGCATTCTTTACATCCATGTGATGAATCTCCCACCTTCTTGCTGCTGCAATCACAAGAGCTAGCCAAATGGAGTCCATTTTTGCCACTGGAGCAAAAGTTTCATCATAGTCAATGCCATGAACTTGCTAAAAACCTTTCACAACCAACCTTGCTTTGTATCTACTCACTTGACCATCTGCTGATTTCTTGGTTCTATAGATCCACTTACACTTGACAAGCTTGCGATTAGATGGAAGTGGAACCAAGTCCCAAGTTTGATTATCTATGAGAGAATTGTACTCTTCATCCATCGTTGCTTCCCAATGAGGATTACCTATAGCTTCTGCATATGTTTGAGGATCTGATGTATGAATCACATAGGCATGCATTGGCATAATGGAATCTGTAGCTGTAAATGCATGAGGAGCATCATAAATATCACTCAAACTCCTTATTCTTTGATTTCTTACAGGAGAGACTGAATCATCACTGGAAGCCCAATTCAGATTTGGATTTGGATCTGGGTCTTCATATGCATGCTCGTGTTCATCTGATTCTGATGTAGATGATTCTGAAATTGTATTAGACTGATCATGCGTATCATCTTTTAGATCTGTAGGAGGAGGAAGCATATGTAGGGACATGGTGCTCCTGAGACGCTTGCATGGGACTTTCATCAAAGTAGACACTCCTCTCAATAAAGAGTGTTTCTGTAGGAAGATCTAGCAATCTATAAACCTTCACACCATCTAGATATCCAACAAAGATGCATTCTTTGCTTTGAGGATCCAAAGCCTTCTTCTTTTCTGTAGGAATGCGAGCCCAAGCATGTGATCCAAAAATTCAGAAATGAGTGACATCTAGTTGTGTACCACTCCAAGCTTCGAAAGGAGTTTTTCCTGTAACAGATTTGTGAGGAGATCTATTCTGTATGTATGAAGCACAATTGATTGCTTCAGCCCATAATTTGGAAGGAAGAGATCTTGCATGCAACATGCAACTGGCCATCTCCTTTAGAGATCGATTCTTCCTCTCAGCAACCCCATTCTGTTGTGGAGTGTATGGTACTGTGTTCTGCAACTGTATTCCTGCTTCATCACAGAAATGTTGAACATCATTGTTGACATACTCCCCCCCATTATCTGTGTGGAGGATCTTGATCATTTTACCAGATTGCTTCTCAACACGTGCCTTGAAAATCTTAAGATTCTCAAACACTTCTGACTTGAACTTGAGAAAATATACCCAAGTATATCTTGTGTAATCATCAATGAATGTGAGGACATATCTGGCCTTGCTCATGGAAGGTTCAGGAAAAGGACCCATTAGATCACTGTGAACAAGTTCCAGAGGAGATGAGGCTCTCCATGCAATCCCTCTTGGAAATTTTTCTTGTGGATGCTTTCCAAGGGCACAGCCTTCACAGACTCCATCAGAAAATTCTATGGTAGGCAAACCTTTCACCATTTCCTGTTTGCTAAGTTGTTGCATATATCTATAATTCAAATGACCAAATCTTTCATGCCAAATTCTACTTTCATTATTTGCATGTGTTAGTAGCAAAGTAGAATTTGATTTTGAAACAAACTTAGAGAATGTGTACAAATGAGATTGATGATTCACCTTACTAGTAGCAATTTTGGAGTTGTCTTCCATGTTGTAGATGTTCACTAAATCTGGGGTAAACTCAACTCGCCTTCTAGATCTAGTATGTGTCATTTGATACACAGAAAGAAGATTGACAGAAAGCTTTGGAATATGTAAGAAATTCTCAAAACTTCCAATTCCAAGCTCTACCCTCCCTATTCCAGTTGCTTCTACAGGAGAACCATCTCCCATAAGAATAGGGGAGCCAAAATATGATTTTAAAGAAGAAAGGGCAGCATTTGTGGCTGCCATGTGGTGTGAAGCTCCAGAGTCAATAATCCATGCATCTGAAGAAGAATTGATGGCAATCAATGCATGAGCACTGTCTCTTATTTCTGGTGCTTTCTCTTCTTTCTTCTTCTTGGCACTTTCTGGGATAAGGCCACCAAGATTATGCTGTTGAAGTGTTTGCGCCATGAGATCAATCATTTTCTTCATGCATGATGATTCTGGATGGAACCCACGATTGCAATAGCTGCACTTTGATTTGCCTTTTTTGTCCTTCTTATCTTTTAAGCCTGAAGATCCATCTGGAGGTTTGGAGTTGCCTTCCTTCTTTGGATCTAACTCCTTTCCTTCTTGTTCTGCACATGGAAGTCACCATCCAGTACAGCCTACAGTCCAGCATTATTAATGGTTTGAACATGTTTTAAATCTGTCCACCATCCAGCCCTCCTTCTTTAACTATCTCAGTCTTCTTATGCCATATGAATGGCATTCTATATTGTTATATATTCAGCTCTCAGATATGAATAACAAGTGTGGTTTTTATTTTCTTTTCTTAAGTGTATCTTCTATCTATGCACATACTCTATTTTTGTAGCAGCCTTGTAATTTCTTCTTCTTTCACAAGCTTATGCAGCTGTAGCTAAAATTTTACATGGTATCAGAGTGGAGGTTATAGGAAAAAGAGAGTTTTTTTTGTGTTGCAGATATAGAGGATCAGAGCTGCAAAATGGAGGCTCCAGCATCTGTTATTCTCACTCCATATAACTACTTCGATTGGAAGCCAAAGATTCTACTTCAACTTCGAAGTAGAGGCCTTTATCAGATAGTTATGAATACAAAAGTTGAGCCAAATTCAGTAGTTGAAAAGGCTAAATACTTCAACCGCATGGATGAGGCCTTTGGTCTGCTATGCTTATCCATCTCTCCAGAATTGTTGTTTCATGTTGAGGCATGTACAACTCCAAACCAAGTTTGGGTTACATTGGAGTCTCTTTTTGAAAAGCAAGATGAGATGAGAGGTCATATCCTTGAAAATGAGCTCAGCTCATTAGATCCAAGAAATTTTGATAATATTCAAGATTTCTTTACAAAATTCAAGGCCTTATTACTTCAACTGAAAGGATGTGGAATTGACAAATCCAAGGAAGAAAGCAAATTAATCCTTTCTATTTTATCAAAGTTGGGTCCAGAATATGCAGTATTTCTCTTCTTTTCACACAATCAGGCTCACAACAGGATCAACATGGAAGATGCCCACATTGGATTCCTTCATTGAGTCTCTCATACATGAGCAAGATAAGCTTATTAAGATGGGAACATTGAAGAATTTCAAATCTCATGCTCTTGTTATGCCTTCAAATGGGAAGGGCAATTTCAAATCCAATCAGAAATTCAAAGGCATAAGAAGACTGTGATAGTCAAAGAAGGAGGGCTGGACGGTGGACAGATTTAAAACATGTTCAAACCATTAATAATGCTGGACTGCAGGCTGTACTGGACGGTGACTTCCATGTGCAGAATAAGAGCATGGTCTACTGCAGGTGGCAGTCAGCGGTTGCATAAATGCACCGAAAGTTTTATAGTTGGAATTAATTCTCCAACAAGATGTAATATTCAGTTTGTCTATTTTCTGCTCTTCTTGTTTTCTACACCTGGCTTCAGCACATCAGTCTCAGCACGTTCCACAGGCAGTGTCCCAATGCCAGCAATCTTGTAAACATCATGTACTACCAACCTAAGAGGCTTGTCTGAAAGATATTTAGGCAAGAGCTTCCAACAGTGTTGGACCTTCTTACCAATCAGGGTTAGTTTGTCTCTGAATCATGTTATCGTCTTCAAAACCAGACATTGGAACAGATTGAAATTTATCAGGGTTGTATCAACCTTTTTCGGGAAAGAAAAACAAATCATTTTCTTCAAATAATGCTAGCAAAGAATGTTCTTGGGTTTGCCCATCATTAGAAATACTAGCTTCAAACCTCCAGTTGTTGAATCAATAATCTATACTGCACAATCCGCCTGGAAAGTGCCAGTATATATGCTCATGTTGAAATCATGATGGCGAGGAGCATAAATCATAGTGCAATAATACTTAGTGGGCTCAATCTTCCAAAATGCAGTATCAATAGTGATTCTTGAGCTCATCTGAACAGCTTCCTTCTTGAAACGTCCAATAGCAGGCTTCTGAATGCTACCCATCTTATATAGATCAGATGACCAGTGGATGTTGAACAAAGATTATATTACGCGCTTGGTGCCTAAGATTTATTACTAAATCATCTTCTATGAATGGTATTGAGTAAATATTTCATCCGATTGGTTGTCATAAACATGTTGCCAATAAATATTTAATTGTCACAATAATAATATTTCAAAATTAATTAGTTATAGGCTGTACACCCCTTCTGAAAAATGTATCAGTTTTTGGTTTTGAGCTCTAGACAAGAGTTTTCTGTCAAGGGACTTGCTGGGCATTCTCTGAACTGTCACACTGCTTTTGGATTTTAATTTGGTTCGAAAATCTTTAGTTATAAGGGCTTCATTCTTATATATAGGTTAAATTGGTTTTTCTGGATCTGTAAGGGTCGATGGGTGGTTTTTGTTCAGAATTACTGGAATTACTACAATCAAATACCTATTACCAGGCAAAAACAAAGTAATAGAAATATGATGATCGCAGTCTAAAGTTAGCAACCTATTTCGCTGGGTCATTTTGAGAGTAAGAGACCGCATATCCTCTCTTAAGATCCCCAAATTCTATACATTGACATCACCAGGTATTTCCTCCTGCAGAGCTTAATGATGTATTTAAACAGACTAGGTTTCGGTGATCAACCCAGTTGGATCAAATGTGACAACTGTACCTAGCTTAAAAACTCCAGTCTCAACACGTCGCACAAGCATCGTCCCAATGCCACCAATATTGTAAACATCCTGAACTAGCAACCTAAGAGGCTTTTCTGAAGGATGTTTAAGCTCTGAAACCCAATCAAGGGCTTCCAACAGTGTTGGGCCCTTTACCAGTTAAGGTAGTTGATATCTCAATCATGTTATCACCTTCAAATCAACTGATTGGAACAAATAGAATTCTATCAAATCAAACCTTTTAAATCATATGCTCATTCTTAGGGTGAACGCTAGCAAAGCATGTTCTCGGGTCTGTCCATCCTTAGAAATACCAACCTTAAAAGCACGGGTTGTTTAATCAATAATCAATACTGCACAAGCAGCCTGGCACGTGCCAGTAACCATGTTCTTATACAAATCGCGATGGTCGAGACCATCAATCACAGTGCAGTAATACTTAGTGGTCACAAACTTCCAAAATGCAATTTTAATAGTGGTACCACGTTCACGCTCAGCCTTGAGCTTTTCAAGTACCCAAGGATACTAGAATGACCTCTTGGTTATCTCAGCAGCTTCCTTCTCAGAACTTCAGTAGCACGCTTGTCAGTGACACCCAACTTATAGATCAGATGACCAGTGGTAGTTGAACAGAGATATATAATACCCACTTATTGCTATAGACATTATAATTTAAAACTAGATTCTTACTAAATCAGCTTCTATGAATGGTATTGAGTTAATATTTCATGGGGTTTGTTGTTACAAAGTTGTTGTAATACAACCAATTAATAAATCTATTGTTACAATAATAATATTTCAATAATGAGTTATAGGCTGTACACCCCTTCCAAACAATGCACCAGCATTTGGTTTTGAGCTCTGGGCCAGAGTTCGCAGTCATAGGACTTCGACAACATTTTCTAATCTGTTCATCTGGTTTTAAATTTTTAACTTCTTTGGTCTGTTTGGTTGCTGGAATTGATCTGGAATTGGAAAATAGGAATTGGTGAATTGGTATAGATCAATTATAATTTTGGTCCAAAATGAGCATTCAACCAATCCACCTCAGAACCTGGAATTAGAATTGAGGCATGGAATTATAATTGGGAATTTAATTTTGAGAAGGGAAACCAATTCCTGTTTTCCAATTCCAGATTAATTCCAACAACCATAAGAACTTATTTTTCTATTAATTGTCATTTAGAATAGAAAATTATTTTTATGTAGTTATAAGAGTAGATAAGTGGTTTAGTTTATATTTTTATTGTTGTTTATTGTGATTTAAGGATTTTGGCATTTTAGTTCTTTGTTGTTAAAATGCGTGCTTGGATGGTTTCTTTAAATATTTATATTTTTTTCCATTATACCTTTACATGATTGTTCTTAATATCCTTCTTATGATTGGCTAATACATTTGAGGTTTTATAGGCCACTTTTTTAGGAATGAAGAGCATTAGCTTTTTATTTATTATTTTTTAATTATTGAATATTTTAAAGTTATTAAAAATATTAATTGATTTTGTTTAATTTTTTTACAATTTTTTTTTACCAAAAGTGTAATGTGTAATTTGTATCATATTATATTAAAATAATATTGACTATTTTTGTTATATTATAAAATATTGAATATTTTTTTAATTTATTTTAATATATACTATATAAATTTAGATTTAATAGAATAACATTATAATATTGCTGAAAAATAGTTATTTGGCCTAAATATTTAATATTAAAATTAATTATAAGTAGAACTATTTTATAATTTAAATTAATTACAATTACAATTTTATAATTATTTATAAAATTAAAAAATATTATTAGAACTATAATTATAATAATTTTATAATTATTTATAATTAAATAATTAATTTACATATAAATTAAAATTAAAATTAAATTGATTATAAATTATTATAATTAAAAATTCACTTTACATATAAATAAAAATTAAAATTAAATTTATTTATAAAACTAAAGACAAGTACTTGGCCACTACGTGACACTTGTTAATATGTTGAATTAGTATATATAATTGAATTGAATGAAAAATTTGATAGATATAAGCCCTTTTTGGTTTGGCTAGCAGGACTACCATGTCAAATTATTTATGATTTTAAGGTCACTTTATATTTATTTTGGATTTAAGGTTTGAATTTTCAAAAATTTAATGTAATAGTTTTAAAACTAATTAAAGTTGATATATTCTCAAGGTTTTTAATTTTTATTAATATTTTATTTTTAATTTTATTATTTGTAAGAATTTGCCTAAGGCAAAGAATAGAAACCAAGATCTAGAAGCTCAAGAGATAGCACAAGAGAGACAAAATATGATATGATCAAATGATCAAATAAAGATAATAGATTGAATGAATGATTGATTGATTACAAAGTAGGAGTGCCTAAATATATAGGCAATGCATGATATCTAGAAGATATGCAAGTGATAAGATCACAACTAGACATGGTGGAATCACATGTCCACCAAAGGTGGATCATCCTCCATTGTACATCAAAGTATGTGCAACATGTGCAACAATGAGAGGATGATAATGTGATAAGATCACTAAAGGTGGATCTCACACACAAAGAGGTATGTGATGACAACTATCACACCTAAAGTGGAGATTCTCCTAACCATGTGTTAAAAAGAAATACAAATTCCTAGGTGTCACAATGGCAACTAATATGCAAATGCATTATACTAAGTAAACTTAAGTAAAGTGTAATTAGTGAATACTTAATTACACCAACACCTCCCCTTAAGTGCAACTTAGGGGAATGCACATAAGCTCACAATGCAAGATGGGTCCCGGCTACTAGGCCATGTTAGGTACTGATGTACAATAAGAACAATGCAATCTCTCATAAAGCGGAGAAAGAGGGAAAACCTCATGGGAAAAACCCTCCCCTAAAAAGAGAGATGAATACAAGATGCATGCATGGATGGAGTAATCAAGACCCCCCTATTATGACATACATCATGCATATACAATAAAAAATCCCCCCAAAAGAAGGAAATAAGGAGACATGATATCCCCCCCATAATGAGTAATCTCCTCCAAGGATGGTAAGTGCTTGAAGACAAAACATAGTCCAATGCCTACAAACAACATTTCTCCTCTTAGGAAGAAGATACACCAAGTATAGATGTAAGAAGGCTTCCCATTGTGGATAGGAAGTAGGAAGGGGAATCCAAATGAAGTATGATGTCTCTAAAGTATGCCCAAGTGTCGCCATGTCCTTGGTTGATGAAGATGCTATGAACCAATTAGGAATAAGCTCAATAGAAGAAGGTGACATACAAGGAACCAATGATAATTGATCCATGTAATAATTTGAATCAAACTCCAAAGACAAAGATGCCTCCTCAAATGAAGTAGGAAGAGAAGCAAGAAAACCCCCCCTCAATGTAGAATGTACACCTATGATAGATGCACCTGGATCAATGTAGAAACTACACCAAGAAAAATGAATAATGTTCCTCCCCTTAGGAAGAGACAAGTCCATAGGTGTATCAATGAATCCTCCCAAATCTATAGGAAGAATCCACAAAATGTATGATGCCTCAAGAAACTGAATTGGAATCTCCAACACATGAGTATGATCAACCTAAACCATGCAATGTGACATCTCAAGTGAAGTTTGAGACTTGTGATAACCAGTCTCCAAAGACTCAAATGTCTTCTTTGAAGTTAAAGAGACCTCCTCCAAATTTTGTATCAAAGGATTCACAATCATGTCAATCTCGAAAGAAGGATCAAGTGGAGAATGAAGATGAGGGTCAACATGCTCCCTCACAATAATTGAAGAAGGATCATCCTCAACAAAGAGAAGATGAATGTCATCAATGAAGTCTCCCAAATCTGAAATGTAGGACTCCACAAACAAACCTGCAATGTCTGTCAAGTAGTCATCCCATGGAACTAAGTCTGGAAGACAAGGAATATCTTGTTGCATTGAATCACAAGAGTCAATGGCTATAGGAAGACATGCATCATCAAGAGATGTGATCTCAGAAGGAGGAGAAGGAGTTGCAACTAGAGGTTCTGGACGTTTTGGAAGTGGAGGAATATGTGGATCTCCATACAATTCCCAAAGAACAGTCCAAAGACCAGGAATATTTTCTGTCTCATCATCATAGTCATCAAGGGAATCCATAACATCCGTATCCATATTCAAATAGATAACCTTAACAACTTCTGAGTAAGAGTCACAATTGAAAGAAAGATTTTTAGGTCTATCCTCATACAAATAGGGCAATAGGTTATGCTCACTAAGATGAGCAAGAACCAATTCACTCCATTGCTTATAGTTCCATCTTTTCAACTTAATGAAACCATCCATGATGTACTTCTCACATGAAACAATGAGACCAAAAAAAAAACAATGCACCCCCCAAAATGCAATGAGCCAAAGAACCCCCACAAAATAGATGATTTTGGCACTTTATATATAGTGCATGTACAATTTCCACTTGACAAAATTGATCAAAATGGACTTCTAATTTTGATGTTTACAACTGAAAATATGAAGCCACAGAAGACTCAAGAAGATAGAACACAAGATCCTTCAAAGATCTAATCAATTACAAGTGCCACAATAGGCCAAAAAAGACCATATGCTGAAAGTACTATGTCTGCTTAAAATTTTTCTAAATTGATATCAGATCTAGAAAGTAGATGAAAAATCATGCACTTTCAAAAAAAATTGCACTTGAAAATGTGTCAGTATGAGCCCGTACGAAGCCTCTGAAGTTGCAAAACAAGGGATCAAACAGGTACAGTCACCAAAAACTATAATTTCTGCAAAATTCATTATCCAAAACTAGAAAAGAATAGCACCAATGAAAAGTTCAAGAAATTTTAGCCAAAATTAAAAAAAATTACACTCAGTTTGGAGTCCAGATGACCAAGTTATGGCCTCCCAAAGTTGGATTGCCAAATCCAAACTACAAATGGTGAGGGCTAGAAAATTTGAAAATATGCTGACATCACCTATTTTACTAGATTAAATTTGATGTTCAAATGACCGTCATGGTAGTTCAAAAAAGCCCAGTTTTGCCGGTCGCGGGGCCGTCAAATTTGACATAGCGGAATTGTGATGCAATCACGGGATTAAATTTGACATCTTGATGACCATCACCGCAATGCAAAAAATGCCCCCAGTGACGTCCGGACGGGCATCAATTTTAGCACATTGAAACTATTGAAAATGCAATTTTTTTTTTAAAAAAAACCCATTTTTCTTTGTTCCGTCACTTGTCTTATTTTTATTGGTTGTTTGGCACTACTAGTGGTCCACAGAGGTTACTGAGTGGTGGCGGCAAGGTGATCGGAGCGGAGCAGGGTTTGGCGGAGGCATTGGCTCTCTTACTACCTTTTCTATTGGTGAATCAGGGAGGTGCCAGCCTGCATTGGGAGGTGCTCGGTGCCAGTGGAGGGGCCCCTTCCGAGGAAGTAGCACTGTGTCCCGTGGTGTAAACCCGCATTGCACTCGGTGGAGATCCGCGGTGGCATTGTCTGGATTGTGAGCGCGGCCCGTGAGAGGAGGTTGCATGGGCAGTGGACCAAGAGGACTGCGTAGAAGAGGTGGCCTGCGTGGAGGCACGTGGGTGGAGGGCTGGTGACCCGGTGGTGCCCGCGCTCGGGACTGTGGCAGACTAGCGGTGTGGGACTTTTAGTCCCACATGCGCTATATCAGGGTTTTATTGAAGCTTTTTAACCCCAAACGTGCTATAAAAATATAAACTAGCCAGTACACGAGCTTGTCTTCGCTTGAGCTTTGCTCAATTATCGAGGAGGGCTAGTGTTGTCGACTTGTGACTTGCTCGTGTTGCCCTTTGTTGTCCGATTTGGGTTGCTATGCTGGCTAGTTTGTTGTGCGGGCTAGATTACTAACTCTATACAATACAAAGGCTTGACAGGCCAAAAAAAAATAAAATTTGCAAAATATATATATTTCCAAAAAAGGAAATTTTTTTCAGATCCAAAAATTTACCAAAAATGGAAAAATTTTTAGATCTGAAAATATTTATAATAAATGCAGATCTGTAAATGATGGAAATGGAAATAAATACCAGATCTGAAATAAAATTGGAAAATAATTACCCAATTTTGTAGATCGGGCCTTAGAGGTCCGATTTGCAAAAAAATTTTGCCTCAAATTTGACTTTTGCCCAAGGTAGGCAAATTTATAGTCAAAATTTATGGAAACAGCCACCCGGATGCAATGGTGAGGTCTGATCTTGCTCAAAATGCTCCCACAAAATGTTGATCCCAGATTTGGTTTGTAGCCCTCCAAAAGTTGAAGCAATCAATCGCTCTCCAATGGCTATGCAATGAAGACTCCTTTGGCTTTGATACCATGTAAGAATTTGCCTAAGGAAAAGAATAGAAACCAAGATCTAGAAGCTCAAGAGATAGCACAAGAGAGACAAAATATGATATGATCAAATGATCAAATAAAGATAATAGATTGAATGATTGATTGATTGATTACAAAGTAGGAGTGTCTAAATATATAGGCAATGTATGATATCTAGACGATATGCAAGTGATAAGATCACAACTAGACATGGTGAAATCACATGTCCACCAAAGGTGGATCATCCTCCATTGTACATCAAAGTATGTGCAACATGTACAACAATGAGAGGATGATAATGTGATAAGATCACTAAAGGTGGATCTCACACACAAAGAGGTATGTGATGACAACTATCACACCTAAAGTGGAGATTCTCCAAACCATGTGCTAAAAAGAAATGCAAACTCGTAGGTGTCACAATGACAACTAATATGCAAATGCATTATCCTAAGTAAACTTAAGTAAAGTTTAATTAATGAATACTTAATTACACCAACATTATTGATAAGTAAGTTTTAAAATATATTATTATATTTTTATTCTATATTAAAATTTAATATTTTAAAATATTTGATTTAGATTTTCAATTATATATATATATATATATATATATATATATATATGTATGTATATATATGTATATGTATATATGTATATGTATCTGTATATATGTATATATATATATATATATGTATATATATGTATATATATATATATATATATATATATATATGTATATATATATAGATGTATATATATATATATGTATATATATATATGTATATATATATATGTCTATATATATATATATGTATATATATATATATGTATATATATATATATGTATATATATATATATATATATATATGTATATATATATATATATATATATATATATATATATATATATATATATATATATATATTGTGGAATATAATTATTTTGATTGCATTTTTATGTTTATAATATTAGAAATACAATTAAATTTATTAAATAATTATAAATTTGTAATAGTTAAATATATTTTTGAGTATATTGGTGAATTTTAATTTTGTCTAGCTTAATTTAAATATTTCTACTTGATGGAATAATTTAAAACATGAACAATATTTAATTATATAGAAGTGTGCAATTCAATAATTTACAATATCATATATTGAAATATTTTTGCTTTTTTGTAAACATAAAATGGTAATTGTACATAATTAACAATTACATCAAAGACAGTGGAATCTTAGGTGCATACAAAGACAGTGGCATCTGGGGCTTCATGGAAAGAATGAAGGGAGGCCATGACAAGAAAATCTCCAAGCAATTGTTGTCCTCTTGGAACAAAAGGAAGGTGTCAGTTGGGGGCATACACTTTCAAATAAATGAGGAGGTCGTTGCTAAAGCGACAAGATTGTCAACTAAGGGTAGAAAGTATAAGAAAACTAGTTGGACACCGGACATTACCAGTCTCAACCAATTCTTCAGGCTGAGTGAGAAGCCAGTGAAAAAGTCTAGAGGATTCAATTGCGAGCTACTCCCTAGGTTTTGGCCCAAGGTGTGTCACATTATTATGAAATACTTCACTCTTGAGGGTAAATTTACTATATTTTATTATTATCATCTGTCGATCCTCAACCACATCATAAATAGGGATCTCATTTCCATCCCATTTTATCTCCTCCACTCGCTAGAAAGCAATATACTGGATATTAAAGAAAATAAGAACCCTGAGAAGCTGACCCCCATCCTTCACTAGGGCCTCTTGCTCTATCTATACCAATTCCATAAAGTTATTTTCCCACCACCCCAATCCCCCTTATTATTAAGGATGTCACCTAGGAAGTTTCTCCTTCGAGAGCCAATAATCCCTCTTCATCCCCCTCCCAGTCTATTTAGGAGATTGAAGAAAATGACCTAGTTACGCATGAAGGTAAAGGCTGTAAAAGATGTGTGAGGAACCCCTTTAAAAGGGCAGAGGATATTGAGGAATCCCATGTATCTGAGTCTATGGAGGCTAAGGATAAGATGATGGCTGGTAGCACCCTTGAAACTAAGAGGAAGCCCAAAAAATGGAGGAATTCAGGCATTCAGGTTGAGTTGGTAGTAGATTTGGGAGGTACTGTCCAACGTTACAACAGAATTGCCAAGGAGAAATGTAAATGAAGACTCAGGGAAACAACTTTTGAAGACAAATCCCATTCAAAGGGTATGGACACCTCTGCCTCCACTAGTTCGATTGAGGGCTCCTCGGCTGAGCACTTGAGCTCGCCAAGGTCTGGCAGCATTTCCCCCTGAATTCCCCACCGGTGATGGAAGATATGCCTCATAGAAATACCCCACCCCCACCCTCTCCCCACACCCAATAGACCAAATCCCCTCGCACTAAGCACACTACTATGGCGATGAAGGAGAATGACAGGTTTAAAGGCTCTCTCAAGCAGAAGTTCAATGAGGTAGATAATTAGATCCTCGGCCTCAAATAGGACATGAGAGAAATCAAAGCCCATGTCGTTGATTCAAATTTTTTTTCCCTCAAATTCATGCAGTTGTTAGCTTTGACCCTGTGCAATGTGTAGGAGAAGATGGCTAGTGGAAAATTGGAAGCTGACAAGGATAACAGAGACCTCTTCTTATTTCTTCAGGAAGAGTAGGCTGCGACCCTGATGTCTAAACATCTGGGTGGGAGATCCTAGTTGTTGCTGATGCCATGAGGTTTTTGTTCTGGTTCGGGCCGGTTGGCCCCAGGTCTCTTATTTTCCTTTCCCATTTTATGGTTAAGGTTTTAAAACTCTGGTTTAGCCTTGTGTGGCAAATTAATGATAATATGTTACTTACTTTCTGCTTATGCTACTCTAGTTCATTATTTTTAAAAAGGACCTTTAAGTTTGTTTTTGATAGAGGTAGACTAGACACTTTTTCTCTACTGACTTTCAGTTGATTATTTGATGTGTGACTAGTGCAATTAATATGTTGTTAATGTGCTTCTAGTCTTTCTATACCACGGGCTAGCACCCTCTTGCTGCTTTTTCTATCAAAAACAATTACATGAATGAGGTAGGCTTCTAAATTTTTTATTTTGAACCATTTGATCAATGTCTAATTTTATTTCCAAAAATAACTTTTAGGCTCACTTGATTGATTGATGAAAAAATTGCTCATATGGTTTATATTTAGCATTAGTATTCTTTATCTTTGTTTTGCTCATTTTTGTTCAATATAATTTAATTATTGTTTAAAAATAATTTCAAAATAACAAATAGGTTAGCTTATTTATTAAATTATTTTAAACTTTATTATTATTATTTTTAAATATAAATTTATATTTTAAAAATGAACATTTAAAAAATAGATGTAATATTAAATTAAAATTGAAAAAAAATAGTTTAATATTAATATTAATTTTAACACAACCATCTTTACAATCTAATCACATAGTTGGTTTACATTAGTACGGATTGGGCCTTATCCCATTACAACAAAAAAGATAGTAAGAAACAACACTAGAGCCCCTACTCAGGACCATTATGACTGACAACAAGCGCAAAACCCCCAACAACAAAATTAATAAAAATAGCTTGAAAGATTAGCCTATCACTACTAATACCACCATTATCAATATCATAGTTATTACCATAATACAGATGAAAGAGTTAATTTTTTTTAGACTACTAATAATAGTTAAAAAAAAAACTATGTTGTGATAATGAAAATAAAGAGCCAATATCTAAAACTATCATTTAAAAAAAACATAGTGTCACTAAGAAAATCACTAAAACTAACAAACTTAGCCATCATTGGAACTAGCAATCCTATCCCAGTCCTTGAAAGATTGCTAAGCATTCTTTGTCAATCTTTAGTATTATCTTCTTGTAGTTCTTCCTCACTTTTATGCTCCTATTTCCTTCTCTCTGCCAGTTTCCCATTCTTTTCGTGTGACCACTCCAAATAGAGCCTTTTTTATTAGCCCATCAATAATCCTATAGAGTGAAGAAATATAACTTTTGAAATGTTCTTTGGAAATTAGATATATTATAGAAGAGCCATATAGAGCCAGGAGTCACTTTTGCAAGTTGTCAATCTAATTTTAGAGGTTAGGGGTATCATTTTTCTCATTTAGAAGAGGGGAATGTGGTGTTTCCTCTAGAGAATCATTATCAATAGGGGTAGAGGAGTTACACACCATGTTCATAATATCTTGTAGTTCATTAAGATTGATTGTTATCTTTGTATATTTTTCCTTCTCTTCTTACTCAATCTCTTTAATTCCTTCTACATAATCCTCATCATCAGTGTTCTCTATGGACTCATCTTCTTCTTCAAGATCATACTCCAAATCTATCTCTGGGATGACCCCCTCCATAATCTACATATCCTTTCTTTTCTTATTGAGTACACGAGCTGACCTCATTTTACCTGAACTACCATCATGTTTTGGTTCCTCAATATGTTTAGTTCCTTCATCAACATCCTCCTTATTATCAATATGCTTTTTTTAAAGATTTTGAAGGGATAGGTTTCATGGTAAGAGCCTTTATTTCCAATTGGGTGGTGTCAATAAGGGTCTCTTCAAGAGGGATGTTTTCATTAGTGGATTTAGGGTTCTTGCTCTTTTTCTCCAGCTAGGGTTGGGGTTTTTAGGAAGCGTGTTTCTTTTCATTAGCTCAATTTTGATAGAGCTTTTGGTCAGCTTCATGTTTTGTCTTTGGAAAAATCATATTGGTAAAGGGTATAAATTAGGCCTAGGTGAAGTAGAGATGGCATACCCTTAGCTATGCTACTAATCAAGGATGAGTAGTGGAAAAGAGGTACAATTATCCTATGGTTTTTCCTTATATGATTTAAGATAGGAAAATGGTACCCAAAGAAGGTGGTATACCAAAATTCCAAGATGAAGTACTTCATCACATAAAATAAAACAAGAGAATAAGGAGGTGTTAAGGAAAATTTATCACACTTGTTCTCATTGGACATCATAACAAGTTTTTCCCTTTATTAAAAAACATCTTCATGTAAAGCTTGTAATCTCTAGATCTTTTTTTCTTGACTTTGTCTAGTGTAAGAGCACCTAAGAGCCAAAAGAACACCATTAGGGTTACATGAAGGAATCATGAATAAAATAAGTCAAATGAGGCCTATAAGGCCATTTATCAATGTAATTAGGCTATGAAAGACAATTGGCATTCATATTAAGTCATATTGTCTTCAAGTAAGAAATATTGCCAATATAGGCAAATGTGGGCTGAAGGGATAATGTAAGGGCTATGTAATACCCTCTCCTACGGTGATACTTGGACTTTCTGATTTGGACATTCTATTATGATGGTTAGAGTTATACATTTACATTTATGTTTTGTGGATGATGATATGTTTATTAGATGATTGATATGTTTATTTATGGTTATCATTTATATGTTTACGAAATGAGAAAACCATCTATCTTTATATGTTTTATGGAGCTAACCCAAGGGTTTGAATCTAACTATTATCATGATGTTTTATGTTTCATGTATATGTGTTTGATGTGTTTTCATGAGTCAAGACGAAGTCATAGTTACTCACTTAGTTGAGGTCCACATGATGTATCGATCCTAGTCATCTATTTGCATATATCTAATTTGTATGTATATCCATATGTATATATGTATCTCTTCTTGGTGATGTAGGATTGCAGGTACCAGGTATCATCTCCACCTAGCTTTACAGGTCTGAGCGATCCCTCAAAATTTTTGATTGTTGTTGTTGTTATGGAGATATAACTAGGTTCCATGGGAAGGAACTCTACCTCTGATCCTTTTATCCTTAGGTGGGGAGTTCCTAAGTCAGTGCCTTGTGTGGATGTATTCTGTGTTCTCTCTATTTATTGGTTTTGTGGATCTTGTAGCTGGTTTCTTATCTTTTGCATTCGTTGAGAATGAGGTTTTGAGTATGGTAGCTCTAACTTTCTTCATGGTATGTTCAATTTTGTTAGTAGATTATTGATGTGAATTATTGTTCATTTGAGGTTATGATTTAGTAATTTATCTTTATTAGTATTTACTTATATGTACTAGTGTATCTTGTTACAAATGAGTTAGTATGTGATTAAATCATGTGAGTTTAATATCAATAATAATAAAGAATTTATGGTATTAATAATGTTTAATAATAGCGGTAAATTCTAACTTATGTTAGTAGCTACCTAATATATATATATATATATATATATATATATATATATATATATATATATATATATATATAGTATTTTGTAAAGAATATGGATTAGAGTATAAATAAATAATATATTTTATAATAATAATATTCATAATGTTTAAATATTTGTAATATTAATAATAATGTGTCTTACTTATGGTCTATGTACCATAAGCATATGGGTGCACACATATGCCTATGAATACATATATAAATATATATAATTATATAATAAATTAATTATGTGAAGGAAATTATTATGAGACTATGGTAAGTCTATGTTATATTTATATTTGGGAAATGTCTTTGGTAAATTATCATAATAAGTGAGTTAGTAAAAGTATTCCTAAAATATTTATTATCTATTTTGTCATCCTTAAATTTAGGAGACATAAATTAAAATCTTATTAAATAAAGTTTGTTTATCCCTTCATGGGAATGGTTTTGCAAACCGTATTTTTTAAACCATATTATTAATGGGTGGATAGTTGCATTGGTTGGAATACCTGTGCAGCTACTCCCTCCAATCTATATACAGAAAGATCTCCTATGTGAGAGGGGGTTAGATATGAATTTTGGATTCAAGAAGAAATATTGGAAGGTTGAGCATTTTTATTTGTAGGAAATTATATTAGTGAGGAGAGAATTCATTATTCTCTAAGGTTGGTAATTGGTTGCTTTTGGTAGAGGCTGAAGATTACACCCAGAGGGATTTGAAGGAGTGTCAGAAGCATTTGAGAGGATTGGATCCTTCTTCATCAACCAAATCCCGCAGGACTCCAGGTTGGAATCCATCCTGAGAGATAATTCTCTTTTCTATTATGAACATTTTTTTTTCTATTCAAATGCTTCCCTATATGTTTTGCGTGTCTCCATAAGTTACAAAACGTTTATACAAATGTCATCTATTTTATACAAATATACCATTAATGTTTATGATATATTATTATAGACTGTATTCCCTTAGCCATTTTTTCCGTTAATGTTTATGATAGTTTTTTTGTATATTGTATTCTCTCAACTGTTTCACCGTTAATGTTTATGATAGATTATTGTATATTGTATTCTGTCAACCATTTTTAGTTTATAAAATTTCTATCATTTTGTAGTTATTTGTCATTATTGATTCAATCCTGAGTTGCGATTGTTTTGTTCCCATGTTCAGATTATGATTTTCTGTCATTATTAATTATTCTGGAGTTGTATTTAATCCTGAGTTCAAGTTAGTATTATTAAGGTTTTCTTATAAAAATATATCACGTATTTAATTATCCGCCATAAAACAATATGCATGGGTTTTTCTGTCATTAAACAATGTGTGCAGGTTTTATGCCTTAAAAGATATGCGCAGGTTAGGGTTAGACAGGAAAAATATAGTATAACATTTAGATTATTTATACAAGTAAATAATCTAAGTTATACTTGTATAAAAGAAATTAGGTACATTTCAGGATGTTTGAGATAGGTTTCAACTTCATAGGAGATAAGATGCAACTTCTAGATTTTAGATTTTTCAAAAAAATCAGACTTAGTTAAATTTTAGGCACGAGAAGTGTTATGGAGCATTGTGTTTTGGTCTATGGATTTTTTTGTAAACTTTATATATGTTCATTACTTGTTTGGTGGAGGTTTTATGGTGTATTTAGATGATTTAATAGGGTTAGGATGTGTGTAGGAAGTAGGATTAGGGTTTAGGATTGTCTAGGAGGACCAGGACCATTCTAGGCCTCCCTAAATGTTCCTAATATTTCTAAACATCCCTAAACTCTCTTATTCTTTTCCATTCATTGATACAAGTTTTCAAATGTGTTATGATTGGTTTTACTTCATGTATTAAGTGTTTATGAGGTGTTTTATTTCTTGTATGATGTACTTGTGATGTGTGGGTTAAGGGTAGAAAACCTAAGAACACTAAGTGAGTGGCTCTTAGTGTGGGGTCGGGGCCCTAAGTGGCTAGTACCAGGATAATTGATTGAAGAGTTATTTAACAAGTGATAATTTAATTAAAACTTATGGGAATGGGTTCAAACACTAAAAAGATTAATATATGCCTCGCCCATGCCAATAGTGCTAGTAAATGCTATGGATGGGAGTGGGAGAAGGTGCCTATGTGTAGGTATGATCAAATGGCACTTGTCTATATGAAAGGCATCCGGTTTCCACATGTGCCTACTTGGGGCCGGAGCCTGGAGTGGCTAGTACCAGGACAACCCAAGGGTGAAGGCTATGCGATGAAACTCACTTAAAGGGTATTTCTTAGAGTTTCTACCAAGCCTTAGAACCTTTGGGAAAAGATTTATACTTTGATCTTCTTTTCATTTTCTATTTGGGAAAGGTTACCCAACCCTAGGTATGGCCTAGCTATCCCTTCTTTGTGGACCTTGGTTTTTACCTCCTAGCATGGGGGAGTGGGCCTTTTGGTATCCATGTGGTTGGGTGGTAAATATTTTTAATGAGGTATCTTTTGTGGATGTAGTGCTTAAGGATTCGTGCTAGCTTATATTCTAGTTTTGAAGAAGAAGACTTTGTACTTATCTTTCTTGATATTCAATTAAATGTGAAGTTATTGTTACCTCCCAAGAGGAGATGAATGTAATGTAATCATTGACGTATTTCAAAATGATGTATTTGGAATGGGTAGATTTAGGAAAAAGGGAAAAGGATAATGTGAACTTTATGTAAATAATGTCTGTTAGAAAAGAAATGGGATTTTATAAGATTTTAAGTAAAATAGATTATTTTCTCATTATTTGTTGATTAGAAAAAATTAGGAAATCAAATTTGATGATGTCCTATGTGTAATGGTTCAAATTCTTAGATGAATCTATTATGTGGTATTCATATTTTAAACATTATATTGCTCATAAATGATACTTAGGAATGTAGATGGATTCAAATTTCAAATTGATAAAAAAGCACTTTGTATTTCCTTATAAAGAATCTTCAAAGGATATGTTGTAGTTTTCTTTAAGAAGTAAATATTGGTTTTAATATAATTAATGGACTTAAATGAATTTTTCATAAAATAGTAGGGAACCTTGGGAGGAATCTAAGTTAATCTATGTTTAAGTTTTGTTCATGTAATTCTTTAAAAAAAAAAATAAAAAAATTTTCATAAATCATTACTTAGGTTTTCTTTTCTAAAGAGAATCTTTGTTCTCTTCCCCAGTTCCCTTGCGAGGCATGATAGGCTAAACAAGATTGGTCAAGTATTTGGGTTATTGCTTATAGTTATAAGGTTTATGAAAGACAATTTGATGCAATTTAACAATCTACAAATGATTAGATCCAAAAGATGCATGTAAGCTGTCAAGGTTGACAACTTGTTGTCAAAGTTGACAACATAGAATGAGGAATTAGACCTACCAAAAGAGTGGTTCTCGTAAGTTATTAGGTGGTTTAAGGGAATTTATAGGTTTTTATTTGGTTATAGTGGTTTATAAAAGTATATAAATTATTTTAAATCCCTATAATGGGAAAGTGGAGTCTATAATAGAACACTCTGATTGCAGACATGGTTTTCATTTCGTATTCTTACTATAAGGTCCTAAAACCTATTGTATTGTAAGTATCCATTAATCCTCTTTGTTTTGGATTTTAAATCATCTATTTTTAAGAGGGATGTGAGAAGACTATTAGAGAGTTTATAAGATTATTATAAGTTTGGAAAGGATTGTGATTTCCTAAATCAGGGTTAGAATGTTCACTATCCAAGGTTGTAAGTGACTATTCAGTTTGACAGTAAAGAATATTCAACATTGGGATAGGTTAGAGAATTGATTAAATTTGATAATAGGCATTGATGGAAGTGTGTGAAAAGCCTACAATATCGAAGGATTTATAGTTCCAAGAGGTTGATTGATTGGTTGAAAGGAGCAGTCTTATTTACAAGAGTTGTAGTAGCTAGGCCAATGGTATGGGGAAAGTAGAGTTACTTGGGCATAGTAATAACCATTTAGTAAAGAATGGGATATGATGATGGAATCAATATGGGTGGAGTATGAGATTACATTGTGATAAGGGAAGAGTGTGTGATGTCATAGGAAACCATTTGGGGATGTATAAGTATTTCAAGTTCATGTTGACAATGAGTCGTATTAAGACAATCAAAGTTTGAAGAATCTGATCAATATTGAGTTTCGATCAAAGTTAGTTTTTTAAAGAATGAAAGTTTAGATATTTTGGAGATTTGGCCAATGTGTGTCCCTGACCATTAATAGGTCTTGAATAATTGTGTGAAGGGTGATTTATGGATTTGTGTGTTGATCTTTTGATAAGTTGAATGACTTTGAAGTATGATGGAAATTGATGTGAGAAGTGGTATCTCACTAAGATTTGGAAGTTTGTACTTGATTGAATGGAAATGTGTTTGGTCCTACTATGCTCTGCATCATATCAACATCAAAGCAAGGATTAGTGGTGTAGGGTCATAGAGTTCCTAACATAGTTTTGACAGGAAGTCAAATGTTTTTTGTTTTGATAGCCAGGATGTTTGAATTATTTTTATGGAATGTAAGAAGGGCCTATGACATGTAATATGGCTTAGGAGGTGACTAGGTCATTAGATAAGAAAGTATTTTAGGAATGAAAAGGTTTCTCAATGTGCAACTTTTCAATTATTCAAAATGTTGCATGCCAACAACTAGTTGGTTGAGAAAATGTTGTCTCACTGTTATAACTGATCGAGGGAAACCATAATTCCTGAAAATGATGAAGAATTTGGCTTTTTGGGAAGTAATACCAAAAACAAGACTTGCTTCAAGTTTTTGTTAATGTTGTTCCTTATTTTTACTATTTTTTGCATTTGTATGAAGGTGTATGGTACTGTATAGTCATAGAAGACCCTGAATGATTAAGGTATTGTTAGATACTTTGAGTAACCCAGAATCTTGATCTAGTTTGAAGGTCTCAAATGTTCTAGGTTTCAAAATTCATTGTTTGGAAATACATTCACTTTCAAACACTGAACATTAGGGTTTTGAGCCCAAAAATGGCTCTACTCAAATATTCTAAGGTGGGAATCTTCTAAGCCCTCTTGGAATGTTAGAATAGATTGTATTCTAATGATATAAGTTATTTTTGTGGTTGCAGATATCAGACAACCCAATTTTGAGATGAAGCCCTATGCTGATCATAGTGAAAGTGGTGAGCCAGGAAGGGTTGAAGACATGGAGGTGGAAACCCAATATGAATGAATAGGATCCAATTTATCCCTATTCCATTTTCTCAGGATGTGTATGAACCCTAAAAATTTTCACATGAGTTGAGATAAATTTACTCATGAAGAATTGTAGAAAATTCTTTACCATTAGGTCTATGTTAAAGCAATTAGGCCTAGCTATCCTTGCAAGAGTTAGGTGGTTTAGAAGAAGAACCCAGTTATGGATTTTGGATATTGTTTGTAAGACCCAAAAGGGTGTCAAGAACTATAATTTTATTTAAGGATTTCTTGGGTGGTTTAGGATAAAATTTTGAAAAACTCGATTAGGAGGGCTACAAGGATCTAGGTCTCCTATTAGGCCTAACTCACCTAAATGGTGTTATAGGTAGGTTTAAATCTCAAGAATGGATCCTAGTGAATATGGTAAGGGGAAATAGATATTAAGGAACACTAAATCATGTTAGAAATATGAAAGTGAGCACATTATAGCTTGCAAGCTATTTTTGGCCTAATTTGGAAGGTGAAGTGAATGGTTGGAGTTAAGCTTATAAGTGTTAGGAGTTTAGAAATCTTAACCAAAATATATCTTGTCATTAGAGTTGGACCTTTGCAAGTCCAAGAATAGGAGTAGTCAAGACTTAGAAAGGCTTAGAAGTGGAGAACCATTGGATGGTTCCTTGAAACTCTAGACCAACACAAGGGAAGAGATAGTGTTTGAAGTTAAGTCCAAGACCTCTTTATACCAAAGTGGTATCAAAGCCAATTTTTTAAGCAAGTTTGTGTATGTTAGACATAGAAGAATACTCAAAGGCTAGTTCAATGCATCCAAAAATGACGAGTCAAGAAGCCATCAAGAATATGGAGATGATTACAACACATTTGGAAGACACTAGAAAGGCTAAAGGGAAAATGATAGAATGGAGAGATGAATCTGATGAAGAAGATACTAGAGTAGTGATATTAGGGGAAGCAAGAAAATATATCCATACAGATCACAAGGTGTTTCTAGATGCCTTGAAATCCTTGAACAGGGATAACATTGAAGGGTTACACATTTATAATTGAATCTTGAATGAAGAAGAGCTATTGGTGTGGATGAAGACTTGAATAATCATTTTTATTACAAGGAGATTGACAAAGGTAACAAGTTCAGTTTGGCCAAATCAAGATTGAAGGGCTCTACCTTAGTTTGGTGGAAAAATGATGCAAAAAGAGAGGGAGAAAGTAGGGATGAAGAAGATCACCTTTATGGAAAAGAATCATGATTAGGATCAAAACTCAATTTCTTCCAATTCACTATGAAGCTCATATGTACAAAACATTGAAAAATTTAAGATAGAGAGAAATATATGTAAGTTCTTAAACTAAGGATTTTCATAAGTTGAGTTTAAGGAAAAGGACACAAGAAGAGAAGTGGAGAAGGTGGCTATGGATCTTAATGGTCTCAGAAAAAATATTCAACATGAAATAAGTATAATGGAACTTGATACAATTCACAAGTACTTCCAGTTAGATTTGAGAGAAGAGGGAAAATTAAGATGAAGGGAGAATGAAATCAGAGAGGAAGAGGTGGCTGAGGATTTAGAGGTAGAGATACATTTGGAAGAGGGAATAGTCCTCATAGAAATGAATACTCTTACATATATGGTGAAATTAAATAAATAGGAGGTCCATTTAGTGGCTCTTTTAGAGGAAGAAGTAATAGCAGAGGTATATTTGGAAACCAAGGGAGTGGTTTCACTATTTTGAATAACAAGCCATACAATTTCCATCAAGTGAGGCCCACAATGAGAAAATATCCTAAAAAAGATTCTAGTTCCCACATGGGGGAGAGGAGAACTCAGTTAGTATAGGAGGAAGATTGTGAAAGTGTTACATCACCCATTAGTAAAGTAGGGTCTATCTTAGGTGGAGAAATTTTGATGTTGAGAAGGACACTCTTGACAGTGCCCCAATCCAAGGAACCCTCCTAAAGGAAAAGCCTCTTCAAAACCACATGTAAGTCCCATGGTAAGGTTTGAAAATTTATAGTTGATTTAAGATCTACTAAGAACATAGTTGTAGTAGAAATGGTAGAGAAATTAAAATTGAAAAGGCTATCACATATTAGTCCCTATAAGGTATCTTGGTTAAACAAAGGATAGAAAGTACTAGCCAATGAGAAGACATGGGTAGACTTTGAAATATAAGAGTACAAAGATATAGTGTTGTATGATATGTTACCAATGCGTGCATACCACTTATTATTTGGGTGGCCATGATAGTTTGATGTTAAATTTATTCATGATGGGGAAAAGAAACCTTATGTGAGTACTAAAGATGGTGTAAAGTTTCAAATGGATCCATTACCTGACCTAGGAGAAGGGAAACATGTAGGGTCTAGTATAATGTTTCTAAGTGGAAAGTAATTACTTACGATGATGAAGTAGGAAGGGACCCAAGGGTATTCCATCATGGTGAAACCAAAGTAGGAAGTTAAGATAGAATAAAAAATAGAGATACCCCAAGAAGTGAAAAAGGTATTATATCAGTATAATGGCATAGTAGTGGATGAGATTCTTCATACACTATCTACCATGAGAGATATAAATCATCAAATAGACCTAATTCTAGGTGCTACTATGCCTAATAAGTCTGCATACAAATTGACACCAATACAGAATGAATAAATAGGGAAACAAACCTCCAAGAATTTCTATACAAGGGGTTGATAAGAAAAACATTGAGGCCATGTATTGTTCCCACTATTTTGGCACCAAATAAAGGGGGTAAATGGAGAATGTGCACAAACATAAGAAACATTAACAATATAACTATTAGATACTACTTTCCTATACCAAGGATTGATGATTTGATGGACTACTTGGGAGGAGCTTGTTAGTTTTCCAATGTGGACTAGAAGTAAATGTACCATCAAATAAGGATCAGGCTTGGTGATGAATGGAAAACAATCTTCAAAACTAATGAAGGCATATATATGAATGGTTGATGATGCCTTTTAGCCTCACAACTGTACCTAGTACATTTATGAGGCTCATGAATAATTTATTGAAAGAAATTATTGGTAAATCTTCCATTGTGTATCTTGATGACATTCTATTTTTTAGTAGGACAAAGGAGGAGCATATCAGACATCTGGATCTAGTCTTGAGGAAGCTGCAACAAGCAAAGTTGAAGATCAACTTGGAAAAATG